>JAUMJK010000786.1:1405000-1790963 GCA_033558105.1 Coccyzus lansbergi | reverse complement strand
CACCCCGGACCGCGCGCGGGGAGTGGGGAGGGGGGAGTGGGGGGGGCGCGCTACGTGCGCCCGGGCACAGCGGCGGCCGCGCACCGCGCACGCGCAGCTCCACGTGGGCGCGCGGGGCGGGGCCTGGGCCTGTGGGTGTGTCTGTGCTGCTCCGCGCGCGTGGGAATAGTCGCAGCTTTCATAGAATCAGGGAATGGGTTGGGTTGGGAGCGACCTCAAAGCCCATCATAAACTCATAGAATCACCAAGGTGGAAGAGACCCATCGAGTCCAACCATTCCTTAGGAGGAAGTTTTCCACACAGAGGGTCATTGGGCGTTGGAATAGGCTGCCCCGGGAGGCGGTTGAGTCACCTTCCCTGGAGGTGTTTAAGGTGCGGGTAGACGAGGTCCTGAGAGAAATGGTTTAGTGTTTGATAGGAATGGATGGACTCGATGATCCAATGGGTCTCTTCCATCCTGATTATTCTACGATTCTATGATCAATCACTAACCCATGTCCCTCAGCACCTCATCAACCTGTCCCTTAAACACCTCCAGGGAAGGAGAATCAATCCCCTCCCTGGGCAGCCTCTGACACTGCCCAGTGACCCTTTCCATAAAAACCTAGGTCATGTTCCTACCTCTCATCAGATCAGGCTGCTCCAAGCGCCATCCAACCTGGCCTTGAACACTTCCAGGGAGAGGGCAACCACAACTTCCCTGAGCAACCTGGGCCAGGACTTCCCCACCTTCGTTATGAAGGTGTCTTTGGAAGTAAAAGTTTCCCAGAAAGGGCCTGGAATTACAGGAGATGTGGTGCCCCTGCCGCCTATGCTCCGTTTGGTCCATGCAGTGAGCAGTGAACCACACTGGATGCAGGTTTGGTACAATCTGCCTCAAGCATCCTTGCAAATCTCACCCAATTCAGGCTCATTTGTCTCTGCCCGGGGCTTCAATGTCTATCCATGATTTTGGTTCCGAACAGACCCACTTCTCCCACTCCCCAGCTGCTACCATCCACTCTAGTTCACAGAGGACCTTTCGTTCCATCCCCCAAGTCCTTGCTAGGAACAGACACTTCCGCTACTCCACTCTCCTTCTCCCAAAGCTCTCATCTCAGCTTTGCTGATGACAAAGGCGTCATTCAAGACAGTATCCAAAGCTGTACCACAAAGGATTCCACGTCTGTCACTCCTCTCCTGCTTCCAGGAGCTCTCAACTATCATAAAGACGCGATGTTGCTGGAATGTGATGTGCCATGGCAGATCCATGCTGACTGTTCTGTTTTCTAGGAGTCTAGAACTGAACTCATCATTTATTCTTTGCAGTTTTGGCAATTAAGTTAGAATCAGAGACACTCATAAGCAATTTTTCCTTTCTTCAAATAAAGAATCATCTCCTTAAAAGCCCAGCCAGCCTGCACTCTTCCTTCTATCGTAACAGACGTTTTTGCTCAGCCCTAGCTGGAAAGTTTCCACCACGACAACTTCAAAGCTGGCAAAGACCTTCTCAGAACCCCCTTCTCATACATATTGTGCAGCAGGGCTAACCCCGTTCCACGCACAGGAGGTAACTGGAGGCTACAGGATGACCCATAACTCAGATTTCTCCACTACACCTAAACTTTTTGCTAAGCTCCAAGTCCCTCAGTTATGTCTTCTGAAGAGCAAACATTCACAACACTGGGTGTTATGCCCCATTTTGGCGGAGACTATAAGATACGGCATATCTCATAGGAGAAACAAACAGCAACATGCAGTGAGCTTAGTCATTTCTTGTCCAGATGTGGACACAGATGTGACCACACAGTCAGCTACGTTGCTAGTGCTGCAAGAGCTGCTGTGCCAGAGCAGGAATACAGCCAGTTTTTAGTGGAACTATCCGTGAAAAAATAAGCCTTCTTTTCCTCTTGTTTTGACTGCCTTCCAACAGAAATACAACTCCTACAACTAGCAGGAAACACTGGAATGATATACAAGCTTCTAGCTGAGGCTTCTAGTTAAAGCCCTGTTATCCAAGGAGTCCATAATATCCAGCCAGAGATTTAACAACAGCTTCTAGAGATTTGGCAAAACCTCACACACTGCAGAGGCATTCAGACCCTTCCTAGCAAGTTTCACTGCTTTGTCATCATCTTTTACTCTCTTTGGATGTATTTAAGGAGCAAGGCAGACAGCAGAGAACACCCCACCACGTTTGTTAGCATGGTCAGTAGCAGACTCACTTGCTTTGCCCAGCATGGGGCTGAGGGCAGAGAAAGTTCTGCTATAAGGATCCCGGGATTTGGCATCCACTAGGCAGTTGTTTCCCAGAGTCACATCACCTGGACCCAAGACTCTGTTTCTGCCCCTTATTGGTGCTTTCCGCCCGTTAGATAGAGAGTACTTATTAATTTTCTCCTGCCTTCCTCAACCCCAGGACAGCTACTGACGTTCTGGTTCCATTAAGAGGTGGTTTGTAAAGTGCTCTCTGCTGGACTTGTGCATTGCCACCTGCTGTCAAACACTGGTGAGGCTGGGCAGCTTCAAGCAGGCCTTACAGCAATTTGGTCACATTAGCACCCTGTTCAGAAGCACTTAATGCCCCTAAGAACAAGTGTGACAGGAATGCCTCTTAAGAAGGAACCACAGTAGAATAAGTGGCTTTCAGACTTTCCTTGGGACCTGCAGAACCCTGTGTGTTTTCTAGCAAAAGCATTGATGCATTTGTAGCAATCACCAGCCTCACTACCTGCTTTCTTTTCCGAGCAATCCTGTGGAAGCACACCAAAGGCCCCGAGCTGAAGGATACAAGAAGAAAGATACAGATAAAACAGGAATTAAGCACAAGAGGCTTCATAAGAACGCAGCTGTAGTGGCTCACACCAAAGCTTTCTTTTAGCTCATGCAGCCTAGAATACTGTCATAGCCTCCAAACACTTCTAACCTAGGGCTGTTCTCAGCCTGATGTGCCCCATCTAGTCAGTAACCCTCAAAGGGTTTATCTAGTCAGTATTTCTTCTCTCTTGAGCTAGAACTGGTTTACATCCACAACATCCTTTACCTTGCAATTATGCCCTCTGTTAGCCAGGGCATGGGAAACCACCTCCATTTGTGTACTGGGAACATGGCTCCAAGTAGTTGGATTTGATTAACCAGGTTCCAATAGCAAACAGTTGATACCTACCCCTCACGCAGGCTGGAGTGTCAGAACCTACCTAATTCCTTGCAGTGGCCACCCTCCAAGACTTTGATTGCATTTGTTGCCCTCTTTAAACCTTTCCAGTTCTTCAGCAATCTTTTGGAAACAATAGCCCGTTACCTGCATGCGGAGTTTTAAGACACAGGGGATCGTTGTATCATACAAAGTTAGCTCAGAGTACTGCTTAGTTTTTACAAATGCATTAACTTAGGCTGACCCTTTGTAAAGCAATGAACCCTCAGCTGTTTTCACGTATATTCATCACTTGATGCTAGTCTGCTCCCAAAATGAAGTCCTTAGCCTACAGTCAAGAGGCTGGATCCTGTCACCCTTTATTTGGTGCAGAGCAGTAAATAGGTGCTGGAGTTTGAGCACCTTCCCTAACCAACAGCAGCAGGGAGAGGAAAAGACATACCTGCTCTCCCAAAAATCTACAATGAGCAAATTCTGCTAAGACATTACCGAGGTGTCGAAGTCTCTCCTCTGTGCCCCTACAAGTGTTAGAGCACAGAATGGAATCGGCAGGATCAAATTATTCCCCACCCTAAGCATGAGAAGCTGTAAGAGTCCATCAAGCATGTAATATGCTACAAGGCTAACTTCAGAGAAAAGCCAGATTGGGTTAGCCTGCATCTAAAATTTAATGATAGAGGGAAAGACTACTCATTAACTTTCTCTTTAAAGAAGTGGTTTGTCTCTTCTTGGGCTCTCCCTAAAAAAAGAAATCTTTCTTTTTTTATCTTTTTAACAAGAGGTTTCTTGTGGCTTGGCCGTAAGGTTTTTTTCCAGTTTTCTGTATTTAAAGCAACTAACAGTTGTTTTGCAAGGGCCAGCTGTTAGCAATTCTAATGCTTGCTTCTGCTTTGCTTCTGCTTGTGAGGGCAGCTAGAAAGACACAGAACAGCAAGAAGAAGCAAGATTACGACTATAACTGTTACTAGTCTAGAATCACATTGTCCAGCCAGTTCTTTGCCTTGAAAAATCTTTTAGCAACTGCTAATACCAATATGAGTATTTTACAAATTGAGATTTTAAGACAATCTTAGCAACACAGGACCAAAAATTTACCTTTTCTGCCATCACAGCTGTGTGAGAGATCACCAGTATTTGTTCTCACTACTTCTGTCCTCCTTGCGTGTTCCTTTTGTTTGCTCTTCTTGCATCAGGAGAGTCTCAAGGATTCACTCCTCTGGTTACTGCCCAAAGCTCAAATTACTAAGCTGCAGAAAACTTTCAGAGATGCATTTGTACGGCCAGGTCTTCACTCCACTCACAGGATTGTTTATAGCATGGAATGCCTTCAAAGGAGCCTTTGCACTCAGCACAGTGTTCTCTCCTTCACCTGGAAGGGGGTGCACTTACCAGATGACTGACTGCTTCGGGTTGGAGGCTGTCCCAGGGTTTGAGGTCTGAAGTATCTCCTGGAGATTAGGAGGAGGTTTTTCACGCAGAGGGTCATTGGGCATTGGAACAGGCTGCCCAGGGGGGTGGTTGAGTCACCTTCCCTGGAGGTGTTTAAGACACGGGTGGATGAGGTATTGAGAGACTTGGTTTAGTGTTAGATAGGAATGGTTGGACTAGAAGATCCGATGGGTCCCTTCCAACCTGGTTGTTCTGTGATTCTGTGATTCTGTGACTGCTTCCCTCTAAAGCCAGCTCCTCTTGCAAGATCCATTTCTGGAGGCAGTTAGGGTCAATAAATCTGTTTGCTTTAACAGCAGGGTGGATACTGCCCTTAGAGATTATATTTCAATCTTTTGTCTTATTAAGGGAAGATGTGTTTTGTCCATAAATCCAATTAGCTTTGCAGATTAATAGGACGGGGCTTGCTCTGTTCAGGAAGCACATCAACATAAGGCAAGCGTAAACATAAACTTGTACATGATGATGCTAAGAAGAGTGCTATTTCCCTGCATAACCTATTTATCATTTTTACAAGCTACTCTCTCAAGTTACATCACGTGAATGCTCAATTACAATGTCTCTATTCATGACCAAGAAGCAAAAGGCTGCCCTGGAAATATTTGCTTTCATATGTTTATACATCGTCTTTGTGCCAAATATAGGAAGGTAGGTTCCAGCCCAGAATCATGTTTTCAGTATTTAGAATCCTAGAATCCTAGGATTGTGGAAAAGACCACAGAGATCATCAGCTCCAACCATGCTTGTCCACTACTAAACCATATCCCCAGGGACATTATCTACCTGCCTTTTAAACACCTTCAGGGATGGTACCTCAACCACTTCTCTGGGCAGCCCACTCCAGTGCTTGAGAACCATTTCTATGATTTTTTTTTTTTTTTCCTAATGCTCAATCTAAACTTCCCCTGGTGCAGCTTGAGACCATTCCCTCCTGTCCTATCACCCATCACCTGGGAGAAGAGACCAACACCCAGTCTCTGCAACCTCCCTTTAGGAAGCAAATTTGAGAGGAATCTGTTATAAAGGCATGAAAAATATCGTCATTATTCTAACATCTGTCTTGTCAAAGCGTGCTTTTTGGTTTAGTGTTTGATAGGAACGGTTGGACTTGATGATCCGGTGGGTCTCTTCCAACATGGTGATTCTATGATTCTATGATTCCTGTTTGAGGATGGACAGTCCTTAACTTTAAGCTATGCTCTTACGTTACTGATGAAAAAAACTAAAAAACCCCCCAAAAGAACAAAAAAAACCCAAAAAAAACCCCACCAAAACCCCAAATCAAAACAGAGAAGGTTGGAAAAGGAAAGGAAAACTAAAAGACCCCAAGAGGAAGAGCCTCCCCTCAGGCCCAGCTGCAGTTACTGTAGGAGACTGTTTCTCGCAGTTACTTCTGCTGTGGGAGTGCGAGGCAGGAGTGGAAAAGAGAGTTTGCTCTCGGGAGCCTCAGGCGGAGCAGAAGTTACTGAGCAGCCTCCCTCGTGTCCCGGTCAGCACTACGTTTCCCAGCGGCCCCGGGAGGAGGAGAGCCCGGGCCGAGGCCTGCGGGGCCTGCGGGGCCTGCGCTGCTGCCCGAGGCGGCGCTCGCTCCGCACCGACCGCAGTGAGTGGGGACAGCCTGAAGGGAACGGAGGGCCGAGGGAGCCGGGGCTGCCCCCCAGCACCTCCCGGTGAGCCGAACCCCGCACTGCGGCTCACAGGGAGGAGGGGGTGAAGCCCACACGTCGCGTTTCATCGTGGCAGGTTCAAGCTGCGCCTCCTGTTCTCCTCACGGTCACGTCCTGCTGAACTCCTCGAGTCAGCACGGGAGATCGTGGCCCCACAGGCTGTGCGGGACATGACGGGGAAGTGACCGACACATGGCACCGCAGACACTGTTTAGTCCTCGCATGTCTCTGCCCACGGCGGCAGCAGTGCCAAGCGGGGATGCCAGCGCTCTCCCCAGTGCCTCCCCCAGCAGCTGTGCCCCCCCTGTCCTCCCTGAGGACCAGCCTGACCTACCCTAGCTGGGACAGTAGGAAAGAAGGATCTTGGGCAGAGATGTCAGAAGCCATGAGGGAAAGGATCTGTGCTGCTGGCTCTGGAAACTGCCTGCTGGCTGGACCCTTGGGCTGAGACCCAATGAGATGTAATGAGGCCAAATGACAGGTCCTGCGCTTGGGCCACAACAACCCTGAGCAGCTCCAGACTAGGAGAAGTCTGGCTGGAAAGTGCCTGGAGGAGAAGGACCTAGGGGTGTTGGTTGACAGTGACTGACCATGAGCCAGCAGTGGCCCAGGTGGCCAAGAAGGGCATCTTGGCTTGGATCAGAAATGGTGTGACCCGCAGGGCCAGGGAGGTTCTTCTCCCTCTGTACTCAGCACTGGTGAGACCACTCCTCAAATCCTATGTTCAGTTCCGGGCCCCTCACCACAAGAAGGATGTGGAGGCTCTGCAGCAAGTCCAGAGAAGAGTGACAAAGCTGGTGAAGGGGCTCCACCAAGGGGATTTAGGCTGAACATTAGGAAAAAAGGGTCATTGGGCACTGGCAGAGGCTGCCCAGGGAGGGGGTTGAGTCACCTTCCCTGGAGGGATTTAAGGGACGGGTGGATGAAGCACTCAGGTTTAGTGTTTGATAGGAATGGTAGGACTTGATGATCCAGTGGGTCTTTTCCAACCTGGTGATTCCATGATTCTACAAGAACAGGCGATATCTGCCAGAGCAGATAGGAGCCTCTTCTCTGGCTCCACCAAGGCTTAGGAGCCATCCTGACCTTCACAGAAAGTAAGGGCTTGTACTCTTCTTTGGCACTGCTGAGGCTTCTGTAAATGGAAGCAAATGTCATTTCCTCCTTAAAGGGCTTCAAGCGCTATGGCTGGGAAGTGAAACATTCAAAATAATTGCTAAGGATTATGAATCGTAGTTTGTTTCACTTTCAGATAAATGCTGGAGTTACTGGTACTTCTGGCTATTTTCTGGCATCCTGAAGCCAAGTTCAGATCGCAGCCTGTGACTGACTGAGCTGGAAATGTGGTGGGATTCTTTGGCACAGAAAATATTCATAGCTTGAGATGATTCAATTCAGCTGCAACTGCTGTCTCCCCTCTACCTCAGGGAATTCTCTTCTGCAGCTGATATTTTGTTTTTCATTCCCTGCTGGCATCAGTGCCTTTCCCACAGATCTACTGTGTGCTGCAGTGGGACATTCAGTTCAATCAAGGCCACTACAACCGTGTAGGAAACAAACAAGAGCACAGCCACCTTCACTGCTTTATTTCCCAGGGCACAGGAGTTTAAGACAGGAATATTTACCCTAATCTCACAGCAATTTCTGCAAGACCTTCTGTGCGCTCTGAGAGATGAAAACTAACTGAGGTATCTTGAAATAGTCTTAAAAATTGCTTGAAACCGGGTTTGATGTATGACCAGAGACCAAGACCAAAGTGATCATTTAGAAAGCAAATGCCAGCATTCTGCAGACTCTGAGGTTACTGGTAGCACTGGGCTATTGCACCTTTTAAATCAAACTTAACTTTGCAAGGTCACTATATTATATTCTATGTTTCTCTTTTCAGGCAGAGACAGCTACCTGCAGGTGTTGGTTATGGCTGCGATTTCTCAAACGGCGTATAGAAGAGCTTCCTTTGTCATCTGCAGGTTACACTCTACCTATGTTAGAAAAATGAGGTGAGTTTTCATCTGAGTCCTGTGGACAGTGAGAAGACCAGAGTTTGGCACTTGTGTCCTCTTCCTACCTGCCCTACCTTATTTTTTTAACAGTTCAGCAATAACACAGCTGTGCTCTGTGAGCTCTGTGAATGGTTGAGGATTTGTGCGCATAAATGATTGTCTGTCTTGGATAAAGAGACTATGTTACTGACGATCTTGGATGACCAAGACTCGAAGCTACTTGTGTGGCAGAAAAGATTGCCGTGGTTTTTGACACGGGGCACCTTCACTAGAGGCACCAGCAAATAGTAGACTAGGTTGCCCTTAACTCTAGAAGCATGTGGAGTGTGTAAAATCTTTACTGTCCATTCAGCCTCTCTGTTCTGTGCAGAATCAATGCGTCCAAACTAGTTAACACACGTAATCTCAACACGATCTTGAATTAATCTTACCAATTCTTTTCTCGCTGCAGATATTTAAATGAACTAAAGGAAGATGACAGCCTTTGTAGACAAGCCCAGTCCTCAGGAACTTTCTACCTCTTTCACAATCTTTCCCCTTTCCTGCAGAAAGCTGGGATGAAATATTTGGTACCACAGCTCAGTGGGGCAGGTAAGCAGATGTCCAGAAAGAAACGCCTCCTGGATCACATGGATGAAATGATACAGAGGCATTTGCAATAGACAACCCATTGTTTTGGGACTGAAATTCTCTCAATCTGTTTATGTAGCTATAATGCTGCACGCTATTTGTTAGCAACCAAAGCCTATTTTAGAGTTAAAACCTTGGTACATGGCCACAAGCTGTTGCTCTTCACACACAGTATCAACATGTACTTAGTCTGTTTTGAGATGACCAGTTTTCAGCAGTTGGGACCATGTGTTTTGAAGAGAAAGGGCTGGCAGGAAAACAAGCAAGGTCTAACTGTCAAAGTGTATTTGGTGTAATGCAGAAGTTTTGTTTGAGGGAAAGGCATTGGTTGGTGTAGGACATAAAGAGAATGGACTGCTGCTCCCCAAGCATTACAACTCTGGCATTTTTAGCTTGATATGGTCAAAACTTCCAAGAGCTAGGAGGCAATCCAGACTTTGGTCTCCATCGGGATGGGACCACTTGCCTGGTCACCTCTCCCACATAAGCACCCTGCCCTAAGCCAAGAGAGCATGTGCCTTGAAGATCCAGCGACAACATCGGTGCTTGTATGAATTTGCTTTCATCACAGCTTTTTTCTTCCCCTTTCCCCTGCTGTTTTAGAGATGAAAAGGATCCTGGAGAAATTTAAAGAGACTGGACAGTGGATAGAGAACTCGGTGCTGATTGGTTGTTCAGATGAGCTTGTACCACACTTTGCCCTGGATTTAGGTTAGGATGACTCCTCTTCCTCTATGTCAGCATCACATTTGATGTGCTGGGAGAAAGTTGCTGCCTAGGCAGCATCCCTGGTCCTTGCCGGGTGAACATTTACTGTCAAAGAGGACTCAGCTGAGTCTCTGATGTGAGCGTGACGGGTTGGAGGCACAGAACCACACTGCTGTTCCTCTGTGTGGCAGTAAAGGTGGGCTGAGGGCAGGTAGCTTTGCATTTGGGTATGTTAACGTTGACGAGACGTCATTTCCACGGGAACTTCCAGAAATTTTATACTGGAACAATGAAGGGTGTAAACTTGGGATAATAACAGCAATTTACAAGATCAAACATTTTCTTTTGTTGTTGCCTTAAACAGGGGCCTTGGATAAATCAGTCATTGAGTCTGAGCTCAAGGGATCGTTTACTGACTTAAGAAAGGCTCTTTTCGTAGTGGATGGGAAAGATTCTCCTTTGCTGGCTTCGGTATCGTACAGGATTTTCACTTTACAAAGTTGCAGTTTCTAACATCAACTCTTCTCTTTGTCTCCCATTTTGTTTTACCATCTAATACTTATTGTGGAAGTACTTACTACACACTTGCACTGACTTTGGTACAAATACACTATAAATTACAGCAGTTTTCCCAAGTTAGCAATCTCAAAAGCCTGCTGGAGCAGAAAGGAAAACAGGCAAGAGGCTTAAAAATGACCCCAGTAATTAGCCAGTTAGCATCGCCCTGCTCTGTGTCCAGTGTGGAACATACTGATCTTACCTGTAGTCACAGCAATCGTAGGTTGTCCTCAGCTTAACAACTATCAGGCACTGTTTTCCATAATCTTCTAGGCAAACTGAATGTCATGAACGAACTTCTAGGTCTTTTCTCACAGCTGTTGCTCTGAAACTATACACATAAAAGCTGTACTTGTCCATATGTTTGGAAATCCTAAGACCAGACGTGAGTGTGAAAATCAGCTGTCCTGACCCATAAGTAGAAATAGTTCATGTTTCTTTTTCTGCTTTATAATGTTGATGGTGCTTGGGCTGTTTTTCAAGGAGGTATTCTGGGTTGGAGACTCCTTAGAGTAGTTCATTTCACATTACTACTCCCAATAAAGAATAATGCTATTCCACTTCCCCCCAGAGATGTTCAATTTTGGGTGCTAAAGCATGAAGCATGCACCATCAGCTGCAGAATCAGCCAGTTTTCAAAGCAGTGTCCATACCTCATTTACCTTCCAGAGGTTTCCAGACATAATCGGAGTTTATTCGCATGACTGGATGCTGGGGAGAAGATGGCAAAGTATCATTTAGGTAGACTGCTATGAATCTTCTCTTTGCTTGAGCTATAACTAACATTTGTGTTTCTCTGTTGGTGTTCACAGGCCCAGTCCCTTCTCCAGTGGCACGATTCCCACCAGTACTGTAGCAAAACTGGGCAGCCCACTCAGAAAAACGTAGCTGGCAGCAAGCGTGTCTGCCATACCAGTGGAGTAATTTACTATCCACAGGTGAGCACGTGAGTGGCTGAGGTGAGCAGCACAGGGTCTCTGTGGTGACAAACCAGTGCTGCTGGGTGGCACAGAGGAGAACTTGTAAAGATGGCAGGAGTGCTTGGCATGCAGCGAGGAACCTGAAGTGTTCATCCTGTGACTCCCTGCCAGCCAGGAATAGCAACAATTTACTCTTACTCAATTGGTCTGAGCTCCTTGCTTTGCTTTTTGATGCGTTTGCTAGATGTCCCCGGTGGTTATCAGCCTGGTGTCTGACGGGAGCCGATGTCTCCTTGCACGACAGCGCTCCTTTCCCCAGGGGATGTACACCGCTCTGTCAGGCTTCTGTGACCTGGGTAAGGCCGTCTCTGATCCAGCAGGGCAGCCTGGGACACGTGGGGCCTGGGGGAGAAGGATGGGACATTGAGTGAAGCCCTGTTCACAGATGGAAACACTTGTGGTATCAGGGAAAAGCACTCTGGGTGTAAACAGATTGGTGCTGGCACTCAGACAGAATTCAAACCAGCTCTATTGTTCTGAAGACAGATCTGGGATCTAAGGGTGTGTGTCATTTGCTGTACTCCCTGATAGTAACAGAAGTATAAGACTCTCTCAGGTTAGAAAGGGAAATGATGATGAGAGTCAGCATTGTTTTGTCCACCATCTGTATACAGACAAAGCCCCAAATGGTTCTGCTCTCTCTGTTTGAGGGAGGCAAGCATTGCTGATGAATTTAATTGAGCAGCCTGCTGACAAGTTTCCAGGTCAGCAGTCAGAGCTCCTGCGTATGCCTGAGCGGTCAGGACAGGAACACCTCAGAAAGGAGTGTGCCTGCATTTATTCACCACGGTTTGCTGCCTCGAGGCCAGACTGTCCTTACCTAAGCTTGGTTGCTTCTAGGTGAAAACGTGGAGGAGACAGTCCGGCGAGAAGTGGCTGAAGAGGTGGGCCTGGAGGTGGAGTCACTGCAGTACTCAGCTTCCCAGCACTGGCCCTTTCCCAGCAGCTGCTTAATGGTAGCTTATCACGCGTTGGTGGGAGCGCAGCAGGCTGAGGTGAGCAGCCTCCGGTTCCCCTGCCCGGGCATTTCACTGCACCCCTTCCGGAGCAGCCTTTCAGTGCACAGACTTTAATTTGGAGGACACCAGAACCTCCCTAAATGCACCTTTCTGTCAGCTTTCTCTACAAGTGAAAAACAAACTTCAAATCAATCCTGTCTTCTGTTGTGCTATGCCAGATTTTATGCAGGTCACTATATATATAGAAGCCTGGACCCCAAAAAGGCCTTGTTTTCCCTGAGAACTTGGCAGAGGAGGTCCTCTCTAGTATTGAGACCATATTTGCCATAGAACATGGAGGTTCTGCCATGTAAATGACTGTGTTCAGACACTGGTACTTTGCAGGACAGGGCCATGATGGGATTGGGCTACCTGATTTGTGGCTCCCCTAAGGAAACCCAGACACTGAAGGTGGATAGCAACGTCCTTTCCTGTGTTGGCATCAGTACTTGATTTAGGCATAGATAATGCTCTCTAGCACAGGTCTTTGTGGGTGGAAGGACAAGCCAGGTAGTGCTGCCCACGTTTAAATTGGATTTAAGGAATTGGTTCTATCAATTCTTTCCAGATCAGTATGAACAGCCTGGAACTAGAGGACGCCCGTTGGTTTGGCCTGGAAGAAATCGTGGAAGGTCTCAAGAGAGACCACAGGTCTTCGAAGCAAGATGATGGCAGTTTTTTACCTTGGTTCCCTCCCAAACAGGCCATTGCTCACCGGCTGATCTGTGAGTGGGTTAAGCAGCAAACTTCCCAGCTGGCTTAGGCAGGACTTCATCAAGTCTGAGATTCTACTGGAACTAGGAAAGCTCGATCCAAAACCTTCCAAAGTTAATGAAGGCAAAGTGTGTGTTACAGTGAGGACAGCACCAGGCTGATGGCATCTTTACATTCACAGCCCTACAAAGCCGGTTCTTTACTGATCATCCTCAGACACCTCCGTGTACAGTGGATCACCTCTGAGATCCCATGACTTGCAGTAAACGTACAATAACATTGCGAGTCCCAAAACATCAAACTCACCGTGATCTGATGCTGTTGTTGCCCAACAAGCAACAGGGCAGTGAGCCCCTGGGACTGACATCCCATTTTAGCCATCTTGGATGGATATCAAATGTACAATTTTTCCAGAAAAATTAAAAAAAAAGGATCAGTGGTGCCTTTCAGTGTTCACATTTATATGGATCTGGTAATACTATCAAAAAAACCCCAGAGAAAACCGCTGCCTGTCTGCTCTCTACTTCTGTCTCTGTTCACATTCAACTTTCTGGTTTCACATAAAACATCCTAATCTTTTTACAAACGTTAAGTGGGCTCCTACTTCGTTGAGAGATCTGAGCCGCTAAAAATATCTCGAGGCACCATTTTCCTCCCCAGTAACAACTGCATCGCAAGGAAGACAGTGCTACCTGGTGCTAGAGAGTGGAGGAGCAAACCCTGCAGGTTTGGAGCAGTCGGGTACTGCCAAGGTGAGAGGAGCTGCGATAAGGGACTGCACTGCTGACAGAGGCCTTCCCTCCAGCCCAGCCAGACACTACAGGAACCCACTCGTTCATGTACTGAACTGCAACACTCCTGCATCCAATTTCCTTTGAAACATGTCTTGCTGCCTCTCTTCCATCACATCATTTTAATTCCTCAGCATTTACCTCTTCCTCTCTCAAGGACTTCGCTAAATGGACTCCAAACCCCCAGACCAATTGTAATAACATCAATTGCAACAATAACAATTCAGTCCCTTAAAAACGATCAGGCATGACTTCAGGATCAACCAATGTTTTTGCAGCACTGAATACTATTGTTCTGAATACGTTTTAAAAAATAAAACAACAAACCCAACCAAAACTCAAAAACTCAACCACTGAGTTTTTCCTCCAGCAGTTTAGACACTGTTTAATTAAATTAAATAATGACAGACATATAGAAACTGATTCAGATCTGTCAGGATTGTGTTCTTGCTGTCTGTAATTCAAGAATCGCTACATATTTAATTAAAACTTACCTGGATAAAACTAAGTCTTCATAGCTAGAAGATTTTTTCACTCACACTGAATGCATTCTAGGTACCTTTTCCACTGAAAAAAAGCAAACAAAACAGTTCAGACTGGGTGCATACACAGCTACTGCCAACATTCAGCAATAACAGAATGGCAAAGATGCCTGATGCTTTAATGCATCTTTTAAATGCATTAAAGGATAATTTAAATGCATAATTTAAAATGCTTTAACTCCAAGAGCTTCCAATACCTCACTGAGGAAGCTATGCACACCTTCAAAGAAAACCCACATCTCCAGTATCAAGTTGTCGTTCTGCTTTTATTAAATAAATTTAAAAAAATACCTCTAACCCATATTTACATATTGAATCCAATCACTCTTCAAACACTCCGGGTTAATAAAGAACAGATTTGTACAGCAATTATCAGATTTCTTGCAATGAAGCATTTGTAGTTTTGGAAAAGCCATGAAGTATCAGCTGGACACCTAACGAGTGCCCCCAAATCCACAACAGAACTCTGCTCTGTAATACAGTGTTCCTCCCTCTCCCTCGAAAGGCAGGAGTTCAGAACATGAACTGCTTTCCAGACACTGAAACCACCTAGTAATAGGGAAAAGGACATTTAAAAAATATGGCAAATTGGATCATTGATTTGAAAAACTGAAGACAGGTTTTATTATAAAAGTTTCATTCAAGTCATATCACCACATTTCAATTTTCTGAAAACATGTTAGCACAGGAAAAATCACATTACTACTACGAGATAGGATCCAAACGGGCGGCTTTTGAAGGTGAATTCACTTTACATCTTCAAAGTCACCCATAGCTAATGCAAAAACTGCTTTGAATTCAACACCTGTGTCTCTTCTTCCAGACACTGCCACTCTTTCTGTGCTTCTTTTCTCAGCCAGCTGGGCCTCCTGTCAGTCCTTCACCCCGAGGCTCCCTTGTCAGGGCCGACACGGTCTGCGTTGTCAGGTAAATGCACTCCCATGCTCTGTAGGATGTTGGAGGTGGGCCCTGCCAGCCCAGACTGAGCACTGTAGGATTCAAGCAGGTTTGCTACCAGGTTCATATCCACATCAACCGGCGTCAACTCAGCATCTTCAGAATCAGAGGCAGCATTTTCAGCCGCAGCTGCATTAGCAGAACTCGCCTGTAATGAAGAGAAAGCTTTATCAAATTGTATAAACTAATTAAAAAAAGCCAAACTGAAACCATGCCCAAAGATAAATGACAAAGAAGCAAGGAAACAGCCAACAGAGTTCAGCGTGTTCCATTCTCTCTTGACAGACAGGAATTTAGTCACCAAATGCTTGTGTCAGTTAAAAATCACCATCTTCCGTTGTACAGATCAAGTGTCAAGAGAAGGACAGAGAAGGTCCCTGAGTCCTGCCTCACCTTCTTATGGGAAGAATCCACTCCAGTGACTCAGCAAGTCAAGCTGCAGCTGCTTGCCTTGCTACTGAACCAGCATCAAACAGGGAAATTAAACCAAGTCTTGGAAACAAAATGCAAGTTAAAGCTTAGCTAAGCTTTGGTGGCTTCTTTCCCCAAAAGCATCCAATGTTGCCACTGCAGCACACTTTGCTTGCACACTTTTTTCAAAATTAGTTAGCACACGATCAGAAGGTTTTTATCATGTTACTAAGAATCACTGATTTTAGCCTATTTCCTCTTTGGACTAAAGCTCTCAGAACTATTACGCTAGGAACTAGAACTCAAGCCACACTTACCCCTTTCTTTCGGGTGGTGAAGCTTTTACCGACGTTGGTATGTGCCAGTTCACGGTCCATCTCCTTCATATAGGACCTGAGGCTGCCTATAAGCTTATTAGGTGATGCTTTCTGGTCCTGTCTTTGATTTTCGGCATCTGAATCTTCCTCATCTGAGAAATCAAACTCCTGCTCTTCATCCAGATCATCAGAATCCAGCTCTTCCGAGTCTGACCCTGTGTATTATTTAGCATCAGTATAGATAGCAAATAAATGCACGCAGCACCCAAGGGTGAAAACCCAGGGAAGTCAAATAAGCAAGAGCTATTCTGACAAAAGCAACAAAGCAGCAATCTCACCTAAAATTCTGTCTATTGCTTTTGTAAAGGAATCTACATCAAAGGTAACATGGGATTCATCAGACGACCTGAAAAATAAGAATACTTTTAAATAAATAAAGCTTTTGTGTTTGCCTAAGCCTGACACAGGCATAGACTGCATGGCATACTGGATGAATGCTGGGACATTTGAAATTATGGTCATGGAAGCCTTTAAAAGTCTGAGGCTGGTATGAATCAGAAACAAGAGAGCAAACAGAACTCCTGACATGAAGGAGAAAACCAAACCACAAACCCTAAGAGTGCTAGAAAATAGTGCAACTTCCAGCATTTTTACCTGCACCAGTGCCACAGTCACCAAGGTGATTTAAAAGCAACTACACATCTGCTAACACAGGTTAGTTTCAGGCCTCTGCTAAGTAGAACTCTTAAACTCTGATTCTCTGCACTGCAGAGTCAACCAAAGGGCTGCAGCGAATGAAAACCCATTCCACAACAGACACTGAACTTAAAAATGCTACTACCATGGCATTTCTGCTCCTTCATGCGTGGAGACTTTGGATACAAAAGCCTTCATACTTTCAGCAACCGCTTCCAAGTCATATTTCTGCTCTTCCTCACTTGAGGAAGGGACAGACTCATTTCTTCTCTCCTTCAGCATCTTATCCAGGTCATCTGGTGTGATCTCCATCCAACTGTCATCTGGAAGGATAGAGGACATGGTCGTTACACTGCACAGGTCTGTTAGAGACCACAAGGCCCAATCCAAGCAGTTCAGGCTACTACAGGTATTTCATAGCTTAGTGTTGTACTATTCAGTTTTCATGCTGACAGTAGATAACGCAGAGTAGAAGGCAGTGAGAGGGTGAGAAAAACGGAGTTCAGATTTTGTTTCATCACTACAAAATTCTGCTTTACATGCAGCTTCAAGCTAGCCGGTACTGTTGTAGACACAAACAATCCTTTTGCACTACATGAAGGAAGAAAAGGCTTTCACTACAAGGGAAGAGGCAATCCAATCTTCAACTATGACCACTTGACACTGCATGTTGGGTTTGTGTGCTGCTGCATCATCCAGAAACACGGATGTGACCTCTACTGCACACTGGCCTCTGTCCAACGAGTGAAAGAAACCTGCCACAAAAAAGTTTGCACTGGGCTTGTGTTGCTATCAGAGTAGCCCACACAGTAATGAATTTTGTATTGTCACTCCTGGAACTGGTTTGTAATAATAAAATGTTAAAGTACTTTCTGTCCAGTAGACGGTTGACATAAAGTACTTGATCTGGTTAAGTGTACACGGTGCTACTGATCCAGTGGTACCAACCCAGAAAACGGAAGCTGATCGGGCCCAAGCTTTATGTTTTACACAAGTGATGGGGTTGCCTCCATCCCCAGTGACAGCCCTGCAGCAATTGCACGGGAGGAGACAAAGTGTGTGGACACAGAGACTGATGCAGTGACTGATGCGGCGCTGTCAGCATTCTCCCCCCTCAAATGTTACAGGGACAGTCCAACCCCTAGTCCTGCTCACCATCCTCTGGAGGGAGACAAGCTGCTTCCTTCTCAAGCTCTTCCAAATCAATGGTCGTTGTCTCTAGCAATGTCAAGATTTCATCACCTGGGTTCAGCTCAACATAGCTAGAAGAAAAAACTCAATTTACTGCAATGGATTTTTACTGGCATTACAACGGCAGTGGCACAGCACACTATTCTTAACCCACCAGGAAAATTTTTGCATTTTACAAAACCAAGATGACAAATTACTCAAACAGTAACATCTAGTATAAAGTATTCTAGAGGAATTAATACCCACAGGTTCCAGCACGTATGTTAAGTGTACAACAGAGAAAAGGGTTCAGATTTTCCACAAGTATTAAAAAAGGTAAATTAATGTACTCACAAATTTCAAGTAGCTCTTACCTTTCCGCCTCGATAACAGATTGCTGGAAATAGTCTTCTGCCATACGCAGCAGTTGCTTGTACTTGGCAGATCCTTCCAGTTCTCCCTATTTAATGCAATTCAAAAGTAAAAATCTAAACAATCCTCCCTCCTCTTTCAGTCAGGTTTCATGATAACTGTCTGACACAGAAATTTAGTGCTGAGAAAATCTACATAAGTAACGCTGCTTTGCCATTTGCTTTGGAACAGAACATGGGAAATAGAGAAAAGGTGTTTTCGCAGCCAAATATAACCTGAAGTCTTATGCTGCCACATTGTCTGGTGTGCATTAAACACAAAGACAACACTGTGATCCCACAGTAGAGAGGATTTACCAGGCCCAGGCTGCAGCTGTACGGGAACTATGAACAAACTCTTAGTGTCTGGGACTTACCCACAGAAGTAGCACTTGCAGCACTGTAGAGAATATTCTGTTTCTTATGTTGTAGAGATATTAACCTAAGCATCCTGGTAGGGCTGCCCCATTTTATCTCCAAAGAAGCAGTCAATTTACAGCCAATTGTCAAATTGGACTCATGTCAAATTATGTCCAATTTATATCCAACCACAAATAGGTATTCAAAGGTATCTTTAAAGGAAAAAAAAACCACCAAAAAAAACCTACCCAAAAGCCACACAAATTAAAAAACACAGATTTATGGGCCCAAATAGGTCTACAGGTGTTAAGTATAGATTTGGAAGAATATTTATGTCTAGACGCACAACCATACTGTGGTTTCATTTATTCAAGTATATTTTCCCTTTCTTTACATAGAAACAGAGAATTGTTTGGTTGGAAAAGACCTTTAAGATGACTGAGTCCAAATGTCCTGGTCCACTACTAAATCATACTCCCAAGCACTTCATCTCCCTGTCTTCTGACTCCCTCCAGGGACAGGGAGTCAGCCCGTTCCAGTGCCTGAGAACCCTTTGGGTATTGTTCCTGAGGTCCCCAATGCTATTTGAGGCCGTTCCCTCTCATATTTTGGCCTGTCACTTGGGAGAAGCGAGCAACACTTACCTTGCTACAGTCTCCTTTCAGGGAGTTCTAATTCATGCCCAAATCTGCTTTTTCCTCTTTAATTTCCAAAAGAAATGAACAAATTTCAAAGAGGAACAAACTGCACCTATCTTGTTTGAAGACATTAATTCATTTTCCATAGGCAGCAGCAGTAGGAGTTCCTGCCCAGCTCTAACTACTTATACAAGTACAAGAATGAAAACATGTTTTCCCTGGAATGTTTAAGACACACACACACCTTGAAATAATCTTTATCCTTCAGGCTGCTGAGGAATCTCTCCCAGAGGGGACCGCTTAACACCTTTCTCTCAGAAACAGGACATACTTTACTGCGCTTGGAGCACAAAATTTCAAAGCCATGAGCCTGTATAAGAGACAGAACAAGAAGAGGTTCTCAAGATGTGACAAATTTAAACACACTTTTAAACAACTGCATAAAGAACTGACTGTCATGGATCTCCTGACATCGCTATTTGAGAAGCAGGTGTCAAACCCAACTCTGTGTAAGGTTGCAGTATCTTTCTTTGCAAGTTGGGATCTCTCTGCAGCAATAATGGATCATTTTGACTTTACAAATTTTCCCTGCAACCTAGAAGACAGATCCATAGTGCACAAGCTAATGATCTTCATCAAACATGAAGAGTGCACTCGTACTTATCATCTATGGAAGTACAGGAGCACTCTGCTCTGTAAAAGAGAACTCCTAGGATACTGTACTTCCAGAAAAATGGTAAATGCAAATTTGCTCATATTTTTCCATTGAAGTAAGCAACTTACAAGCCACGAGTCATTTCTCAGAGGTAGGTAAAAAGGCAAAGTAAGGACTAACTACAAAACACATAAAAGTACTTACCAGCTTCATTCCCAGATCATAGGCTTTGTATTGAGGGTCAGATGGGAGGGGCAGCGTGTACCCACTGCGTCGGTCTGGAAGAAACTTCTGCTGCACCAGCTGGGCGTACAAACACTTTGTGAAAGTAACCTAAAACAAGCAGAGAAAATCAAAACACACATTGCAGTCACTGTGTTGGGTGCAGGCATCAACTTTTCACCAGTCTCCTCTAAATTTTATTTCAATGCATCCATATTACAGACAATAAGAGACTGTATGCAAAATACATGCTGGATACAAGTGCCTATGATATGTTGCTTTACAGATCTTACTAAGTACATTCCAAGTTGATACCTGTAAATAAACACGATTCAGTAAATAAACTTCATTCAGCCTAAACACAGTTTATAAAATTCTCAGTATTCATGCCAATAAAGTATATTTTGCAAAATGTAAGGGCTCTTTACGAGTAATGAAACCAAAGCTGACAAAGCTACCTAGAAGACTAAAATTTGATTCCAAATCTTGGGTTTGGGAGTCTAGGAGTGTAACTGCTTGGACAATGTCACAGAAGATTTCATGAAATAGCTTTCCCAGAGCTGCGTAAGCACAGCCAAGAAGGTGAAAAGCCTGAGAATGACCAGCTAGGAGTAGTTAGAAGCAATTCGTTATGCTGGCAGGCAGTGCTGTTGAACTGCTCTGATAACAGAAATATATCAATTTACTGAGCAAGCATTTTGGCAGAGGAACCTCTGATTTCGGAATCCCTTCTCTCATGATTAGCCACTTGAAAGTCTAACCATGCCAACCTGAAGAGAGAAAAGCTACTAATGTCATGTACAGGCAATCCACATCTAGCAACAAAAGAAAACAATAAATCAGAAAACGTGTTAATTCAAAAGAGAAATCCACATATTTGTATCACTTGACCACAGAACCTCCTTCAGTTACAGAACCCAACGAAGTGGCAAGTTGCATCGGAAGGATAACCTACCATAGTCATCACACGCGTGTCTGGGGGGAAAGTTCTAAAAGTGCGACATGCTCGTAGATCTACTGGATCTCGGAAGTAAAAGGCTTGGACTGCTGCGGCCACCAGTGACGGGCGCTGCCTAAGCACCGCCACGATGCCTGCCGGAAGGTAGCAGTAGGCTCGGTGAAATGAGGCCTGAATTTTCTCTGGATACCTGTATCACACGATAGCAACAGAGTGCATTAAGTGTATTCCAAATTCAAATTACCTTTTTTTTTGATTATTTTTCTCATTTTCACTTTAATCTTAACCTATTGTGGGCCAAGTGTCAGAAGATTTTTCTGAAGTTAAAATTCTGCCTCTTTAACACTCGGAATGTCTGTTTATATATATGCATATATATAAATACAAATGGCTAATAAAGATTTAACCCCACACTGTATGATGAATCTCTGTGAACTTGACTAAGACGTCCAGCTATGCCGTGTCCTTCACTGCACCAAATGCAGCAGTCACCTGGCTCATGTCCAGTGCTGAACACACCAGTGACAAACTGGTGCTCTGAAAAGCAAGCTGGTTCTACATTTCGGTTTTTAATCCTCTCCCTTGCCCTGCAAAGGGGACAGAACTTTCAGGAAAGAAAAATGCAAAGGAAGAATAATTCTTGCCATTGTTAGATATGGCATCAGAGCAGGGAATCACTTTCAGAGCCCTCAGATAACACCACAGCCTACAGGACACTGGTCCTCCACTTCAGAAGGCCACAGAAAAACCTCCAGCTTATGAAAAAGAAGCAGCTTTACCACATCTAACAAGAAAATGATTGAATACAATAAAGTACCCAAGACAGCCCAGAGCCAGGACTTAGTGTTGCAGAAGACAAAACTAAACGACCCACATACCCACTGATGCGTTTATACACTGCCCTCCTAATGGGCTCTGCTGCCAGGAACTCCTCTGAACGCTCGGATAACAGCGTTAATGCCTCTGGGATCGTTGGACAGGCAGCAGAGGTGTCATAGTCCTCCTCATCAGTCTCTGGTGGCAGAATGATGTGCAGTTCTCCTTTGTAAAAGAACACCTAGCAGACAATAACGTTCTCATCAGATTGGATAAGAACAGTCCCAAACTAAGCAATGCAAAATTCCATTTTGTATATGAATGTATTGGTTTAAATACAGAAAATACTGACCACAAACAGAAAAACAATGCAGAAAAGAGCCAAGGGGATGCATGTTATTTTTAAATAGGAGTTAAAGTAAATGCAGGTGCCAGAGATCATGATCTAACCAGTAAACAAACCACCCTACCTAAACTGCAACTAGTGTGGTCAAATATATCGTATTTCCTTAAATACAGTCATTCCAAAAGTTCCTCTTTGACTAGATTTGCATTGGGAGAATCTGGCGGCTTAATCCATCTGCTGAAGAATAGGGCAGGGACAGAAAAGCATTATTTCAGGGGCTACACATGACCTCTGTTGGTTCCTGGTCCTGAGAAAAGAAATCAATGTAACATTGTCAGATCCCTCCTTCCTTCAGATGCAAGGAAAACAGCACTGATAGTCAAGAGGTTTGCAATTAATTTGTGTTGTGTTCAGCCCATTTTCTTTTTAAGAGTCTTGTCATTAGGGGAAAAAAAAATCCTCAAGCTAAATTTTTGCTAATGAAAAAATAAGTTATTTCCATCTAAATCCACTGCCAAGAAGTCCAGTGATGCAACTCCTAGCAATCACACACAGTGAACTGATCGGTGGATCCACAAGTACTCCTGAGCAATATGGTATGATTGTATCACACTGCCAAATACATTCCATAGTTCCTATGTTAATCCAAGCCTTCCAATAAGCTAAAAAATGGAAAAGTGGATCAAACAATATCCCAACAGCTTCACTGCCTTCACATTTGCCACCATGAGCAGCAGGTCTAAAAAAATTCAGTTGGCTTAGCACATGGAACAATTCTTAAAGAAGATTTACGCGTGAGAGTTGGACCTATCTGAACAACACAGCCTAATAGGCAGGTCTGTAGTCTCCATAATTGTGTTGCAGACTCCGTAGTTTTGCCATTAGGGTAAGTGAATTAGGATAAGACCGTTCTCTTTCTTCCTTGCATTCATCAACACACCAGTTCTAGAAGAACGACTTGATATCTTTAACAATTTCCAGAAATCCCTAGAACAGTTTCTCAGGGAGCACTCACTCTATACACCATCTGCAAGTGCATGCAGAGCGGAATTAAATATCACAAGTTTCCAGTAATCCACAGCATGCATCAAGAAGCTCACTAAAACCAAAATGAAAACAGACTGTGCTGAAAAAAACCCATGCTGCTAATTAAAACAAGTCTTGAGCCCTGACCAAAAGTGTCCTCACAGGTCAGAGGCAGACAGCGCTCTGGATTTCCAGTGGCAGTCAGCTCACTAGAGGTACAAGAGGTCAACAGGTGCAGAAGTTTTACTCACCCTGTTGTCACTGTTCTCAGGGTTCAGCCACTTCGGGAGAAAATCAGCTGCTTCAATCAAGAGAAACTCCCCGTCGTTGTCATCAATGCTGGCCAAGGAGAAATCAGTCTCTTACTAGGGTGAGTCACACATACTTGTACACATGTGTCTGTATTGTTCTTACTATGAAGACAGGACCTTACGCCAGCCCCTGGATGTTCAATATTTTTATCAATGACCTGGACGCAAGGACTGAGTGCACCCTTAGCAAGTTCACGGATGATACTAAGCTGGGAGGAAAAGTTGATCTGCTGGAGGGTAGGGAGGCTCTGCAGAGGGATCTGAACAGGCTGGACTCAGAGGCTGAGGCCAATGGGATGAAGTTTAATAAGGCAAACTCCTGCACTTTGGACACAACAACACTGCATAGCACTACAGGCTTGGGGAAGTCTGTCTGGAAAGGTGCTTGGCAGAGAACCTAGGGGTGTTGGTTTACAGTGACTGAACATGAGCAACGGTGGCCCAGGTAGCCAAGAAGGCCAGTGGCATCTGGTTTATATCAGAAGCAGTGTGGACAGCAGGACCAGGCAAGTGGTTCTCCCCCTGTACTCTGCATTGATGAGGCTGCATCTCAAATACTCTGTTCAGTTTTGGGCACCTCTCTACAAGAAGGACATTGAGGTCCTGTAGCACATCCAGGGAAGGGTAACGAGGCTGGTGAAGGGGTTGGAGCAGAGGTCTTAGGAGCGGCTGAGGGAAGCAGGGTTCTTTAGCCCACAGAGGAGAAGACTGAGGGGAGACCTTATCACTATGTACAACTCCCTGGAAGGAGGCTGTAGCAAGGTGGGTGTTGGTCTCTGCCCAAGCGATAGGATTTAGTAGTAGACAGGTATGACTTGATGATCTCAAAGATATATTCCAACCTAAAGATTCTCTGACTCTTGCTCCCCACCCCAAGTGCTGGGCTCTGCGGGGTTGGGGTTGTTACCTGGCCACCAGCCCCGGGAACTCCCTGGTGATCTCCCGCACCACGTAGACAATGAACCACTCGTCCTCCACATTATCCCCAAACACTGTGGTGCTGCCAATGTGCGGTGGGACGTCACCTGGACAGGCAGAGAGAGAGGAAAGATGACTTCATGCCCTGCTGGCACCTAATAACAGCTCCCTACCTTCCTCACAGCCTCCCACTCCCTGCAGGGCTCCCCCTTGCACCCTGCATTCCCCTCTCACACCACTGACAGGTCCCTTTCTGTCAGAACATTTTTTTATTTCTTGCTTATTTTCAAGAGTGGGCTGCTGGCCTGGTACGGATTGGAGATAAGGCCTGTCTGCCCCAGACTCTGGGAAGGAAGAAGAATGATGGGGAGTTTTGGGAGACATCTCCCCTCAGGATGACCATAAATCCTTCTCCAAAGATATGAGCTAACACCACGATGTTACTATCTGGCTTGTAAAATTCCTGTATAAGAAGCCTCTCGAGTTCTCATTCGGGGTTCGTTCCAAACTGGGCATGGGGCAACCGCTGGTCGATCAGCTATGAGTTTTTATGCGCATTTACTTTTACAATTTGTAATAAACACTTTTGTTGCTAGCAACTCTGCCTCGTCCTCTTAGCAAAATGTTTTGGACCCTAACAACCACCATTCCCCTCATGCACCCCCCATTCTCCCCTCGTGACCCCTATTCCCCCTTGCACCCCCCAGTCCATCTTCTCACCCCTCATTTCCCCCTAGCACCCCCATTCCCTCTCTCACCCCCATTCCCTCTCATACCCTCCATTCCCTCTCGCACCCCCATTCCCCTCTCACCTCTCATTCTCCTACACACTCCCCATTCCCTCTCACATCCCCCATTCCCCACTCATGCCCCCTATTCCCCCTCTCACCCCCCAGTCCATCTTCTCACCCCTCATTTCCCCCTAGCACCCCCATTCCCCTCTTGCACCCCCATTCCCTCTCATATCCTCATTGCCGACTCACACCCCCATTCCCTCTCATACCCTCCATTCCCTCTCGCACCCCCATTCCCCTCACACCCCCATTCCCCTCTCACCTCTCATTCTCCTACACACTCCCCATTCCCTCTCATACCCTCCATTCCCTCTCATACCCTCCATTCCCTCTCATACCCTCCATTGCCTTTCGCACCCCCATTCCCTCTCATATCCTCACTCCCGCCTCACACCCCCATTCCCCCCTCGCACCCCCTATTCCACCTCACGCCCCTCATTCCCTCTCGCACCCCCATTCCCCTCTCACACCCTCTTTCCCGCCTCTCACCCCCTATTCCCTCTCGCACCCATATTCCCTCTTCTACCCTCCATTCCCCTCTCGCACCCCTCATTCCCCTCGCACCTCCATTCCCTCACGCATCCCTCTTCCCCTCTCGCACCCTCCATTCGCCCCTCACAGCCCTCACGCACCCTCTTCCCCCTCACAGCTCCATTTCCCTCACACTCCCGTTCCCCCCTCACCCCCCCCCCCCCGCTCCCCTCATCCCCCCGTTCCCCCCGTTCCCCGTCTCCCCCGGCCCCGCTGACCCCGCTGGGGCCGGCAGCGCAGTCGGAGCGGCTCTCGGTGCCAGATGTAGCCGGCGAGGAGCGGTGCGAAGCGGCGGGCGATGTCCCGGCAGCGGAGGGGCAGCTCGGGGCCGGCCTCGGCCGCGAACAGGCGGCAGCGCACGGCCGCATCGGCCCCAAAGGGAGCGGCCATGGCGGCAGCGCCGCTCTCGCGATGCGCGCGGAGCCACGACGCGTGAGTCACCAGGGGCCCCGGACTCATCACCCCTCGCCCCTCAGACCCCCTGTTCCCGCTGCCCCTGGCCCCTCTGACCCCTCAGCCCCCCTGTCCCCTCAGACTCCCTGTTCCCTCAGCCCCTGTCCCCGCTGCGCCCCTGTCCCCTCTACCCTCTGTCCCCTCAGCCTCCCTGTCCCTTCTGCTTCCCTTGTCCCCTCAGCTTCCGTGTCCCCTCAGCCCCCTGTCCCTTCTACCCCTGTTCCCTCATCCCCCCTGGCTCCTCTACCCTCTGTCCCCTCAGCCTCTCTGTCCCCTCAGCTTCCCCTGTCCCCATAGCCTCCCTGTCCCTTCTGCGCCCTGTCCCCTCAGCCCCTCTGTCCCCTCAGCCCCCCGGCCCCTCAGCCCCTCAGCCCCTCGGCCCCTCTACCCTCTGTCCCCTCAGCTTCCCCTGTCCCCTCAGCCTCCCTGTCCCGTCTACCCCCTGACCCCTCATCCTCTCTGTCCCTTCAGCCCCCCCCCCGTCCCCTCAGCTTCCCCTGTCCCCTCAGCCCCCTGTCCCCGCTGCCCCCCCCCGTCCCTCTCCCACCCGTTCTCCCCATTTCTGCCCCTCTCCCCGCCACCTTGCTCATCCCAACTCCTGCCCCACTCTCTTCCCCCTTCTCCCCCTCTCTGGATGTGGGAGAGGGGTCCAAGCCTTCCTCCTGCTCTGCAGCCCTGGGGGCCACGGGGCTCACACATACCCTGAGGCCTGGGTTGCAGCTGGTTCTGGTTCCCCCGTGGTCCTTGCGCTGTCCCCTGCCACTCGTCCCTCTTGCCTGGACATCCCGCTGTGGGCTGAACAGAAATTCGGGATGCTGTGGGCTCAATAGAAATTCGGGATGCTGTGGGCTCAATAGATATTCGGGATGCTGTGGGCTCAATAGAAATTCGGGATGTTGTGGGCTCAATAGAAATTCAGATGCTGCTTCTCCTAACTTGCCGCTGCTCAGTGTGGTGACAGCTCTTGTGCAGTTTGTTTATGCTACAGGGACAGGGAGGTCATATCTGCTATTGGAGAGCTGGAGCTAAAACGAAGGCACTTTTTTCTAAAAAAAGAGTTGTTAACTCTGTTTCTTCTTAGGTTAGTTTTGATACTTTAATTCTGAAGCTTTGCTGACAATTATGTGCCTTCTAATGATAAGAAATAAGCTCTGGTGCACAGATTAGTGCCTTCCTTGAAAAGCAGAAGAAAACCCTGTGAAGCTTTGGAACTCTGTAAGTGTTTATTCTTATAAGTAATGTGAAATTCCACTTCTTTTAGACAAGGGCTTATGAAACATGCCCTGCGGCATCATCCGCTGCCAGAACCACTAGGGGAGATGTGCTCAGCCACGCTCATGGCTGGAAGCCACGTCCAGGTCTCAAGGTACGTGTCCTGAAGGAATCTTTGTCTGGAGATGATGGCAAAACCAGGCGCCTTATGTTGAGTTCCCTTCACACAACAAATAGAGTAGGCAGGCTTGGGCTTTGCCTGGGATCTGTATTATTGCAGAACACATCCTTGTTTCTCAAACAATCAAAAATGTAGAGCTGTGTTCTGTTCTCAGCTCAGAAATAGCCCAGGTAATCTAATTTTGTGGTAGAAACAAGAGGGGGAAAAGTATTTTCTGAGTGGTGTAGAACTGGGACTAGAAATAGTCTGCAGCTTAACTGAGATAATTTTCAGAAAAACTATGTTCTGCTTGACCTCTAGACTTTCTATGTTGTTGAAGTTAATAGGAGTTACAGTTGTTATAATTACTTGTGTGCTGTGGCTTCTGCTTAAGCGCCTCTTAAAAAATATTTCCATATGAAAACTCTGTCATTGCTAAGATCTCTTCTGATATATCTACGCCTTCTGATACAGAAGAAAAGTTTTCTGACTCACATCATTTGTTGTTGTGTGTCGCTGGGTTTTTTTTCCTCCTTTTCTTCCCCTATTTGTGCGTTTCAGGGAGTCTGAAATCCAAAAGGAATGTGCTGACCCTTCGGTTGCTCCAGCTGATGATGAGGATTCGTGGTCTGTTGGTCAGAGTTATGCGGGCACCTCCACTGAAGACAGCTCAGCCTTCTCCTGGGGCTACGATGTGAGTCCAACGCAGCTGCCTGAGCCAAACGGAGCGCAGTGGGTAGAAAGACCTTGGAAACACTGTTGTGAATACCTGTAAGGATAAAAACGAGGCTTGGATCTGTCAATAAATCACAGCAGTGGTCACAGAAAGGACATCTCTTTTACCTCTTCCCCATCTGTCCCTTCTCTTGCATCAAAACATATTAGGCTCACATTATTAATATTCTGCAGTTCCATCTAAAACTTGAGTAATGCAAATAACTTAATTCATGTGTCTCTACAACACAACCAGTGCTGTTGTGCAATCCCAGACAGGACTGGTGACTTTCAGACATTTTGTGTGACTTTACCAAACTTCTATGTACTTGCACGTTTCTCAAAATTTAGTTAGCCCCTACAACATTATTTTTGTTCAGAAATATTTGTTTTGCTCCCCATTTACCAAAACAAAGCTCAATTTCCTTCACTTCCACAGCGTTTCACACCAGCCTACGCTGCTTTTTCTTTTGCTGTTGTTCGTGGATGTGGCAAGCAACAAATGTTCCATTTTGTTAAAATGCCACTGAATGTTATTCTTCCCATTCTGATCTCTTTTGTGTCTGTTACTTTGTATAATAACACAGATATTTCACAATGTTTTAGTAGTTTTCCTGTTGTGTTCATGTGACCTTTTTATGTAGCTACCGTCAATCCACATCATCTCTGGGGGGAAATTATTGAAAGTTAGTGTCTTTCTATGCAAAATACGTGGAACTGTTTAAATCAGTCCCACTTTACTCTAGACAAATCATCGTCTTTTACAAATATTAAAGAAAACAATAGTTAAAGAACCTCTCTGAGTGCTATTTGCCAGGTATTTATTGGATAACTTCCTTGTCTAGGAATTTGACAAAGCCGCCACACAACAAGTTCAGCAAATGTTCAGGCAAATCGATGAGCTCCTCTATGAGCAGACAGAAAACCCGAGTGTTGAGGGGCTGCAGGAAGAATGCCGCCAGTGGACATCCAACTTTCCTCACCTCAGGTATTTTATTAATAGATTCATGCTAGCACCATCACAGAGTTCCTAGAGGGCAGGGATGGGAACCGTTGGTTGTAAAACAATGTTAGTAGCAGGGTGGGTTTGTGCACTTGTATAGCAGATAGAGATAAAAAGATCACTCTGATATGTTGGTGTATACAGTGCCTGCCACTGTCATCAACAAAGCCAGGTGCTTAAATTATTGTAAAAAGCCTCCGACCCTAGCTTGGCAGTCCTTGTGGCTACCTGGAAAGTGGAATTTTAAATCTTCACTACTTGAATGGTTTTGTCCTCTTTTACAAAGTTGTTCAATTAGCAGAACATAAAAGGAGAAGCAAAATTTTATTATTATATATTTATCTGACTCAAAACGATCTGTGCTAGGGAAAACAAGTGGAACCACATTTAACTATCACCCAGACCACACTTCCCTACATGGGTTTTAGGATTTGCTGCTGTGCATTCTCGTACACTGCAATAATTTTACTGTCAACATTTTCTCTTTATCCTTTGCTTTCGCCACGGCAGGGTTGTGGGGAAGCAGATAGTGATCCCCACAGATGAAGGTTATGGATGGTATTCCAGCTCATCATCTGGCATTTTTGGTTCCTCAGATGTAAGTTCTCCACAAGAAAAGGATTCTAACGAGTAAGTACCAGCGGTTAATGTCGACTGTGCCAAGGTAGGACGATAATTCTGTTCTCGGTGGGTGGCAGCGACAGGCTTCTCAAAACGTGAGGCCTCGTTCTTGTCTGTTAGGCTGAGTTTTGAACACAGCATGTTTTTTGGTTTTGATTAGAGGTGGCACATTCAGAAGAGCAAGGCCTACGTAGCTGTTCTTGTTGTTATCTACAGTAAACTGGTCATTCAGTAGAAATACCTTAGCTGCTGCCAACTCCTTAAGGTTATGTTTGTATTGTAGCTGGTTTTATTGTTAATCATCTATTAAATTTGTATAGAACTTCAAAATTTACAAACATGACATTAGTACTACTTTTATTATTTAATGTGTTAGAATGTTTTTAATTAGCTTTGATTTTTTTCCCCAAAGTTTCAAGTTCCATAGGAAGAATTCAAAATATCCAAATGAAAAGGGTTCTTACTTTAATGTATAATTTGTTGACTTCCCTACTGCTTGTCCTGAGTTACTATGTTGTCGTTTAGTTCCCCAAGTGCTGCTATTTGAAGTGGAATAACAAGTGATTTTCATTTCTGTTTTCCGTAAACTGCCGCTTGTTCAGATTTAGTGTTTGTGGCAAGAAGGTGCCTCTTTCTGTTACTCCAATTCACAAAAAGGCCGAGTGTCCCAAGTCTCCAACCGTGTGTTCCCTAGAGAGCGAAGAAGAAGATGGAGTTATTGTTTCTGAAGGCGTAATGGAGGAATATTTAGCATTTGACTGCAGAGACATGTACGTATTGAGTGTGAAGACAGCAACTAGTACCCGCAGTTCCTGCCGTTAAGGGTTTGATGTTAGTTGATAAAGTATTTGAAAAATGTAGAGATTTTTATATTTTTCCTCTAGAGAACTTTCCAAAGCCTGGTATTGCTTGGGCACTGGGAATTCTCCCAATCCATTTCCGAGAACAATTTATTTTGATAAATTACTTTTCTGAATTTTTTGTAATTTTTCATACCATCCGTTTCTGTGCCTGGTTTAAATAGAATCACAGAGTCATGGAATGGTTTGGGTTGGAAGGGACCTTAAAGATCATCTAATTCCAACTCCCCTGACACAGGCAGGGACACCTCCCACTGGATCAGGTTGCCCAAGGCCCATCCAGCCTGTTCATTCCATCATAACCAAGAGCCTGCGATGACATATTGGCATATTTAATAAAACCTGTTTAACCGCCATTTTATCCGAAGCCAAATTCTTTGTTAAGTGCCAGAAATGTGCTGCTTTGAGTTTGTACAAGCATTTTGGGTGGCATTGTACTTTTCCAGATTTTGAGTGGTAATTTAAGAATTAGATGCTTGTGAATAAATAATTACTGCTATTTTTATCTTAAGAAGACAGGATCGGGGTGGCATAAAGAGTTTTCTTTGTGCCCCTTTGCTTTATTCAACACAGCAATATGAACACGTGGCCTGGGTGAGGTCTGGAGATGGTCCTGTCAGTTGCCAACTGCTTAATTGTTTCTTAACTGCGTGGACCTTGAGATTCCAATTGCTAGCAGCTTGCTTTGACCAGGCCAGAGAGACACGGCTGCAGCAAACAATATCGTTGTCTCTAAAATAACAACTACCATTATAGCTTTTTTTATAGTGGCATCTCCCTTTTTTCTCCCAGTGTTTGGAGCTTTTAGGTGTTCAGTACTAATTCAGAGAACAGTTAAAAAGCCACAAAAAATGTGCTTGCATCAGTAATATTTTCTCCCTTCTATGAAGTTTCCTTTTGGCAGAGGAACATGTACTTTTTTAGCAGCTTCAGAATGCTCCTTGCATTGTGGAAGACTCTGCAGCAAAGGTCACTTGCTGCTGTGAATTACGTTTTTTCTCCCCTCTCATCGACTGCACAAACTGCAGCTCTGTGGTGGTGTTGGGTATGGAGCCTGACAGTGTCACAAACACCTATCACTGCAACTATTCCTATTTATTTTTAAATGGAACTTTGATCTCCTCAGTAAATTATTAAGTACCATTGATAGTCATTTTTTATAGGGAAACCAAGGTCTGCAGCAACGATGTGGTTGCCTCAGTCACTTCTCGTTTGGGTCAGTGGTAGATTCTGGAAGAAATAAAAGTTCGAGCGCCCAATGTGCAGCAGGTTGCTTCTTCCAGGCTGCTGTTTGAATTTGTTGATTATTACTATCAGCTTTCAGACAATAACATTGTGTGACAAACACAAAACTTTTCCTGAACTGATGTCTTTCAAGGCTGTCTGCCCAGCTGCCTTGAACTGTTTCAGTTTAAGAGAAAACAACAGAAATGGAGCCTTAGCTGATGTTCTACTCTTATTATATAATTGCAACAAAAATACAGGGTTCAAAGAAAATGTACATATGGTACAGATAATGCTCGTGTTTACACAGGGATGAGGATTTGCACGGGAGGAAAATGAGACTGTCTTCTGGCGGACGGAAGCTGGGGTTCCCACCTCTCTCTCCATACACCTGCACGAAGGATTCTGTGCTCACCTTTGTGTTTGATGATGTGTGGAGTGAGGTCCTAGGCTGCATGGAAGAATTAATCTGCAAATACTGGGAAGGGTCGGCCTCTGGTAAGGAGCACAGTTAAACTGAAGATTCAGAAGGGGATTTCAATGAGTTAATTTTCCAATGGCAACAGTCTGTATTGACAGGAGTTCTCTGTTGCTTTGCATAGATGATGAGAAGAGTCTCATAGCAGTAGAAACAATCCGAGCAGATGCTGGAAGCCCTTTGCCATGTGATCCTCTGCCAGCGCCCTTACCTCGTGTGCCACCAGCAAAAATGCTCCCAGGGACATCCAGTCTGGTAAGTGATTTTCTCCAGCGGGTGTGCGCAAGGGCAAATCGATGCAGCAGCACCTAAGCCAGTAGATCTGAGTAGGTCAGAGGGCTGTTTACATACAGAACTAGTCTGGATTTTGTCTGAATGCTGACTGTCCTCTCTGACACTTAAGTTCTGTTATTCCTCAGCTGCAAGTTTTAATTCCTACTTCTTGCTCTGAAACTTAATATTTTGTATATGCATTAGAGAACCACATGGTGACTGTTCTTTAACAGTGTAGTTCTTTCTACGTTTCAGTAATGTTTGAACTGCAGTGTGAGATGGAGAACTGTGTGTGGGAGGTCCCGTTCTCACTGGGTTATCTGTAGTTAACTCATCAGGCAGCAGAGCACGAATCTCAGTGCAGCTGTAAACCAGTTTTTTTTCTCAGCCCCCAAATCTGACTGCATCATCTGCTGCAGGCAATCTGCTCCTAGAGTGGTGAGCACCAAAGTGTTACCTGTTTATTCCGTTTTAATTCAAGTCTTTCCTTCTTATTTATTTCTTTTTCCTTTATTTCTGCCCTGCGTCCTCCTCACGTTCCTTGTACTGTGTGTGTAGTGCCCAAAACCCAGATGCGGCCGCAAAAGCAAAAAGAGGAGAAAACCACCTCAAGTATGTATGCTGGAGGGATTAAAGCTCTGCTATTTTCTGTTTGCTGTCTTTATGGTGGGTGGAATTTGATGTTTTTTTCCATATCAGCCTGTATTCCATACACTGAAAATTAGTTTTGTAAAGCTTTCTGACTCTAGAAGAATTGTTGGAAGATGCTGTTGTGCAAATGGGATGCTCAGGTGGTAACTCCTGAGCGGTGTAGCAGGGTAAGGATGCATTTTCCAAGTGCTGCCATTTGTGAGAAAGATGAAATGCTACCAGCCTGCCTTAGGTGGGGAGATAGTAGAACTGAGCACACATCCGCGTCTCATGGAAGAAATTAATTTCTTTCCTCCAAAAGGATTTACCGGGACAAAAACCTGTAAATACATGTATATGCCTCTGACAAACAGGAATTTACTTCTTTCTTTTTCAAACTTTCAGGTTTCTCAAGGGTCAAGTAGTAGCTCTCAGCATAATCTAAGTGGCTTGATGGTGATCCATGGGATCCAGTTACAGCAAAGGAATCTGCCTCCAATGGAGAAAACCCTGTAAGAACCATAAATCACCTGTTGTAAAGCAGAGCACTCCCACAGCGAGAGGGACTGGACTCAAAATGTTGTCAGAGAATTTTAGACACTGGAGAACACAATTCTCTGTTATTGATTTGCTCAGTTCCTAGAAGTGGCTTCTGTCAGATCCAGGCTGTGGGTGTGAAAAGTGGTGTTTACAGTAGGGTTTGTCTTTCAACCTGTTCTGTGATTAATCTTTACTTTTACACTGGACTCTTCAATCGGAAGGTTCAGTAAAAATAAATAAAGATAGGCTTCTTTTTTTTTTTTCTTGTCCACCCCCTGTTCTTTTCTAACTTGACTTAAAATCACTTTATATAGTTACATAAAAAATGAAAACACATCCTCTCTATCACAGGTAATATTGTTACTGTCATGTGTAGATGGATGCTTTGGTAACAGGGCAGTTATCAGTTGTGTTGACCAGATCTCTTTTTTATTTCTTTTCTCAGAGACCTGGATGACAAGCGGCCGTGCTCCAGTTCTGTCATTTCCAGCAGAGTGTTGCCAACTCCCCCTCTAGATCTGAGCACACCAACCCTGTCACGTTCTGCGAGGCGGCAACCCCCACTGCCACGCACCCTGCGTCCCATCAGCCACTCCCACACGAGCACCCCCGGCTCTGCGGACAACGTCTTCAGGGGAACACACCTGTATGTTTATCACTGCAGGTTACAATATTTAGAGAAAACAGCTTATACAAAAAGCATTCAATCGAACAGAAAGAACATTCATTGATTAAAGAAATTAACTGCCCACTAAAGCCCTTGAGAAAGCTTTGTCTGCACTCGCTGCCAGGATTCCTGCCGAGGTGCTCATTCTCAGACTCGCTTTGCCTTTATGCTTAATATTAAACGTTCTGGAAACTAGAGGTTTACTTTAATAGAGGAAAAAGATTTCTGCCAATGTTCGGCTGCTGCAAAAGGCCTCTTTTAAATCCACCCTCCAGCAGTCTGCCCTACACCGGCGCTTTGCAGCAAAATCTACATAGTGCCGAACAAATTGTCAGGATTGTGTATCTGTGCATAAGCTGTTTTTATCTGTTCTTGTTTCAGCCCGAGGGCACACGAGCAGCTGTCCTCAGCCTCCCCACGGCTGCTGGGCCGACACCATCTCCTACCGCCTATCGCTACGGCCAGTGTGGAGCACGTGAGCGCTGCAGGAGCCCAGAGGCAAACGGTAATGGGCACAACTGCTGGGTGGTCTAAAGTCATAATTGCTGCTGATCAGATCACCAGACTCAAAAAGTTTGAGTGTGTTGTCATGCAAGTGACATAAACTGAAATAGACGCCCCAAAAATGCTGATGGTTTTTACCCACAGTATCACCCAGAGCTGAATGTTTTAATTCCAGGTAGTGCCAGAATCTTTTTTCCTCCCCGTAACTAGATGTGAAATGATCGACTTGAAAATTAGCTTTAATTCCTAAGCTAATTCTTTTAAACATACTGCTGCAATAAGAAAAAATCATAACTGCTGTTCTTTAATGCAGAAAACTCGGAACTCGGGTCGAGCTCACAGTGTAACGACGGCACATGAAGATGTCCACCAGCAGCTACAGGAGCGGCTTCTCCTACCCGATCCTTTGCCCAGGGCCAACACAACCAACACAGTCTCGGTAAAGCACAGCATACGATCCCACATCACTCTTAGCTGCTCAGGAAGGTGCTCTGACACACAGGGAAACAGTCCTGGGGAACCAGATGTCACAGGGAATCGGCACCAGGGACTTCACCAAGTCGGCCGCTTGATTAGCGACTCGGAGGTTTAACAGGAACGTCGTTGCTTGGTGCTTCCAAAACAAATGGGACGAGTTGCTGTTTTGGTATCAAATGCTCTTGGATTAATTTACTGAAACCCCTACTCTCCTGATGTCCCATCTAACAGAGTGTTTTCATCTGAGTTTTAAAAGCTATAATTCTAACAAGAGCTTTTAAATAGCTGCTGGTTTGGTTCCTGTGTGTAATTTCAACGTCCTTGACTTGGCATCTGAGTGCACAAACTTTCTAAATGTGTCCTGAAACAGAACAATTTCCAGAAGTGCTGAAAATGCCTTTAACTGGCCCAGTGATCATTCCAAGGAAGAGTGTAGGGAAAGTGTATTTTCTTCCCTGTAGGAGTTGAACTTCAGGTTGATTTAACCCTCCTTAAACTTGCAAAAGCTGTACTCAGACCTGTGCCACCTTACAAATCAGGAAATACATACGTTAAAATAGTTGTATTATAATAATGTGTTATAACAATTGTATTATAATCTCGATGTTTAGATTTTTTTCATGCAAAGGTAAATAACTTGATGTGTCTTTTCAGCCAGGGCCGCAGCGCCGCCGCTCCTGCACCGTTATTGATTACAGCAGCCAGTCCTGGATAAGCAGAGGATCGGCGGGTTCAGGTACGCTTGCCAGTCACAGAATTTAATAAGATTAAACACGAGGTAGGATGTGTTCCCTACAGAGGGAATTATACTGAGGAGGTTTATCGAAGTTCTACATCACGTTTTAGTTTTCCATTACACAAGTTTTATAGTATAGAGTATGATGGGTATGGTTTTATTTGCCAACTACGATTTTAAATCATTTAAGGAAGCTTAACACAATCATCCCCAATGCCTCTCATGTAAAACAAACTTGTCAGGCCAGTCGCTCATCTCAAACTCAAGCCAGTTAGATGTTAATGCAGTTGATAGCCCCATGTTAGAACAAAAGGTCAAAGAAAAGGCATTTTAGATTTAAGCTAAAGAAGATGTATTTGGTTCTCAGTTTTAATACCTTCCAAAAGTCACAAATGTTGTGCACGATCTCTGTTTATCAGGTCTCCAGCCACACGGTTCAGTGAAATCCTGCACGCGCAATGGATCAGTCACGAAAGGCAAACGGAGGCTGTGACACGCCACAGAGAAGTACCCGTCCCTCTCCAGGGAGTCGTGAGCCACATCCATGTTGTTTACAGAGAGTTTTCAAACACCCTTCCTTATGACTTATTATTTTTGTATAAATCTAAGAAGCAGCTGCCAAAGATTAGAAGGGGTCCAGTTAAACATTTCGTTTTCTACAAATATTAGTTATACTCCAGTGGGCAGTGAAGCCCAACTCCTAGAACATCTAGCAAACTCTCCGTCGTTGCTGTTTCCCCATTACTGGCTTGTGATGTGTCCACGCTGTTACAGGCAGGTTCTGCAGAACCTGCTGATTGTTCCATTAACTCCACAGTAGCAGTAATGTAAATCTTTAAAGCTGTATGTTTAAAGCAATATTCTCCTATCAGAAGCAGGCAGCACACGTGATGCTGCTTCTTCACCCCAACTTAGATGAGTTATGAATCCTGCTGTAGCTGCAGCAGATGGTAACACAGCTGGGTAAGAACCAGGGAGCAAATCAGGTGAGCTGAACTGACAGATTTAAGGGCAGGATGCTACTTGCCCTTGCTCAGTGCCTGGAGAAGGTTTAAGAGGCAGAAAGAAGCCTGTTACTACAAGCACTTCCCAGACAGTGCTGAAAGCTGCACATGGTCTTCCTGGTGAGACTTTATGGCAGTTTCACAGAACAGCTCGGTCTCCCTTTCAAAAAATACCTGCAGTTAGACTCAATTTCTGCACTTTGCTTTGAAGCCCCACAACCCACAGTTGGAATTTATCTTTAGGGAGACGTGTCCCGTGTGGTGTGACAGGTGTACTGGAAGTATGTGCTGTGGGCGCCCTTGGGGCTCCAAATAAGACAAAACACAAGCACGGGCTTCTCAAAACAAAAGATGAGCTGAAGGTCTCGCTCCCAAGCAGCAAGTGCTGGGCTGCAGCCAAGCGTGCAGATAAGGGAAGGTGAACCACGTTGTTGTTGTTACAAAGTTAGGACACTGCACAAAAGAGCACTTCTTTCTAAATTTCGCTATAAGATTTTCCAAATTACAGTTCATAATGGAAAATGCCTGCCAGTATTCTTTATGAAGTGGCTCCCTTACTTCCTTATTCCAAGTATGCGATGTTTGGTGGAACCTCCAGAACAGCCAGTGGTTTTTAAGCAGTATGTACATTCCCAAGTCCAGTTGATCCAAACATGCTGTAATCAAAAAGCAGGGGCAGGAAAACAAAGCAGAGCTGTGCAAACTAACTGGGTTTACTTTTCTGTGCATTTATTGAGTGAAGGGGAACGATGCTGGGGGCTCTATCTAAATCTCCTAAGTTTGCACAGATATAAACTGACGCTAAAGAGAGGCCTCTGCTCACTAAATCCTTCTGAAATACAACTTCTCGTAACAGCTGAGACTACTGAGACGTTGTAGTGTGGCAGTTACCTTGAGTTAACTGGAGATCAGCATCCCTTTCCTATCAGTGCCGTTCCTCAGGGACCCAGTTAGTTTTCTGTAGCCCCAGAGCATGAGTTACAAAACACACAGATAAGCTGAACAGGTTTCTAGGAGCATCAAGGAGTGTTTTATAGCATAGAGGAATTGTGGTGCTGAAGTGGAAGCCACCACATCATCAGGAATTTTTGGTTTCTGTGGAGGTGGCTGAGATGAGAAACTTGTGGGCTGTTCGGTATCTGTTGGTGCTGCAGCCCCAGCAATGTCCAAGTTGTGTGTTACACAGTACAACACGCTGCACTCTCAGAACAAGGATGATTTTTGGAAGCAGGAAAGTACCAGGGAACAGTTCCCACCTCCCTCTATTGAAGAGTCTGCTCTGAACACCATCACTGAAGCAGCAGGGACCTTGTGGCTCCCAAGGCTTTCAAAAGTGACCCATAAAATAAAAGCCAGTTTCATTCCTTTGAGCAACTGGACCACTGGCTCCCCTTCCTATCTGCCCCCCTGCTCGCTGCAGCAAGTGGTGTACAAGCAGCTGAAATGAAGCCTTCAAAGTACTTGCACACCTTCCAGAAGTAATAACCTGATAGAACAGCTGACAAACACACAGAAGGAGCCGTTACTGCCACTCCTACAGCAGACACGACTGGGATGCTGCTGAGAGAGTAGCCAAGACATGTCTAAGCTTTGGGACACCTCGTCATGGGACATCACAGACCCTAGAAACACACAGAACTGGCTCTGATCTGTGGGGTTTGAGTTTATTGTTTCTGCACTGGGGAGTTTCTGCGCAGGCACACACCTGCTGTCTCCTGGCACAGGCCACCAAAGACCAGACAGGAGGTGGCCCTTCCATCCCCTGCGGCATCGCCAGCACCACTACCACAGTTAACAACAGAGGCATCTTTGCTGCCGCTGGAGAAGAACACAGCATCAACATGACTTACTTCAGTCAGAAGAGCCCACGCAATCTGTTGGTTTTGATCAGTGACTCAGAAAATGTGGAGAGGGCCAGGGAAGCAACTGAGCACAGAATTCTGCAAAAACTTCTCGTTTATTAAATCTGCAATTTTTCAAAGTAACTTTATAAAAGCAGTGGAACATCTGGAAAAAATGCCTGTTGAGCTGAAGAGCAGAGCCCTTTAAGAACAGCAGGATTGTTACAAAAGGAACGTGTGAGTAACAGAGAAAGAAGTTTTCCAGCTCGGGAACCACAGGAATCTGCACTGCTGGGGTGACAAGGTTGTCCCGGCAGCTGTACAGGTCCCCACCAGGTGTTTGGAAGGAAGGTGCCACAACCCACCTGCACCATCCTCAGCATCACAGCCCCCGACGCTGTAACAAAACTTCTAGTCAGGGATCTGTTTGATCTCAACCCATAAGAACCCAAAGGATTTTAAGGAGCAGCACCACGTTGTTCTTGTTGAGGATGTGTTCTGTATCGTACCTCCCCGCGACGGTGAGTTGATGCACACACTCTCTCTGAAACAGTTGTCCAGAAACACTCTGAAATCCTCCTACATCCACAAGCTACCATACAAAATTAGACCAGATATTTTCACCTACAGTGTTCTTTATTTCTTTCCTTTCTTGGTTGCAGACTTCTTTCCTCCTTTCTTAGTGCTGTTCCCGTATTTTGCTTCCAGTTGGGCCAAGAAGTCATCCATTTCTTTTTTTCGATCTTTATTTCTGCTCTGAGGAGGAGAAAAAACCCAAACCCAAACTTTTTACTCTTTCCCAGTAGGGATCACTCGGCTGAAGTTGGAGAGTCACACAAATTCTCAGCATATGTTAAACTACAAACTAGAGGAGGGATCACGCTGCCACGCAAGAGCCCACTCGTACACTCCAGACTCTGTACCCAACTTCCCAAAGGCAGAAGTAAGGAGTGGCTAGAAAAAAGTCACACCACAGAGCTAGGAAAAGGAAAGCAATTTTTAGCTTAGACCCCAAGCTTTATTACAATTTGAGTATTGATTAAACATGAACATTCTGGGAATCCCACTGGGCAATAAGAGAGAAGAAACAGAAAAGGTTCTAGAAAGCAGAACATAAACAGTTATGTTTCTTCCCTCCATCTCCAAGATAAAACCCAAAACATTAACTTGTCAACTTCTACCTCCCTGCGAAATTCCTCAGAAATAAAAATCACTGACACTCCCTGTCCAGCTGCCTAAATCGAGGTGTTCAATGTTTTGGTTGTATACGCAGTAAGAACAAGTGTATTAGAATAACTTCTTAATTTTTATACAGACACAGGCAGTTAAGCCCATACCATACTCTGACCATTAAAGTACAGCAATAGGTAACATTAAGGTCAGATTTTAACCTCAGGAACTCGGAACAAGGATCCAAAGAGTAAAGACGCTCAGGGAAAATGGAATAATAAACCAGTAATGTAACCATGTTCAACAGAGAGAAAAAGCCTTACCTGAATCAGTGCTTTCAAGTCATCTTCTCCGCCAAGGCCCAGTTCCTCTTTGGTCTTTTCTGCCTCTCTAGCTTCTTTTTCTGCCTAAAATAGCAAACTAGATTTTTAAAAAGTAATTTGCACGTTCTCGAAGTCTTCCAGTAGTGACCAAACACTTCATTATTTTGCATCTGCACACAAAAAGCTGCACTAAAACACAAACTGTTTCCAAGCTTGGCCACGGATGAAGGACCAGCCAGAACAAACCCGTTCTAGGCCTGCAGCTCTGCAGAGCAGGACTGTGTTCTGCTGTCTCTCAGTCCTGGACACAATGAGATGTCCAATCCCGCCTCAGATCCCCACTCACTCTGGTTTCTGTCTTAGCTGCCGTGATGGTTTTGTGCACTGGAGAAAGCTTAATGTGACATGCATGTAATATATTCTACAGAGGGTCCAGGAAAAGACAAAGCCAGGTTGGGGAGGAGCTCCACGTAGTCCAGAAAGTTATTTCACACTTGCTAAAAGGCAAGAGAATATATTTCCAGCCCACGTACGCTTCTTATCTACTCCAACTCATGGCTTTGTAACTATATTCAGGAAAGTACTAAACTGTAATAAGCCACTGTATGTAACAACAAAATAGAAGAGGCAACAGCCTATTACAGTGCAAAAGCCTTTGACAACAGTTTTGGGAGTGGAGAACACAGGTGACAAAACGTGCAAGTCCCAGATACCGAGGAAGATCTCTAACCCTGCAGTCCCGAGGCAAACATTTGTCCTAAGAACAGTTCCATGTATTTCTACCAAAGGAGATGAAAAGCTTATAATAAATAACGGTTCCCTTTGGTCCCTGATTGATGTAACCTACCCGCCTCTTTCTTGCCATCATCTTCTGCTTAGACTCTTTGATGAAGGCTTTGTAGGGTGGGACTTCTCCAGCGTCGATGGCCTTTTCTATGATCTTCCTTATTCTGGGTTCATCCGTGTAGTCTGTACACAGCACAGACTCCATTATCCTGTCCATGTCCCCCTCAAAATCCACGTATGCTGATTTAATATCTGCCAGCTCTTCTTCTGAATCCTTATAGCTCTTTTCGAAGTCTTCAATGTCCTTAACGGTGATCTGAGGCAGAAGCAACACTCCTTGAGTTACAGGATTGACTCAGCAGAAGGATTTAAGAGTGAGTATAAAAAAACCACAGAGTGTTTTGCAGAAAGCTCCTAATGGAGAGGGAGCTAGAGCTTTTCCCAGCAGGTTCACCCCACGGTCAGCTCCCAGACTCCAGCCCTTCTGCCCCAACACCAGCTCCCAGACACCAACCCTTCTTCCCCAGCACCTGCTCCCCAAGCCCAGCCCTTCTCCTTCCTGCTGCTGACTCCCAGCCCCTCACGTTCCCGAGGAGCAGCCTCAGCTCTCCCCAAGGAATCACAGAATGTCATGAGATGGAAGGGACTTACAAGGGTCATCGAGTCCAACCCCTGTCCCTGACAGAAGTCCAGCATTCACCCCGTGGGACTGAGAGCGTTGTCCAAATTATTCTGTAATGCTGTAACGTTTGGCATCCTAACTGCTTCCCTGGAGAGCTGTTCCAGAGCTCCACTTAACCCTCACCTGGTGCATCTTCCTGCCATTCCCTTGGGTCCTGTCACTGGTGACCAGAGAGGAGAGCTCAGCACCTGCTCCTCCTCCTCCCCACGTGAGAAAGGTGCAGAGCGCAACGAGCTCTCCCCTCAGCCTCCTCCAGACCGAGACCCTTCAGCCGCTCCTCACAGGGCTCCCCCTCTAAACCCTTCACCAGCTTTGTGCTCTCCTCTGCTCGCTCTGCAGTCGCTCGAGACCCTCTTCCCGCGGCGGTTCCCCAGTCCAGAGGGCCCCACGTCCCCTGCCTCTCACCTTCTTGAAGAGCAGCCGCCAGTACTCGGCCCAGTCGCGCTGGTCGCGCAGCGCCGCTCCCTCCTCGTCCACCGAGCCCCGCTCATCGTACGCGGCTCGCTGCTCCGCGTCGCTCAGCACCGCGTACGCCTGGCTCAGCAGCTGCGGGGACACGGCGCCGTCAGACGGTCTGTCTGTCTGTCGGTCCGTCAGTCAGTCAGTCTGTCTGCCGGCCCTGTCGGAGAGCGCTCACCTGGAAGCGGCGCGTGGCCTCCTCGCGGGGTCGGGGCGGGGCGCGGTCCGGGTGCTCCCTGAGGGCGGCTCGGCGATAGGCGCGGCGGAGCTCGGCGGGGGCGGCCCCGCGGCGGGTGCCCAGCACCTCGTACAGATCGGGGGAGCCGAAGGCCGCCTCGCACTGCTCCAGCAGACCCATCGCGGACGGCGCGCGGCGGCAACGCGCACGCGCGGGGCGCGAGACCGAGGCTGGAGAGCGCGCGGCTGCAAGGCGCACGCGCGGGGCGCGAGACCGAGGCGGTTGCAAGGCGCACGCGCGGGGCGCGAGGCAGAGGCGGGAGCGTGTGCAGCAGCAAGGCGCATGCGCGGGGCGCGAGGGGGCGGGGCGGGAAGGCGCGTGCGCATCACTGCCTCTCGCTCCCCGGCGGGTTTTCCCGCGCGTTCGCTGGAGGGACTTGGGGAGTGGAGGGAGGTTCAGCTCCATCAGGGATAACCGGGGAGGGTGGGGGGGGCTCGGCTGCGGTCGCTGAGCGCTCAGCACAGCACCAGGATGGTTTGGGGTAGAAGCGACCTCCGAGCCCCGCCGGTTCCAGCCCCTGCCACCATCACGTACATCTCCCCCTCGTCGTGAAGACGTTCCTCTTCACATCCGGTCTAAATCGTCCCCTCTCCAGTTTAAAGCCCTTCCCTCCCATCCCACGACTCCAGCCCTTTGTAAACGGTCCCTCCTCAGCTTTCTTGTAGCCCCTTTCCGTTGAAAGGGTGATTGGTAAATGGTTAGAAACAAGAAAAACGCTAAGGTATAACAATCCTTAGCTTCTTGCCTTAAGCTCGACCACTCAGATATGGCCATAATATTTAAGGACTATAAATAAAATTGTAAACAGAACTCCATCCAGTGGTGGTAAATCCCTGTACCTTGCCAACCAATTAAAAATCAATTGTGGTTTACTGTACTGGATTTAAAGGAGGCTTTCTTCTGCTTTCTATTGGCTGAAGAAAGCAAAAAGCAGTAGTAAAACACAGACCCCTGAGGGATGCTGCTTGTCAAGGATCTCAATCTGAACTTTGAGCCATTAATCACCACCTTCTGAATGTGCCCATCTAGCCAGTTCCTTACCCACTGAACAGTCCACCCATCAAATCCATCTCCTTCCAGTTTAGACAGAAGGATGTGTGGGACCACATCGAAGGCTGAGGTGTGCCAGCCTGTGGGAGGCAGGGGTTCTCCAGGATTCCCGAACCACTTCAATTGAAACACACAGACACCATTAAAAAACAAACAGCTCTTCAAAATACCTGCATTTATTACACCAAACGCCAAAGGTCCAGCGGTTCACATGTTCTTTTCCTCCCAGGCTGTCCCAAAGGTGGCAACTGGGTCAGCAAAAGTGTCGTCATGTAACCAAACAAACCATGGAATAACAGCCTGATTGAGATGTCTTTATACAAAATTCTCATGGTCTTTAATTCAACTGAAGTGGCAGACACAGTGATACGTAGAAAAAGACGGATTCATAAAAGAAAAGTTAGTATTTCACACTTCTCGTGCCTCCTGATGCAACGTAGAGCATTCCTCTTCACTACCAATGCCACGGAGGGAATAAAAGGCAGCAGCATTAACTCAGATATCAGCTTATTTACAGGATCTGGACGTTACAGAATATTCGTAAAAAATTCCTTACAAAAGCTGTTATCGAGGGCTATGGAAGAGCTGCTGGCATCAGTACCAGTGTTCACAGCTTGATTAACGGGTTACTGGTGCACAGGCGTGTGACACCTGCAGTGGTGATTTCAGTCAGTTTGGACAGATGCAGAATTCTCCCTTACCCGATCGCTTTCTCTGGTTCTCCAGAGGGCCCTTTGTGGGTTTCCCAATCTCAGCGCTAATGCCGACGACAACACCAGCACCGCAGGGCAAAGACCTGACAATCAAAGGGCATTAAACACTTCACTCTTTCATTCTTCTGATTTTTTCAACTTGGATTTTGCCTTCTTTCCCTGGGAAGAACCTTTAGCTGTTCCAGCTTGCTTCACCGTTTCAGCAGTTTTCTTCTTTGGGCTTTGCCTCCCCGAACGTATCAGGTCTTCACGACCCAGTTCAACCATTTTCGCTTCCCACGACTTCATTTCATTTTCATACCGAACCTTATCGTCCTCCGCAAGCTGCAGGTAGGGCTGGGAGAGAACAGATGTGTGCAGTGAGGGAAGGGGCTCTGGCAGGAGCCTCCCCCATTTCTGACAAAGGCACTCGCCGCTGCCTCTGGGAAACATGAAAAGCATCAAACTCGCACAAAATCACAAAACCTTAGCATCAAATTATGCTGATGCTGACAGACGGAAAACCTCTCCACTGTTAATAACAGCTAAGGCTTTGTGTTTGAGGACAGTTTGAGAGCTGGATGATGCAAGGAACAGGTATTCCTGCAGAATCACTTCAGATTCTGCTCCTACAGAAAAACTATGAATATGTAACACGTTCTTCTAAGTACACGTCCAAAGCAGCCTGGGGACTGAGCAGTCAGGAGGAAGGGTGCTTGAGCACAGAACCCTTCAAATCTGAGGTTTAGATTAGGTTCCAGTGTAGCCCACCCCTCCAGTTCTCTACCCACACCTGCAGGTTCCTCAGAATACGCTGGGAAAGCTGCAGAGAGCCTCCTCCCAGCCAAACAGAGGGAAAATAAATAACTATGTGCACATCATGAGCAGCAAATTACTAGGCTGGGATTAAAAATATTATATATTCTTAGAAAATTAAAATGAAATTGTGGCACATTATTCCACCTTCCTCCCTAAGCGCCACTTCACGCCCATCTCCAGGCACACAGAACTTCCATCCCATCCCACTCACACACATGTCATCAGCACTGTGACAGAAACAGTCACCACTGGAATAAAAGCAGACAAGAAAACTTTTCCAACAAGCATAAATAAGATCAACAGAGTTATTTCCCTCAGTACTACGTTTTGAGAGACAAAGTTCAAGATCTGGTACAAATTTATTCATTTAGAGCCAGGTTTGTAATTTTCCGATGCAATCAGAGCCCCATCCAAACCTGCTTTTGAGACTTACCTGCTTTTGAGAACTGGACATTCGTCGCCATGTATCAAACAACTGCTTCAGCTTTGCCTGCAGGACACAGAGGAGGCATCAGGATTGCTCTAACAGCACACTGACCACACTGTGTCACAGCTCAGCGCCGAGTGAGAGCAAGGGAAGCGCAAACTGATATACAAAATGCAGTCAGATGGGCTTAACAACCTGTCCTCTTAACGCAGGAACACAATAAAAAGCAGCTCAACGAGCCGCTGAGCACCATCTGAGCTGCACTGACAGATAAGGCAAACACGAAGCAGGTTAATTCACTCATCCTGCTGCTAGAAAAGGCAGATGGAAGAGCCGAGCTGAGTTACAGCAACGACTCTACATCTCACCAGTACCAAAACATCAAACAGTCCCTTTGAAAACGATAGAATCTAAACAAGATTTCCTGAATATAGTAGTTCTATTTCAAAGAGCGATCTGTCCTGGCTTACCACGGGTGATGCTCCTTCGCTTTCCTGGAAGTTTTCCGACACAAAAATGTTAAAGCCGCTACGAGGCCTTTTAGGTTTTCCAAGCACAGTCAGTTCCTTTAAGAAAAACAAAAGTTATTCCACCTACCGAGCATGCATTTTCCCCAAAATTAAACTTAGCGCTTGTCTTTATATTTTATATAGAAATCAGACTCAAATTAACTTTCCTGTCTTCTGCTCTGCAAGCTGGACTATGTGTCAAGATGCTCTCACCCCCTGCCAAGCCTGGTGCTAAACTAAGTTAAGAAAAGCTCACAACTTGAGTCTTCACAGACATAAAAAAGCATTTGAAACTGATCCACAGTCGAACCTTTCAGAAACCAAAGCCCCTTCCTGACTTTCCCTCAGTCAGAAAGGCCTGACAGCAGATTTTCTCTTCTCTTTATGAGGCTTTGGTTCCTGGTGCTTGCGGGAAGGAAGACACCGACTGTGGGATGTGAGGAGATGGGACAGAATCATAGAATTAGAATCATAGAATCATAGAACAACCAGGTTGGAAGAAACCCATCGGATCATCGAGTCCAACCTTTCCTATCAAACACTAACCCATGTCCCTCAGGACCTCATCTACCCGTCCCTTAAACACCTCCAGGGAAGGGGAATCAACCACCTCCCTGGGCAGCCTATTCCAGGGAATATTCCAGAAGCGGCAGCTTTCCAGGGAAACAGAACTAGGTTTCTGCTATCAGAACTCTGCCTCCATGGATGATGGCGAGAGAGGGAAAGTACAGCAAGTTACAAATCCAATTATACTTCTTTTCTCCAGCTCTTCTTCTTCCCTCTGCAGCTCAGGTGCTGCAAATTAACACCTGCTTAGGGATGAGGTAGGCCAGATAAATCCCTTGCGGTGCCAAGACCCAAAAAGCATCACCAGAACCACAGAGATTAAATGTTTCCTCTAAGTATGGCTCTTTTAAACCAAATTAATTTAACTTTTGCTAACTAGGGATTAGGAAGAAAAAAGCACAGAGAAGCTACACGTGAGATGTGTCCTAGTTCTGGTCTTTAAGAGCAGGAAAGCCACTGAAATAACTGCTAACACCAGCAATTCTTTTAAACCCATGAGGTTTTATAAGTTTCGAGTTTGTAGTTTGTTTTTTTATTTCATTCTAAGAGTTGCTTTTATATTTCTAAACACGCTTCAGCTCTGCTCTGTATACAAGACAGACTTCATGTTCCCTAAGGGAAAAGAATGATAGAATCACCAGGCTGGAAGAGACCCACTGGATCACTGAGTCCAACCGTTCCTATCAAACACTAACCAATGTTCCTCAAAGAAAGCTGAACTGCAAAATACTTACTCTTTTTGCCCTAAAAGATCTTCTTTTTGCCAGTCGGTTTTTCCTTTCTTCTTTCAAAGCCTCCGCCTGGGCTGGAGTGAGCTGTGCTTTATAGGCAGCCAACTGCTCTCCGTACCTCTGCCAGTCAGTCTTTCGCGCGTCCTCATAAACCTGCAATGCAAACAACCACCAGCTGCAAACAGGTGCCTCTGGTCAGAAGCACCTGATCTTTAAATAGGCTAACACTTCTATCCTACTAATGAACAAAAAAAAAAATACAGAACACACGGAACACAACATTTTTCAAGTAAAGTAGCCGTTACAGATGAGTTTGATTAGCAGAAGAGGTTCAGAAGAACTCGGATTCGCAGCCTGTGTGTCCTCCCATGAACTGACTCAGTTAATTCGATAACATCAGATGACTCTCCAGAGGCAGCTCAAAGCAATAATCTTCTTCCACACAAGAAGGAAAAGCTGAAACTTGGTTGAAGTGCAGCACAAGCACTGCAGTCACCGAACACATTCTTACATCAGCCAACACCAGCTACAGATGCATCATAAAATCACAGTCTTGGAATAGTTATCCTCCCTCAACTCTTCAAAGCTTTTAATTCTCCTCAGAATTGTTCTTATGCCTGAAATATTGTAGGCAAGTGCATTTTTTTTCTACTGTTGTTTAAGAAAGAAAAGCAACCACCAACAAAACGCCACACCACGAGGACACCAAAACAAGTAAAAGGGCCACTAGGACTCCACAGAGTTCAAAGTACAGAGGGCAGAGGCACAAACCCACCTGTTTCTGTGTTGCTGGCAACTCCTTCCAAGCACCTGCTATTTTTTTAACCAGCTCCACATTGCTCATTTCTGTATATTAAAATCAGAAAGCGAGAAAACAAAGATCAATACTGTATCTTTAGCAAGCTGCTTCAGTTTGTCCTAAAGAGAGCAGACACTAGTATTGTCTCCCTGTACAAATATATTCTTCTCCTCTCATAAAACTGACTAACAGTGACAGTTGAAAGGAACTCTGATTCTGGGAGGGAAGAGTCCCTGCTCTTCGTTCAAACCTGAATGAAACACGTAGTTAGAAATGGAAGCATCATTCCAGACAACTACAGACACTCCACAACAGCTTCACTTTTTCCTGTTCAGCTTGAGCCTTTTCTATCCTGTGCAGGGCGACCCGGGCTTGGGTGAGGATTGCAAAGAAACCCAAAGCAAAATTTCCAGTTCTCAAGGTTTTTTTTGCGGAAAAAAAAATCTGCTGGATTTTTCAAAGCAAGCACAATGTGACCTTTACCCACCTGATACGGCACATAAGCTTGATCTTTACTACAATGAAGCCCTTTGTTTACAGTACAATTTAACAGCAGAAAGGCTAAAGAAATATCCTTTGCTTCCCCCACAAACACAGTTACAGTGCCTCGAGTTTGCTTTGCTTTCCAGCTGACGGCCCTTAACTGGACGAGGTTTCCAGCCAGACCGCGTTGGTGAGGGGAAGACAAAAGGCAAACGGAAACCTCAACAATGTTGAGTTCAGAAAGAAGAAAGAAAAATAATTGTTTTCTTGAAAAAAACCTTCCAGGCTTTCCCTCTGTTTCACACTAAAAGAAAAAATAGATCTTCCTCTCTCCCACCTCAAATGCAACATTTAGGCAACTCAACGGTGGACAATCAAAAACGAGGTCTTATCAGTAACCTGACTTCCAGATTTCTGGAAAAACAAGGCAGATGAGGAATTTTTAGTCCCAGTGTACTAAGCTTAGAAATTCTGAAAATACTACGTTTTACCAATATAAAACAATCAGATTATTTTGGAACACAGGGTATGCATGAAATTTCTGGGCAATGTTATACCTGTGCATGTAGGTGGGAAATACATTCCGTAACCAGCCCATGTCTCATTACACACAATTAATGGAATTATGCTATGAGGGTAGTGGGTTGTTCAGCCTGGAAAAGAGAAGGCTCTAGGGAGAGATGTACCTGATGCAGCTACAAGAAAGCTGGGGAGAGATTTTTTTACAAGGACACGCAGTGATGGGACAGGAGAATGGCTTCAAGTTGAAAAGGGGAAGATATAGATACTAGAAGAAATTCTTCACAATGAGGGAGGTTGTCGAGGAAAGTTGTGGCTGCCCCATCCCTGGAGGGGTTCAGGGCCAGGTGGGATGGGGCTTGGAGCCCCATAGAACAACCAGGTTGGAAGAGACCCATTGGATCGTCGAGTCCAACCATTCCTATCAAACACTATGACACAAGATCTAAGGATAGAACGTATTTCCCACTTACATGAACGTAGGTAAATTTTCCTAGTAACCTTAAACACATTCTGTTACTTCTCAAGGGCTAATTTTAGTGTTGTTATAAGCTTTGGAGAGAGCCCTGCCTGACACTGCGCTTGAGATGGGAAACGCCACACACAGAGACACCTGCTGAGCCCAGACCCAGCAGAGCACGAGCCGTGACCAACTCCAGAGAGCGAGTGAGGCCTGGAAAAACACCGAGAGAAAACAGGCGGTCAGCGGGGCGCAAACCCCACGATTACCGAGGCGGAGCCGAGCTCTCCCTTAGCTCAAAGCAAGGGCCCTGCCTGTCCCGGTACCCTCCCCTCCGGGGTCGTCGGGGACGCGTTCCCGTCGTACCTGGGTGCTTCTCCCGGAGCGCGGGGCGGGTCTCCTTGAGAAAGCGGAAATAGGCCGTGAGGGGCCGCCGCGGCCGCTGCTCCGAGCCGATCCCGCGGCACAGCGGCGGCCCGAGCGCCACCCCGGCCCCGCGCCCGAGGAGCCGCTGAGCGCCCGCCAGCAGCGCCGCCGCCTGGCCCAGCACCGACCGCGCCGCCATCGCCGCGCGCGGGGCGCCGCCAAGCACCCTGGGAAGGGGGACGATGCCGCAATGCACCCTGGGACGGCGGCGGCCGGGGCACCACGGGAAGGGGGCGATGCCGCAATGCACCCTGGGACGGTGGCGGGCTGCTGGGAAGGGCCCCGCTGACCCGGGTGCCCCGTCCCGGGTTCCCCCTCGCAGCCCTGCCCGGGGCAGGGGGTCCAAATGGGTGATCATTGAGATCCCTTGCACCTCAGCCAATGCTGTTATAAACACACCCTGGAAACTAGAATCCCGAGAGTTTAAACCAACCGTTTTATTGTGGGATATAGTCAGAAAAGCGAGGCGTACGGCGTACCTGGGACCCCCTGCCTTCCCAAACTCAAATCCCAAACTCGGGTCCAAGGATCAGGACCAACACATTGGACTCTCCTCCCCGCTTGACACCCCCCAGCCCCATTCCTTTATTCAAGCTAAAGTGCTGAATACAATTTCATGATTCTGTGATAAGAGCGGCCTCAGCTTTACCCTTTAAAAGGGCATTGATGTAAAAAGGGTTTCAAGTAGGACCTGGGGAGTCAATTCTCTGTAGCCGAAAGCCACTCCTCTCCATGAGATGGAAGCTCCCAGCGCTGCGGTGATTACCTCGGCCCTTGTTCAAGGAGCAGAAAGGCCTAAGAATCCTAAGAATTAGAGACTTCACACCTCTCACCCAATTTAAGACCATTTTCCGAAGGTGCATAAGGAGGCTGTGAGCAGAATCCTAACCATCGTGTCCATACAGCACAGGCATCACCTAACTGACCAAACCAGCCCTAACGCAGATTGGTGAACAAAACAAGCACAAGGATTCTGAGACAACTTCTCATTTCATGCGGCCCAGTAGAGGGATGGCCTGTGAAACATTTGACTGCCCAGCCAGGAAAATAAAAGCCCTGGAAACCCCTCCTGGCAATAAAGACAAAGAACAGTTGAGGTATAACAAAGCACTCATTTTAATAGCAAACCACACATTTACTCAGCTTCCAGCCTGAAATAACAGGGATATTTTGAGAGGGACAGAGCCAGTCTCCAACGAGGTTTTTCTTTCAGAAGTCACCACTACATCACAGATAGCGTAGCACAAACGTTATGTTACGCCATGCCTGACCAGCTTCTGTCACCAGGGCCACTAAGGCAGCAAGCAGGAAGACGGTAACATTCCGCTGGCAGGAATCTCCTGCCCTGCATGCTTCCTACCCACACCTCAAATTCCAGCTTGGCATTCATTACAGTAAAAAACCCAAAGCTTTTTGTTGTCTTAAAATGTGTTATATGATGACTGATTTCCAGCTGCAAGCCACTTCTCTTCTATGCACAAAGTACAGAGAAACATTAGTCACATTTCTTCTAACAACCTCTTTTATAAGAAAAGGCTGCCCCTCTCCAGCACTACTGGTTTCTCACATGTGTACTTTGAAGCTTCTGAAGTGTCAGTAAACGGAAAAGTCAGCTCCAAGGGCAAGGAATTCACGGTAACGCTCTTGACACCGCAAACACCTCAGCTTGAGCAGGTGAGGTTCCCAAACTTGAGGCACATCCTCAGTAAACAAACACAAATGGGACATGCCAGTAAACTCGCTCAAATCCAATCTAAAATGACGCTAAATAAATTAGGCTAAAGCTAGTGTTAAAATTAATTGCAATGCAGTTCTAAGTAATACCAGGCTTTGTTCTCGCTTTTGTCAACCACACACACACACATAGTCAGTATTTTGTTTCTCTAAAGTTAGAACAAGCAGTTCAGTAATATGCCAAAAAAAAAAAAAAAGAAAAAGCTAAGACAATTGGTAGAAAACACATTTTATTTATATGGAAAAGGCTACATTTAGGTTGGTAAAAGGGCCCTGGTAGTGTTATGTTGCCCTCATGTCAAAAATACTTTGTGAATAGCAACAAAACAGTTACATCTTTCTAAGTAGCAGTGCAATTAGTTCATGTGGCAATAAAATTAACTCAAGTATGCAACAGAACCAAACCCAAGTGTTTCTCCATCTTCAGGGTACAAAGAATTACAGTGCAAAGAGCAGTTCAGGTTTTAGGAAATCTGCAGTCAGTCTTTAGACCCACCGAGCGGGTGGGACACTCCGGTTATTTTCATTACTAGCAGTTGTAGCTTGTCAATACCGTGCACAAACAAGTAAGTCTGAAATGAAATGACTTACATGGTAAATAAAATATTTAGTCAATACAGTAAAAAAAAAAATATTTCAAGTTATATAAATGAACTAACAAAATGAAATTGAACACACTTCCAAAATGAACAACACACTTTAAGAACACACATACACTATTCATCACATAAAACCGGCTACTTTTTCCAGCAAAAAATAATCTGGTTGCTTGACAACTGTATTATGGATCTCTCAGTCTGAAGATGCAGGTGTCCATCTCTTAAGAAAAGTAACAAATGTTTTCTGCAGCGCATACAAAAAAGGATGAACATAGGGATATCTGTGGAAGTTTGTTCTCCCTTGCACCAGAAACACACTTACACGCGTGAGAAAAAATTCCAGGGGCATTTTGATACACAGAGGCAGGAAACTGCGCTCCGCTTCCTTCAAATTTTGAAACCCCCTAAACATACAGTACTCTGTGGCATGTGAAAAAGTCTTCACAAGTTACATTGCGTATTTCTGAGTCCATTCTCTCGCATGTCTGTTGTATCTGTACATGTGGAAAGAAGGCATCACAGTGAAGAGCTGTTAGTGAGACATTGACAATGGTCACACGCGTACTTAACACAGATGTTAATGAGCTTTTCACTTCTCAGCAGTGATTCAAATACCATTAAAATAGCCAAAATTCACATTGCACAGCCTGTTCCCTTATTTGTACCTTAACTAGAATCTGTTGTCAGGTATTCCTAAATGTGCGAGCTAGTACCAGTCTGACAGAGTTCACGCATTTTAGCTGTGTAGAATTCAGTCTAGTTCACTCATTTCAGGGACAGAAGGCACAGCAACTCTTTCATTCTCCATTCTGAATTTCAGAAGCTGACAGGAAAATTTCCTGAAAAGTGTTTTTGACTCAGTTTTAAGTCTTGACTCTTTTCCTTCTGGTAGGAAGCCGACTAGCACACCCAAAGGCACTTGTACTTAGAGAGTCAGTAACACAACTTCATAGGCAATCAGCATAAGAAAATAAAACTATAGTCAAGCTGCACGTTCTCTCACTTTCTCCAGCAATACCTACATTTTAAGTTTTGGAGACAGAAATATCCTTTATTCACTTCCTTCACAAACAGGAGCTGAAATCACCTTTCAGCAAGTGGACAGACGGAAGCTGAGACACAAACAGGCAGAAGCTGAGGCTCAACATCTTCTACCTTGAACACTACCTGCTTTGCAGTACAAGCCATAGAGCTCAAGCCCTTCAGAAGTGGGTAACATGATGTGATTGTATCAGACATCAAACTGTTAAAAAAAGGGCATTTTAGTCATTCTTACTCTAGGGAAAGAAATACTAGACCATGACTTCCATGTAACTTTTACATCACTCCTTCTCTAGCCAGTCCTCAAGGTAAAAGCAATACTCAAGTCTTCACAGACCTGTGACATGTGATGAGCCACAGGCCACTAGCATGCATTGCAAGAAGTCTTCAGTGGCTCAGAAATAAAAAATACCAAACAATTTCTCAGTAAGTTAACCTGCAAGTCTTCTGGATATCACAAACATTCCACTATTCTTCTGGACATCACAAACATTCTGCTATTAACACAGATAACAGCAAGGTTACCAAACGCAACCCAAGTACCAAGGAAAAAAAAAGTCTCCCCCATTTTAGATCCACAACCTTTGCCACAGCTTGAAGAATTCCTCAGAAGGACAGCAGTGGTTTGGCTGTCTGTGAACACACTATGTGGCCATGACTATTGAATTTATTGCCATGGCCACTGGGAATTTGTGACAGATTTGTTTCTGGGTAAGGCTATTCCATTTTTGACAAATTAGGACCAGATGTATGTGGAAAACCTTAAAGACTTTTACTTCTTATTAATATTCTAAACTGATCATGTGTTTCAGTCTTTCTTAATCATCCCCACACCTAGAATATCTACAGGTGCCAAAAGCCTGTTAGAGAAAACAGCTCAGGGCGTGCTGGTGGACTGCAGACTACATCTTGGACTGTGCTCAAAACACCCAAAGCAGCGAGTTCAACATCATCTCCAGTGGTCAGCAGAACATTCCCCTTCCTGGATCACTGATCCGTAACCTTTCCCATGCACAAAGGTTTTAGGTTTGTAACCCTGGGATATGCACACAGCTGATGTATCAGCAGAGGTGGAAAATCTCCCACAGAGATTTCCCCTGGAAATCATGCAGCCTGATCTATGGGATGGAGGGCCCGAGTTCCTGCCACCCACAACTGCAACAAGTTGTTAAGAAAATAACAAATCACTTGGCTTAGAACATCACAGGCACCTCCACTCAAAGTCTGAGCACTCAAAGGAATCGCTCCGGAGAGGCAGAGCTCTGGAAAGGAACGCCAAAGCACTGGGCTGACAAGTGACTCCTAAATCCTGTTATGTGGAACTGTGAGGACTCAACCATGTGTACAGTCATGGGACAGCGTTTCAAACCCCTCCTTAGGCGAGTCAGCAAACCTTAAACCTGAACACTGGGAAATCTAGTCAGTCCCACACTACAAGTAAAAGATGCAGAATAGATGTTTCAGTCAGTATAGCACTTCGGGAGTTAAAAGTCCACAAATGAAAATCAGCTTTGTTCTAGAAGCAATTAATGCCTCAGTTATGTGCTGTCCATGTTACCTATCTAAAATGAGAAACTTCCTGCAAGTCCTAAAGCAGTTCAAGAAAGTAAAAAAGGCTCTTTTTCTCTGTAACATGCTGCAGTTTGATATAACTGTGACAATGGTTCTCAACAGTAGAAGATGAGTCTGTCCTACACTTATAAAATTGTGTCCAAAATGGATGTTGATTGTATATACCTAACATTTTACTAGAGGCACGGGTCCTGCAACCAGAGGATCACAGCAGCAACAAATAATACATATTTCAGAAATTATTTTTTTCCATGCAGCGAATATAAATAAACAAGTGCGCAGGTTTTGCGCAACGTTAGTTGCCAAAACCCCAGCTGTGCCTACAGTTCTCCAACTGCCATTCCGCTAATCAGTACTTTCAAGATTATAAAGATCTAATCCTGTAGAAATCTGTGAAAAGGTTATTTTTAAAAGTCAAGGTAGAAAATGCACGGCAGGTAACCACCTGCAAGGACCACAAGCACAAACACGGATACGTTATACTCACTTTTCCTTGTCTGACTTGTAGATCTGTGCAATATCCGGTACTAAAGGATCATCTGGATTAGGATCACAAAGTAAGGAGCATATGGACAATAAAACTAAATAAAAGAGACACTAGATTAAACAAGTTAGTTCACTTTATTTCTCTAATCCTTTAATATATTCCAGTACACTGAAGGTGGGTAGAGAGGGAGATTGGAAAGAGAATGCAGAGCAGCATTAAGCTTTCACATGGCAGTCCTGAGCAGCCTCGTTTAGAAAGCACCATTTTTATAGGTCCTAAGTAAACAGTACCTGGTACTTGCCTTGAGAACTTGCAACCCATGGACCTATATCTTATCTTTCCCAACCTGGCTTAAAACATTTCTTTGCCATGCCCGTAATATTTCATGTAATGCAACACTCCAAGTAAAGTGTGCAAGATGTTGGATCATTCCAAGAATTCCAAAGGAATTTGCCACTTCTGTAACACGGAGGATGAACGAGTTCCCACTGCAACCCTTAGCCCATGCAGTAGCACAGAAAAAAGCACCATGACAGCAAACATGATTTCACAAATCCATCAGCAAATTCCTGAGTTTTACCTTTAGATACAGTCAGAGCTGGTGACCACTGTGACCTCAGGATATCGAGACAAATGCTTCCATTACTGTTTATGTTTGGGTGGTATATTTTTGTTGTAAAAGCAATCTGAAATACAAAAATAAACAAAAACCTAGTGACATCAAATTCTGTTTATGACAGTTTTAATCCTTAACGCGGCCCCTTTGGTTCCAGTCGTTCTAGATCTGCCAACGTAACTTAATGTACAGTTTTATTTCTTCATCTGCTATGAATGTGCTACTGCTGGCTTTCTTGTTTCTAACTGCAAAAGCTTAGCCTTAAACAACAAAGATTTGACCAAAACATTGCAGAAATTTTGACAAAAAGGACTTACCTTTGGTGGCTTGAAAGGATAGTCTGTTGGGAAGTGTACCGTGAGAAAAAAGACTCCCCCTTGATATGCACTATCAGGCTGGGGAAAAAAATCAAAACAAACACAACATCATTATATTTCAGTTATTCTGGGGCTTCCCTTCTGAATGCAGATAACTTTCCAAAGCTGTGAGCATCTTAGAAAAATCATTTTTCACCCCAGCACACAGTCCATGCTATCGGCCACAGCCCAGTACGGGCCGTGTACTGGGAAGACTGCGAGGGAGCTGAAGGTTCCCACTAGCCTGGGGAGCTGCAGCAGAGGTTGAAGAGTGGAGCTACAAAGCTGCAGATCCATTAGCTCCAAACCAGCTCCTCCCTTAGCATCTGGGCTGTGAGGCACTCCTGGAGCTCAGCTCCACCACACCAAGGCTCAAAACCCCAGATCACTTCTTCCAAATCCTGTCTCTGTGCAACACCAAAGCTGCTCTGATCCTCCTCCATCCTTAAGCTACAAACATACTTACTGTAAGAACTGATTTCTCTTTGGTGATGCAAAGAGTAGGATTTTCCAATATAATTAGGTTGATCTTGATGACATCAGAGAGTCTTAAAACACACAACATCTTTGTCACCTGCACAAACCTGTGAGCGTGCATTTTGTTAGAGAACACGTGCACAGGTTTATGTCCAGGTTGCACACAAGTTAACAGACAGAAGTAACTTTATTCCAGTCATCTGTTAAGGAAACATTTCAATTTTATTAACTAAAAAAGTGTGTGTGGGCAGCCTTAATGCTAAATGACAGAGAGTAGTGCAGCCATTTCTGATTAAAGGAAGGAGAAGAAAACATTTCTCATTACTTGGCAAGTAATAATAAACTTAGCAAGTTTAAAACTAAAACACAGTAACTCAATCTTAGCAAAGCCACAGAAGATCAGGTTTTTTGGCTTTCCTTAGGGAAGAAAAGGTAGATTGTTTTTAAAATAATATGTTCACCTTGGAAATTAACAAAAATTGCAGTTTCAGAGATGAATACAAGAGGTTAAGTGGCAAACGGTCCAGTTAGACATGTCATCTTACACACTCAAAAAGCAGGCAGTGTTGTAATGTAAGGCAGGTTATATATAGTCCTGCTAAGAAGTCAGAGTTAGGTAACATCAGAAGAGATTGCTGCCATACTTCCAATCATGTTTGACAGGACTGTTTGCATGCATACTAAATGGGATTTGTCAAAGTTAAAATAAGCTGAAGATGAGAGAGGTTCAGTGTCAGACAGAAGGCAAAGTGAAGTCATGCTGTGTTTTACGAGTCAGGTGTATGAACCAAATTGCTCACAGACAGGAGAGGAGGTTGCCCTACTCCCACAGACAGAAAGCGAACTCTGAAGATAAGATTCAGTCCTATGTGCCCCTCAGGCCATCGGAAAAACTACAGGACACACAACCCTATTTCCTTATGTGATCAAGATAAAGGATTAAGATGCTGACAGTGTTCTTTTCTTGTATCTCAGCAGATATGGCTGAGAAAGGTTGGTTCTTATCTTTAACTAGAGAAATCTGAGGAACTTGAAGCAAAGAAAAGACCATTTTCCAGTATGGAATAGGAAGTGTGAATTGCAAGCTGGAAAAACAACAGAATTTAAGTTGGGATTTCTGTGCCAGTACTTCCCATTCCCAGGTCAGATCATGACAGAGACATTACCGGTGTCGATCAGCGCATCAGCTTTTGTTAACTCTTATCTTCTTTGCTGTTTTGTCATTAAGCAGTGCAGAAGGACAAAGGTCAGAATGAAGCATCAGTATCCTACAAGTGCCAAGCTACTAAGAACACTAACACGACAACCCTGAATCTTTGAGCTATACACAGTGCAGCTGAACATGACTGTCAGGCTTACAGAAACCCAAACGAATCCTTCCTTAACAATAAGGAAAACTACTTTCTGCAGTCCAAGAATTATATACTTACAGGTCCCATAATTGTTGCTTGCCAATGAAACACTGAAAGTCAAAAAGACACAATGATTAGAGAGCTTCTGAGCTTTTCTTGATCAAAGAAAGGTGAACCGCAACAACGTACTTAAGAAGAGCTTACAGTCATCTCCAACAGGTCCAGCGGAACAGTGTGCCGGTGGGTCTCGCTGCAGATCACTTAGTTCCTGTAAGAAAAACAAACACGTGGAAGACATTAACAAAATACACACCACACAGCAGCATCACTTCAAAAGTGAGAACCCAAATAGATTTTGTTAAACAGACCTGTGGTATGTTGGAAGAAATCAACGCTTGAATTGCCCATTGAAAGAGAAAGAGGTTTTTTTGCAGATGTGCTTGCGGCTAAAGAGAATACTGTGATATAAATTAATATCTGATATACAGCAGTAGAGGCAAAACAATGAAGAAAATGAAGGGTTTACAGACTTCTCTGTAAACTCACTGCTTAATTTAGAAATTTATGTGCTATTCTGAGTGTTCCTTTAGCTTTTTGTTTTACAAATGCTTCTTGTATTGCACTAATCCATGCACACTAGCCGAGTTAAATGAGCTCATAAAAATGCTTGCAGTCTGCCTAGAGGTGATATATAAACATAACATAAGGGTTTCTACGTAAAGCAGAACACTAAGGAAAAACACTAACTCTATGATTTACTTCATACACCTTGACTTGATTCCCTAAATGTTCAGTTTTAGTTTGGGGTTTGTGTGTATGAGTTTTTGTGGGTGGGTTTGGGTTGGTTTGTTTATTTTTTCCTTTTTTTTTCAGAATTGCTACCAATAAAAACCACAAGAAAACTGGAATTTAAGAGAAGTGTTCAGAGAAGCTTTTGCGTGTCAACAGAAGTCCACAGAGTCACACACTTAACTATACAAAATGAGATCAGCTTTTCATCTAATTTATCAACATCATATCACACGGGGGCAAGGCAAGCATTAAGGTCGGTTCCTTTCCCTTGTTTAATTCAAGATATTATTGCAAAGTCTAAAGTTTTACTGTACTAAGAGCAAACAACTTATTCCCATTCTGAGCTGATAGCAACTGTGCTGCTCAAAGTTTAATGATTATGCATAAACACTTCCCTGCTAAGTCCCTGCGTTAAATCACTTAACTAATTACTCATATACACACGTTTAAGTCAACAACGAACATAAGCAGATCCACAGATATCTTTGAGCTTGACTTAGGGAGTAACAGTGGAAGTATTTCTACCTAGAAATCATTAGTCAAGACAATTCCTTCCAAAATCAAGATTTAAATTGGAACGAAGATTAATTTCAGCGTAGAATTTGTGTACATAGTGTGATCAGACCTTCCATACAATCTGAAAGGTTAGAACTCTGCACTTCTCAGCTGCTGTGATATATTTATCCATTTTCAACATCCAGTAAACATTTCAACTCTCACATTGCTCTCTGAGGGACGGGATTTACCATGGACCTAGCACCTAAACTCAGGCACAGTACTTACAGCTCCACTCTTGGCTCTGAACTCAAAGGAAGTCCCTGCAACATATCTTCAGGCAGTTAATAAAGCAGGAATGTTACTACTTGCTGCTAAATCACTCCTCACAATCTTTGTGATTAAAACAAGAGAGACAGTTCTTTGATATACTGAAATTGCCAGTTGTCCCTTGTCTGCCACTACCTTTGCTTTGGTGCTGAAATTGCCTGCTAGCCCTGAAACAAAGCCCTGGGTTAGACTGTGACTAAGAAAGGCAACAGCAAAAACCTTACGAAGCATAGGTCCCTTTTTAATCAGAGGATTCAAATTTCAGTAAGGGAATGATACCAAGAACCAGCGATGTCTGCAAAGACAAGTCCCTGCCAGTACATGAGGAAAGTCAACAAGTCTCAGGTTTCCAGGAATCTTATATAAGAGGTGTAACAAGCACTACAGCGACAGAGCAGAGAGAGCCACTGTCCTCCTACAGCTGCATCTCAAGATCTAACCCTGCAAGAGAAGACTGTCTTGTACACACAATAAAAAAACCAGGCAGCTACACGAGACTGTTAGCCAAAATAGAGAATTCAAAGCCTAAGAATCACATGGTTTATAGCGGTTGTGGTTGACTATTAAGTTTAAAGTCAATGACAGGAATTATATGTAGCTTAAACTCTTCAGAAATTCTCTAAAACAAATGCAAGCTGCTAGGCAAGCAGTCGCAAATCTCTAACAGCACTTTCTTGTGCTACGTGCTTTCCTCAAGATCTTTACATACGTACAAACCACACAAGCTGCTTTTCATGTGTATGTACGCATGTACTTGAGAACTTGTAGGACCTGGGGACGGAGCCTCAGGAACGCACTTCCAATTTGTTCAGGACCAAGGCACTGAAACTTGTCCATGATAAAAAACATAGAATCAGAATGGTTTGAGTTGGAAGGGACCTTAAAGATTATCTAATTCCAACCCCCTGCCATGGGCAGGGACACCTCCCACTGGATCAGGGGGTCCAAGCCCCATCCAACCTAGCCTCGAACATGTCCAGGGACGGGGCAGCCACCACTTCCTTGGGCAACCTTTTTCAGCTAAAAAAAAAAAAATAAAAGAGGTAATAAAAAAAAGACTGTAGACTCTCAGAAGACTAAACCAAACTGCAGGTAGCATCACTAAAAACTATTTTAATTTTCTAAGTGATGCAGACCCACAATCAGAGGCCTTTTCGACGCCATTATTTAAAATATAGGGGATTATTTTTGCCAGCTATGTCCTTAATTTCTTGTACAAAAAGCACTACAGGCCACAGACTCACTTCCTACCAACCCTGTGCACACACTGCTGCTCTTATATTAACGCTGTCTGGAACCATCTGTCAAAACCCCTCAGGGATTACACTCAGTAAAGGATTCTTTGTCCTTCATAAATTGGGTAAATGTAAAGCATATATTTACCATCACGTTTCTTGATATAAAGTCATGTTTTAGTAATAAACTATATATTTAGTTTTTATACACTGTTTCAATGCAAAAAAAAAAAACATTGCTGTGATATCACAGCTGATGTTTTGAAACCAAATTAAAACATTTTACGTTATGGATCCAAAAAAGAAGTTTACTCAGTGCGTTTACGACCCTCTAAAGACAGCATGTGACTCAACCGTCAAAACCTAAAATACAAATATTGATAGAATTTTATTCACTTGAGTCAATTTACAGTAATAAAAGTTATTTTCAATGTAAATATTCAACTTGGCATGTCCTGTTAGCCTACACATGTATGAAACGCACACTGGAACAGGCAGACGTATGTTCACTGGCATATCTAAATGTCTGAATGCTGCTATTCTCTCCAAGCTGTAGGACAGAAACAACCAAGCACTGTGCACCAACAGGATAAACCACAACTATTTTTGAACCAGTCTCCAAATGCATCTAACTGGCTTCAGAATCTTTTCTAAGGCCATTTTTTTATGCCTCTATAAGAAAAGTAAATACTGTACATATTCCAAACAAGCCAGAGTCATTAATAAGAGCAAACATCACCCTCCCCGACCCCTAACACTACAGGAACACCCAGGAGTACAGGATTTATGATGAAATCCATCTCACCAACTGCCACACTGACAGGACGGTGAACTCGGAATCTGATACGTAAACAAAGAACTCGGAGCAGGGATCTCAGAGAAATGGTTCTGCACAGGGTGGGCAGAACTGAACTGCACGGTACCTTACACGACCTGACAGCCTCAATTACTGCTTACCTCGCACAAAAGCCACGGGGTCCCAATTTCCACAGGCAGTAACAATAAAGGATTCTTTGCACAAGATCCCTCCCCAAGCACTATTGGCTTTGTTTTCATAACTTGCATCATCTGGAATTTACAACGCCCACCAAACCATGGGTTATTCTTCTGTTGCTGCCTCACAGGTTACAGAGAAGAAACTCCTGTGCCAAAGAACACTTATTCTACCTTCCACACAGAGCGCAGCCTGAAATTTTTGACAGCGTCAAAACACGCTGCCTCTCCTTCACACAATGGCAAAAGAAAGCACTGACAAGGCAAACTACCACAGGCGCCTCTGCTTAAGATGAATAAGAACCTCTTGTTCTTTGAGGACCTCTGAGATGGATTAGTCATGGAGGTGGAGCAGCGATGTCTGTGTTAGCACAGTACAGCTTCACATCTCCGCTGCTCTCCCACTGAGCAGTGCAGCCACTAGCTCGTTTGTTGGTTATTCAGTTGCTCATATGTTAAGAAAGCTCACAGGCACAATACCTTTCCATGACTTGTGTATAGTCTCAAATCCCACACAGCGTCCTCCTTTGAGAAGCCCTTCAAGGATGATCAACAAAGGATGAGATGCAATGACACAGATCAACACAGATCACAGTGCTATCGCTATTTAGAAAATGGAGTCCCAACCGTATGAGACAAAACATGCTCATTAACATTTCTACGTATTACAGCTTTGCTGCCTCAGTAGGTGCTGCCACCTTGAACTCAAAATAGTGAGGTCATTGTGAACACTCAAACTTGCTACTAAAATCCCTTAGCTATGTTTAATTCTGAACCACCCTAAAACCACCCAAACTGAACTTCAGACAGTGTCCCTAGACTGAAAAGCTCCCGAGTGCTACCACTGTGTTTTCTGACAGTGCTTTGTTCTCTAGAGTTCCTCTTAATGAAGCCCTTAAAGCATTTCCTCTGCTCCAGATTTTATCCCTTCCTACCTCTGAGATACAACAAAGACATTTATTGCCAGTCTGAAGTGTCAAGAAGTTAGATTGAATAAACCCACCACCACATAAACACATTTCATCTAGCATTAAACCTCCAGGTTTGCCATTTTCAGGAAGGCACCGTGTATTACACTGACATGAAGATAGTTGTTTTTTTCAAACTTCCTCACATCACTTTAACTTCCCATTGGAAACAATCCTATTTCCTCACTGCTTCCCTCTTCTACTGCTCCAGAGGCAGCTGCTGGCCAAACCACTTTAGTACTATTTTATCCTCACCCTGGAAAGGCAGGACAGAGAAATGAGGGTAGTTAACAAAGAAAGAGGAAAACAGCAATAGCCATTTCTGCAATAAATTAGTAGCAAGAGGCAGTTCTGACCCTAATCTCAACTCTTCCAGTAGGTCCTTCCCCGCTATCCCTTCATATTTGTGGTAGAAGTTATGGTGTAACGAGGAAATCACATACTCTGAAGCCAGCACCCTGGTAAGCATTTCTTCCCATTTGGAAGTCCTCAACTTACCACTGCTTCTCAAAAATACCAGAAGAATACCAGTTTTCCCAGTTTCTCTTTGTCTGTTCACCTTAGCAGCATGAAACCAAACAGGAGGAAAGAAGAGGTATTTGGAACAATCCTGTTCTCATAAACCCAAAGGTAAGGAGATGTGCATGAAAAGGTGGGAAATTGAAAGGTGACAAAAGATAAAGCATTCCCATAATATGTGGATGCGTGACAGAGCTGTTGCTAGTGACAGGAGTTATTCATTAACATTTATACAATGTTCAAGTGCAACACTGACAACAAGACATGATAATAAGAAAGAAAAACCTCCCTTAATTGCATCATTCCTGAAGCAGCATTTGTGGCAAGAGAGCTGACTAGCAGCACCTGGAGGAACACAAGGAGCTTCCCAGCTCTTGCACCAACCATGCCAACATTTTCCAATAACTAACAGGGATCTGGAACAGGGAATGACAGCAAAGCCACTAAATCAGGACAGCACAGCCCAGACAGAGCACAGCCCAGACAGAGCACAGCGACAGCAACACCACAGCAGCTCTTCCTCAGCCCCTCGAGTGCTGACAGTAACTCTGCTTGGACGCCGACTGTCCATAGCGCCCAGCTCGCTCTGGCCACACAAAAGGAATCCGGGATCTCGCTCCTCACTTAAAACCTGCCCGACAACAAATGGAATCCAAACCCTTCCGAGGTGGGAGGGGGCAGCCGGCCCCGAGCTGTGCCTGAGGGGAGGGGCCCCCCCGCCGGGCCCCCCCAGCCGCCTCACGGCCCCCGCTGACAACACCTCAGGGGCAGCTGACGGCCAGGCACACGGGGACACGGTGGGTCCCGCACCGGCATGGAGCGGTCGCACCGCGATACGTGGCGGTTTGCACGCAGAGAGAGGGGGGAGGGAAAGGGCCCCGCTCCACACTCACTTTCTGTATCCGCTTCAGCGCCATCGGAGCGCGGAGAGCGCCCGGGCCCTGGGCGCGGCCGGGAGGGGCCGGAAGGGGCGGGGAGGGAGGGCCCGGAAGGGGCAGGACCAAGAGGCGCTGTCGGGGCGGGAGGGGCGTGGTGGGTGTGGCCAGGATGGCGCGAACTTGAGGCCATTCCCTCCCGTCCTGTCCCCTGTCCCTTGGGAGAAGAGCCCAGCTCCCTCCTCTCCACAACCTCCTTTCAGGGAGTTATAGAGAGCAATGAGGTCTCCTCTCAGCCTCCTCTTCTCCAGGATAAACACCCCCAGCTCTCTCAGCCGCTCCTCAGAAGGCTTGTTCTCCAGCCCCTTCACCACCTTCGTTGCTCTTCTCTGGACTCGCTCCAGAGCCTCAACATCCTTCTTGTGCTGAGGGGCCCACAACTGGATTCGAGGAGTGATCTCACCAATGCTAAGTACAGAGGGAGAAGAACCTCCCTGGCCCTGCTGGCCATGCCATTTCTGATCCAAACCAAGATGCCTTTGGCCTTCTTGGCCACCTGGGTCACTACTGGCTCATGTTCAGTCGCTGTCAACCAACACCCCCAGATCCTTCTCCTCCAGGCAGCTTTCCAGCCTCTCCATCTTTAATCAAGTCGCAGGAATGGCGACTCAGCCACCTCCCCGGACAGCTATTCCAGTATTCGAGAGCCCTTTGGATGAAGACATTTTCCGAATGGCCAGTCTGAACCTCCCCTTGCGCTATTTAAGCCCATAACGCCTCCTCACATCGGTATCAGTTGTAGGGGGGGGGGGGGTGCCTTAAGGCAAACGGCCGCCATTTTGTGGGCTGGGCTGCCGCCATCTTGTGGGGCGGGCCGGCGGCCATTTTGTGGGCTGGGCTGCCGCCATCTTGTGGGGCGGGCCGGTCGCCATCTTGTGGGTGGGGCTGTCGCGTGCCCTGCGCGGCGGCGGCGGCGGGAGCCATGGGGCTGGGGCAGAACTCGTCCGTGAGGGGTGAGGCGGCGGGAAGGGCGAGGTCGTGTGGCGGTGGGGCGGGAGGCGCCGCTCCCCGGGGACAAAATGGCGGCGCGGGGAGCCCCGCGTTGAGGCTGAAGGGGGCGAGTGGCGGCGGAGGCCCCTGCGCAGCCTTGGAGGGGAGAGGGGGCGTGGAGCAGGCAGAGGTTACCGGGACAGGCAGGGCCCTTGCTTTGAGCTACAGGAGAGCTCGGTTCCGCCTCAGTAATCGTGGGGTTTGCGCCCCGCTGACCGTGTGTTTTCTCTCGGTGTTTTTCCAGGCCTCACTCCCTCTCTGGAGTTGGTCACGGCGCGTGCTCTGCTGGGTCTGGCTTCAGCAGGTGTCTCTGTGTGTGGCGTTTCCCATCTCAAGTGCAATGTCAGGCAGGGCTCTCTCCAAAGCTTATAACAACACTAAAATTAGCCCTTGAGAAGTAACAGAACGTGTTTAAGGTTCCTAGGAAAATTTACCTACGTTCATGTAAGTGGGAAATACATTCTGTCCTTAGCTCTTGTGTCATAGTGCATGGTCGATGGAGATGTCTCCCTCGTGTTTCCTAGGCCTGATAAAGGATGCTGGCTTTCTGAAACTCCATAATGACTCCTAGAAGGTTGATTTGCTGGCATTTTGGTATCAGAAGTGCGGTCAGTGTGTGCACAGCTTCGACCAAAAGTGTGTCCAGTGATTGCTTTGCTCTTCAAGGGTCTTCTGTGTCTCAGCAGTTCTCAGGTTTCTGAAGTGCAAACGTGCAAGGATTGCTGCCATGGGAAACGGCACAGGACTGGAAGCTGTTGCCTGTTAGACGTTCCCCCTGGCAACCCTTTCATGACCCATGCCCGAACTGGTGATTGGCAAATGTTTTGCTGTTGAACTTTGCATTCAACGTTTCTGAGTGGAGCCAGGCACAGCCCCTTTCAGGCAGTGCTGTCTTAATTCTGGTGCTCTGCTGCTGGGCTCTGCCTTTGTTCCAGCCTTGTGCTTTATGTGAAGCCTCTAGGTGTAAGTGTCATGAAAACCTCTAAATCTCTGGGCCTTTACCTTATCTTCTAAGGCTGCCACCGCACAATGAAGATGATAGTGGTACTTGCACTGCATAACAAATGACCTGAGCCCCACCTGCAGCAGCGCTCTGTGCTTTAGCTGCTCTTGGGCAGCCTGGTGGGGTGAAAGGTTTGGGGCAGATGGAGGGCAGAGTGAAGAGCGTAATTTTCTTGCTTCCTCTAAAAAAAGGAGCTTCACCTCCCTGGCTGTGGTTTCCAGTTACAAAGCTGCTCATGGCTTCTGCCCCTAAGACAGAGAATTACATCCAGATAGAAATTTTTTTTTGGGTGGGGGTACACTGCTGGTACAGAGGATGTCGTCAAAGGCCTTGCTGTAGCCTGAAATGAGTTATAATGAGGGAAGGCTGTGCTTGTTAAAGCAATCAAACCAAAGCCCTGAGGGTAATTTTATAATAGGTTGTGTTCCCAGTAGTAGCTCACTGTCAGAGGCTTCCAAGAATTAGAACAGTTCCTATACACAAGGAATTGAGAAGAAAACTCAGTTCATGGTGGGGGGAGATTAACGTGATCCCAGTCAAACTCCATATATCCTCCATATCCCAGGAAAGCAGGAGTACAGTCAATCAGAGCGATCTGGAGGGTGCTTTGTTTAGGAGGCAGTGGCATATGGTCAATGTGATTTCTGTCAAGATTAAAGTTGATCAGTGCCTGGCAGGTCTCAGCTCTTTTTTCACCTTTGCATGTGTGTCTGCTGATGAATTTTGGAAGTTGTACTAATGCTAGTTTCCTCAGAGAAAGCCAGACACCAGAAACTTCTTGTATTGTGGGATTTAATTCCTGCTAGCAAAGGAGTTAATTGCTTTTGTGATTGTTGGTGTGGGTATGTGTTGAAAGGCTGCCCTTTGGAAGGCAGGGAGCAGCGTAGGTAGTGCTCTTGGTCATGTGTGTGGTGGTTTGCAGGTGAGGCCTCATGCTGACCACAGATCTGGTCACAATGACTTGTCTTTTGCTGCTCATTGCCTGGATGCACCAATCTTTCTCAGTCAGACGGCCTCTTTAGCTGATGGCTTCAGTTAAACTAAGCCAGTCAGCCTTAATCCTCTTTGTTGTAGATGCCGTGCGGTGGCCGTAGTGACTTTATCTGCATGACTGATTGGCCTTCACTCTTTGGCTTTTGGTGCATCTTGTTATCCTGGATGGCTCCTCAGTCACCAAGTGCCATGTGTCTCTCCAGGTCTGGCCTGCAGGAAAGTGGTGTTCTGTTGCAGACACTTTCACCGTGGGACTGTTGTGAACGTCTGCTTGGACAATAGCAGCTCCTTTATTGGCAGCAAAAGCCAGAGAACAAGGCCTGAAAGGTCTAAGTGCTTCTGAAGCCCAAAGTACAGGTTTTCCTGTCTGGAGTTATTGCTGTGGAGTTGACACTGCAAATAACATGAACTAGCTGTTGAAGAAGAGAAGAGAACCTTTGTCATTCACATCTCTTGTTCATTAGGATATTTCCAAAGAATAGAGAAGAAGATAAATTCCCACCATCAGCTTGTTGCTGCTGTCATATTCTGTTTGTTTGTTTACTTCTGAGCACTCCCTTGGGACTGCATTCTTTGGTCTTCTGTTTCCTTCTTTCCATCTCTCTTCCCTGCCCTTCTCTCCTTCGTGTGTTACTTCTGGAGTTTTAGCCGGACCTTTTCCATTTTATAGTGCTTGTGACATTGAAACAATTAGCTGTGCTACACAGGCCTGGAGTGTCCTTGTGCTTTGGTATTGTAACAGAACTGGGATTTGTTTAGTAATTCCTCAAAAGTTGCTCTTAGTATTTTATTTTAAAAAGAAATAAGCCCCCTTGACATTCCCCATCAGTGTCGCTGTTTACATGCGCCTCTTCAAGTAGTACTTGTGTGACCTTCAGAGCTGGCAGGGAGCTGTTGTGTTGGCACCAAAGGCCTCGTGAAGTGGAGTTTAAAGTATCAAAAAACTTCTGAGAAGCGTTTTCCCTCAGGTGCATTTTTGTGGTTAAAATGGTTGGAAAGGTGAAATGGGCATATCAGCTCTTCTGAATTTGTGAAATAAAAACAGAAACCAGGCAGGGTGACACCATCATGGGGAAGACAATGTCCATTTGCTACTCTCGGTTAGCTTTTCTATGTTAACGTTGTGTCTATTAAGGCAGCGCTCAAATTGAAATAATTGAGCACTTTAGATGTTTGGATTTCATGTACTAACAGTTGATATAATTTTCCAGCCTGATGCAGCTCCAGAGGATGATTAAAAACAGCTAAGACAGTAAAAAAGACACTGCTCTACAATAATAATAATAAAAATTAAGGTGTTTGTATGTATACAATTAAGCTGTATACGTAACAGGTGCATCTGGCCCTTGGGAGACTAGAGGGTTACTGGAATTGACAATTCATTTGAATTAATGATGTCTGCTTGCTGGGCTGGGTGTGCTGTGCGTGGTTCTGCCGTAGGTGGCCATAGGAATGGTCAGAGTGATCTGGGTTAGCTATTGAGGTCAGAAAGTGACAGTCTCTCTGTTTTTCTTCTTTTATTCTAGTTGAATGGATTGCTGCAGTGTCCTTGGCTGCTGGAGCAGCTGCTGTGGGGTATCTAGCTTACAGAAAATTTCTCTCTAAAGACAAATGCTGCAAAGCGATGGTGAATCCCAGTATCCAGAAGGATAACCCCAAGGTAGTCCATGCATTTGATATGGAAGACCTGGGAGACAAGGCTGTCTACTGTCGTTGTTGGAGATCTAAGAAGGTAAGAGGAGAATCAGTGGTCCAATTCTGTTCATGTGCACACGTTTCAACAGGACTAGTTTCACACTGCTCCATTTAGAGGAAGCTAATTTCTTTTTGCTTAAACACTCTGTACTGAGATGTAGCAGTATTTGAATCCATGAAGCCATCACACAGAGTAAAGCCTGCAGATCAGTGCTAGTAATGGACAAAATGTTTCTGTAGCTCTAAAGAAGCAGATCTGTGAAAGGAGAGACGCTGTATGGGGCAATCGCATAAAAATCACAGAGAAAGCAGGTTGCGTGTGGATGAGATGGTCTGGCTGTGTCAGGGTGAAGCAAGGGCAGCTTGGCACTTTAACTGTCAAGAGGTAGGATTATTACACAGGTACGTCTCTTATTTGAGAGAAAGCTAGAGAAACTGGCCTTTTTCTCACTGTGGAAAACAAGTTTTAAAAATCAGCTTTGGATCTCCTATTTCTCTTCCTCACCCCACTTATCTTCTGTAACTGCGTGCAACTCTGGCTGCTGCCCCAGGAAGTGGGTGTGAGGCAAAGTTGAGAGCAATGTACTCCAGGTAGGTTACAGTTGAAGGTCAGGCTGCGTTTTCCTGATGCTGGCCTCAGGCAGGAACACCAAACAGAGCGGAGGTGAGCTGCTGCTTTTCCTCAACAAGTCTTTCATCTACTCTGCGCCCGTGTGACCAGCACTAGTGTTCAGCTGGAATTCAGGGAGACCTGAGGCACCAGCACAAAAACTTTGGTCTGCAGTCACAGTGGGCTTAATGAGATGATGTTCTAATGAACTTTCAACCTAGGTTCTTATTCTGACTCTGAGTGTGTTTGTTTTCCTTTTTCAGTTCCCACTGTGTGATGGCTCTCACACAAAGCACAACGAGGAAACTGGTGACAACGTTGGGCCTCTGATCATCAAGAGGAAGGAGGCGTAGAGTGGACAGTAGAAGCTACAAAATGAATGTCTGACAGATCCTCTGCTGACTTGTAATTGGAGGAAAAACCACAAATTCTTTGTCGTATCACTGCAGACTTTCCAGTGTAGTGTGTACATCAGGCTTCGGCATGTGTATTCTCTCTGGTTCTTGTCTTGTTTTAATCACTACAAAGCATAATTTACTAAATAGTCGTGGTTTAAATTTTTTGTCCTGTAAAGTGTGTGCAACCTCTCATTGAGTATGAAACTGAAATAACGCACAGAATGTACTTCATCAGAATAGGTATTAAATTATTTTCAAATTGATGTGCATTACTCTGAGACCGTTCAGTAGAAAGTGTGTTCTGAAGTTAGGTTCTAAAATTCTGATGATATTCTAAAGTCACAGGTCTGGAAAGAGTTCTGTGTAAAAGGCAGCAGCAAGAGAGTAATCCTGGTGCCAAAATGCAGCCCTGCTTGTGCTGTATTTTCAGCAGGGGTCACATTTGACCTATGACACTGCCATTCTGAGGGGCTTCTGTAGAAGAACAAATTTAAACTAGCAACTATGAACAGAGAACATAAAAGGCTCATAGCAGGATGGGGCTAGAGGGCAGCTTTTGCCGTTGATTTTACAGCAGTGTTGAACCTTGAACCTACTACTGCACGGTATGAAGAACAGTGCCAGAGCTGCAGACCTGTATTTAGAGCAGGATTTGGAAGATTGTCTCTACCAAAGCTTTCTTAGTAGACAGTGAATGATACAAAATGCTCAGCAAGTGGTGGACTGGGAGTGGCTGGTTTGTCTTTGCTGCTGGAAAGCCTTCGTTTTGTTTGTAGTCTCTAGCAGTGAAGCTGACTTCCCCAGACAATGGGACACGTCTTGGCTGATTTATTCTAGAAGCTAAAATAAAAACTAAAACCTCACCCCCTCATTACTGTCTGCTGCATCACTGCTCTGGCTGGTTCCGGAGGAATCTTCCCGCTGTGGAGGGAGGAGACACGCCTTTCTTACTAAGTGGCCTTAGGCTCTATGTGTCTTAAATAACTGCTGTGTTCCTGGGCTAATTACTAATGTGGTCCAGCAAATTTTATCTAGGAAAGGCTTTGGCAACAGCTAGGAACAAGGGAGAAGGAAGGATGGGACAAAGAGCTCTCATTGTCCTTTCATGTGGCACTTGCCTGTTTTGTCTGACACGGCTGTGTTAGTGGCTGTCAGCTTGGTTTCCTTCAATAGCTTTGATTTAGTAACAGCAAATGGCTACAAACCAAAACCCAAGGAGCAGGGTGGCAGGGAGCAGTTTTGAATTAAATTCAGTCCGTTACTGTAATTGCAGACTCTGTGAAATGGAGCTCAGTGTCCTGGGCCAGAGAGTCTACCTCGGAGCTAGAGGAACAGCCTTTTTGAGGAGCTGACATTTTAACCTGCATCCTTCAAGGTTGTCCTAGAGGAGCAGGCAGTAGAGGTTTTATGTGAGGGTTATTTTTTTTTTAAGAGCTGACCAGGATTGAAGAAAATGTTTTGCATATTCTTGATGTGAAGCCTTCAGAGACTGAGGTTTTAGCTGACAATCGGAACTTTGGCAGAAGGCAAAAAAAGTAGGGAAGGTGGCACAGAGGCAGAGAAAGAGAGGCTTTGCAGGCAGAGCGCTATAGCAGGGCAACTGTTGTCTGTGAGAGGCCTCTGCTTGTTGCAGTCAAATACATTTAGTGTCTGCTTTTTCTTCTGTTCTTTACTGTAAAGGTAAATATGTTACGTTTTACTTGGCTCAGTACTGATGCATATGGAAAGTTGTTTTGACCTTACGTTGTCAAATATGCTGCTTTTACCCAGAACAAAGTTATTTCTGTATTGTTAGAACATGACACTGGATATTTCTCTGCTAATGTCAAATACACATTTGAGCTCATCTTGACCTCGAGGTTGTGTTGCCTCATGGGTTGCTGTCTCTCTCTGAGGAGAGTTACACTGGATAGTGCTGAATGCCAGCGCTGCTGTAGCCATAAGCCTGTGTTGGGGTTGGGTTTTAGTTCTGAGGCTTGTTTTCCTGTTAGCAGCAAAGCCTGGCTGCTCTTGAAGGAATAAAAGTTCAATGAATGAGTGTTTTGAGAGATGAACTTTTGAAGTTTCAGATGAGTGTCCTGAGTCATAAAACTGCTTCATGGAGTCTGTGTGTCAGGGAAGCGGACTCCATGAGAAATTTTTGTTACGGGAAGCAAAGATGCAGAAGCTGAGTCTTTGTGGATTCACATCTTGGTGAGTTTGTTTTAGAGAACTCTCATGTTTCTGAATGTTGTCAGAACGTGATTAAACTTATTCTGATGTACATACAAATTTCTGTACTGTACCTAACAGTTCCTGCTGTTCGAGTACCTGAGCTGTTTGAACATGGTGACAGAGAGACTTGGATCTGAATAAACAGACTTGCCAGCAGTCTGGGTGAGCACCAAAGGGAACATGTAATTGTTTTTCCTTATTACCAGAAGAGGTTATCGTGTTCATGGTTGGAGTGCTTGCCTAAGCCAGCATTTGCTGAAATCTCTGTTCTTCAGTACTTTCCTCAAATCCTCTCTAGAACACGAAACAAATTAGTTAGATCCTTGCCAAGGTTTAACCATAAAGATATTCTGCAAGCGTGCAGTTTTCACATGTGATGGGAAATCCTACATGAAAACGTAGTACAAATCTTTCACAGTTAAAGCACTGAAGGATTCCTGTCCCAGAGTAAAACTGTTTCTGTTCAACATCGTTATTTGTCAACATGTATGTGTTCATTAGGAAGGGGAACCAATTAAAGTCCCGGTTATGCAGAAATTGAGCGTGACTCATCAAAACAGTCTGATTATCAAATACTCAAGTGCTTCCAGAACTGGCATCTTTGAAGAGGAGACGCTGTAAGAGCAGGTGTTTCCTGTGTGTTTAATTCAAGCACTATTCATCTCAGGGATGGTTTCTATTGCAATCACACACTGGTCCACTAGGAGGAGACACTGTGCCACGAATGCTTCTTGAGGGCGACAGTGCTGGGTTTAAGGGCTTTTTCATTGCACACGTGTAGTTATGTCTATTCCTTTTCAGCAGTGTTACTGTCCAAGCCCAGGCATCTAGAAGTGGAGCTTCTGAGAAGGTTTTCAAGCACAGGAACAGACTGCCCAGGGAGGTGGTGGAATCACCATCCCTGCAGGTGTTTAAAAGGTAGGTAGATAAGGTACTTGTGGATATGGTTTAGTAGTGGGCAGGTAGAGTTGGAGCTGATGATCTCTGAGGTCTTTTACAACCTAATGATTCTACGATTCTAAGTGCTGTGTAAACACGATGAGACTAAGCAACTTTTCATGTGGGCAGGCTTGCACGCTTTGAATCCAGGAGCTGAATCGCTGGCTGCAGAGCTCAGACCACTGTCTCTGCTGGAATTTTCACTGTAGTGTTGCAGTTTGGACCTTGTTCTGGAGCTGATGGTATCTGTAAAATGTTTTGCACAGCAGCTGGAGTGGGGCTTTAGGTGTAATGCAGCTAAAGACATGGAAACGTGAGTCACTGCTGTATCACAGTTGCTACTCCAATAACAGGAGAACAGTTTATAATGGCAGGAAGGATAAGAAGGTAGGCGTGAGACTAAACATTGGTGTTGCAAAGAAAACTTATTATCAGCTGACTGCTCTTTACCCATCCTGAACGTGGAGTTCTCTTAACTAAATTGGCTTTTGTTATAACTCCTGAAGCTTTTCAGGGCTGACAGATCCCAACCTGTGCCGTGGCTGGATGAGGAGGAAGAGCACAATCTCCCTGTGGGGCATGGGCAGAGGGGGGACCCCAGTGCCAGCAAGCTGGGTTTAGCAGCACTCAGCATCTCTCTTCAGCCTGGTCAGAACATTTCATGTGGACCTGCTGAGAAGAACAAATGCCTTTTCCATTGTCAGCGAGACACATTAAGCCCCACAGTGTCAGGTACCCATCCCCGCAGCTGCTTGTGCACCCTGGCTCATTCTGCCCTGGTTTTCCTGCCGTGATGAGCAGCTTCTCTGCACCAGTAGGAGAACAGTCATTTCCCAGAGGTTGTGGAGAGGAGGGAGCTGGCCTCTTCTCCCAAGTGACAGGACAGGACAAGGGGGAATAGCATCAAGCTGCACCAGGGGAGGCTCAGGCTGCACATCAGAAAGACATTTTTCATGGAAAGGGTCATCAGGCACTGGCAGAGGCTGCCCAGGAATTTGGTTGAGTCACCATCACTGGAGGTATTTAGAAAGTGTGTAGATGAGGTGCTGAGGGACATGGTTTAGTGTTTGATAGGAATGGTTGGACTTGATGATCCAGTGGGTCTCTTCCAACCTGGTGATTCTATGATTTGCAGGCTGGCTAATGCAGAGAGTAGTTGCATAAAATAACTAAATAACATAAAAATAAATCCAAGGTGTGTAGAGAGACGAGAAGGGTAAAAAGAAGAAATAAAATGGCAGTTGGTAGGAAAGCATAAGCTAGAAGATTAAATGCTGTAACATTGCTAGGTAGTGCAAGAAAGGATAAATCAAAGCATGGAAGTGATCTGTTGCATCTCACTGTACCTCTTAACAGAGCTAAGCACAGGGTGTCCAAAGTGGGCATTAGCTTCAGGGCCAAACCTGTTCTGTTAGCTAAAGCTTACCTCCTCGGAGCTGAAGAGTTCGTGTGCCTCAAGCAGACATCTGCTACTGTGGTTTTTCGTCCTGAACTGTCTGTGAAATCCCACAGTACTGGACAGAAAACAACACGTACCCATCACATGGGTCCCTTGTTGGCAGTCTAACATTCCTTCACCCCTCCCTTTGTAAACTGGTTAATTAAATGTGCAGTTATAATAAATATAAGGAGCATTTCCTGGTATGCTCCCTGAAGCCAGTAAAATCACAAAGGTTCCCGTGCCAGCAGCCAAGCAGAATTCAGTCCACCTTTCTCATGCAGTTTGGACTGGAAATAAAGGGTTTATTGGGGTTCTTGAGTAACTTCTGTTTTCTTTGATACACAGAAGTTGTGTACATCTCCTTTAAGCACAGAGAAGTTGTTTCTCTTGTTTTCTTAGCTGCACACTGAACCATCCTCCTCTCTGATTTGACATTGTACTGCCCTTAATCTGCTCTGCTCTGAATCCTCTTTGTCATGCACACTGCAGTTTTCTTGTGGTGTTTTTTAATGCACAGCACAATTACACAAAAAAGTGCTGTTTGCTCTTTGAGAGAAGCCTGTGCAGAAAAGAGGAGCTTCTCGAGTGTGCCAGAAATTACAGCTTTAATGTGTGAAGCATTCAAAATAGAGCACGCTGCAAGGATCTGCTCAGTAGCTGGAATGTTTGTGCTGTTCAGTCAATTTAGCTGACTGCAGAAATGCAACAAAATTAATGATGAGGTCACTGGCTGTGTAACTTTTCTCATACTTCTTTGCAGCTGGCAAATACAGCCATACATGGGTAAGATGTGGTCAAGATGCGCTGTCTGTCCAGTGCTGGGACTCTTACTCGTGACTTGGGCAAAACAACAGCTGGAACAGACTTTCCCTGCGGTGCTTATTAAATTTGTTGCACTTTTCTAACAGTCTGATCATGCTCTTTCAGTCTTACTCTTTTGGCTGCCACATCTGCATGGGTTAAATCACTTCTTAAAGGTTGAAATTCTGTTGCTTTGCAGACAAAGTCCAGGAGTAGAATACTGTTTAATAGAAGAGACTTTAAAAAATGCCAGTTGTCAGTGGGGTTTGCCAATAAAAAGGTATTTAATTTTACTGCAGATGGAGGAAATGTAAGTAGCCTCTAGGGAAAGACAAAGAGGCATGTTAATAATTTTAAATCAAGTACTTAAAGTCAGTCTTTAATCAAGGGTTATCCTAAAGCATTAGGATGTGACTAGTAAAATGCCTCCTGATAGGGTCACAAGGAATACTTGGAAAACCTTTGTTTAGAAAGACAAAGGGAGTAATCTTTATTTAACTGTAAGCCACGAGATAGGAGATGGTACCAAAGACTTTGCTCTAATGCATCTGTTTCAGAACAAAGCACAGCTTCTTGCCCAAGGACGTCAAAGCACACACATCTCTCTGCCATTTTCTAGAGCTGGAAATGTTCAAAACAAATTCCACTGGCTTTACACTCTCCTTAAATGATCATTTAATTTCATCTTCTGCACTAGTTAAGTAATGGTATGTTTCTGTTCTCCATGAGAAACCAGGCATGAAAGACAGACTGTCTAAGTGGCACATGGAGGCCACGCATAGCAACAAAATGATGCCTTTTGTCTTCCTCTCGATGATCTTCCTGATATTGCTCAACGTTTTGTGGGGTGGTTTTTTTTTTTGTTTTTGTTTTTTTTTTTTTGCCTGCAAATATACTCTAGGCTTTTGAGCTCAGACAATTGTCAACAGTGACTTCAGGATCTCTTTCCTGGGCTGTGACAGCCAGGCCCAGGATCAAAATCAAAGAGTTTTGGTTTGCATTGTCTTTCTCCACAGGCATTACCCTCTGTTTATCCACACTGAAGCTCCTGCACCTTTTGTTCAGTTTTGTGAGATCCTACGCCACTTCTTTGCCATCAGCGTGGCACTCGACTGCCCTAAGGAGATTGTGAGCATCCACAGACCTGGAAACTTTCTGCACGTTCCCTTCTGCAGGTCCTGAATGAAGACGTTGAATAAAGCCAGTCTCAGCAAACGGCCACTGCTGGCTCCCCTCGACCACGAGAGCTCTTCCATTTGCTCCCCACCCTGTCCAAAACCGAACCTTTCCTCCAAATTCTGTGCTTAGTTTAATGATCACTGAGAAAAAAATAAAATCCAAGCACTCTGAGGAAGAAAGGAACTATTGAAATGAGCTTTTCACCTTTATAGTCGTTGTAGCTTTCTAATACAAAAGAGACCTCCCAAAATTTGCAGATGTGTTTCTGTTTTGACAAAAGATGATCTATAAACTGCACAACTGCTATGAATTAACCTTGCAGTCATTTTTCAAGCATGCTGTGTTATTTGCAGAGAGTGGAGGTTGGCTCTTGACACCATCCCTTTGTGTTCATTTTGGAAAACCCCAGATGTACTCGGCTGCCAGGGAGGAGAGTGGTGTCAAAGAGTTTGCATCAGTCAGAGCCAAGCAAAACATGAATCACTCTGGGACCTGATGCCTAATGACAAGGCTGTAGCTGGGAAAGAAAGCAAGACAGCACTGCTGAGTTTTACAGCTACAACAGACAAGGTAGGTTAGATTTTAGTTTGCTTAGTAAGAACAAAAAAGACAGCACGGAATTACTGTAAATTTATCAAAAGATTAAAAGTCCTGAGCTATTTTAAGAGGGGTACAATACAGCAACCCTTCTGCTGTGAAACGATGAGACAAAACCCAACTGCAACATGGCTACAACTGTCCTGAGCAGCACAGGCCCTCCCACCCCTGCAGAAATTATTGGTTTTGTTGATTGATGTTTCTTGTTAAGGCCACGCTATGGTCCAGGCCAGCTTGGCTGCAATCTGCCTGGCTGGCAGCAGCTCCGTGAGCACGGCCGCCTGCTGCAGGAAGTGGCTCTGTGGGCAGCGGGATCCACGTTCCTCACACGAATCTCCCATGGAAGGCACGGCCCTCCCAGGGAAAGGGCATTTGTGGTGAGATGGGGAAGGAGAGGCTGCAAACTGTCCAAAGCGACAGTAAAAAATCCAGCACACCTCTAGAGTAGTTTGGCCACGTCCCAGCCCCACTCATCTGTTTGCTTAATGTCCCCCTGCACTTCACTGAAGTATGAGCCAATTTCCTGTGCTGAGCTACTGGGCGCCTTGTGGTTCGCTGTTAACTAACTGTTGTGTTTGAAGAGGGGCATTATTTCAGCAGAAAGTGATTCTTGTGTCATCTTTGCTCGTCCCAGAGGAGCTGTGCAGTCTGCCAGTGACATACCCTCTTGCAGGGCAAAGCAGTTTGTGCAAAATAAATGAGCGTATAAAATTTATTATCATTGAATTGTTAGTGTTTAGGCTGACTGAGGCATGATTGTTTTCCGGCAAAAAAACCAAGAGTAATCTGGAATGACGCGTAATTTTGCCAAATGCATTTTGTTGGGGGTGCAACCAACCACCTGTCCCTTCTGTTTGCAGCCTCTCTCATTTTCTCTTTGAGTGCAATTGCACAGTTTGGAGAGGAAAATTTCCTTGGGAATCTCACTGGCTGGTTTGGCTTTCAGCACAAACACAGCATCACAGCTGGTGAAGAAACAAATTATTTCTCATTTCTGATATTCTCTTTGTTTTGCTTGGTTTATTTTCAGAGAAATTCCTAGATAAGATTAGTGAACTCCCGTAAGCTAGAGCGTGAGGGTGGAATGAGTGAGCGGAAGACAGTCTTGCGTCACTTGATTTCTTTATGCATAAATCTGACTAAATCAAATATCAGGGCAAAGCAAACAGTCAGTGTTTACGTATTCCGCTTACTCATGCTTTTGTATTTCTTTTAATCCTTTCCAGGTCCCTTTCTATTAGCTCTAATGATATCTAGAAGGTATTAGTTTAGGAGCAGGTACTCCAATAGCCTTTAAATTCCTTTTTTTTTTTTTTTTTGCCATTTTTCCACTAAGATTTCGAGCTTGGGTAGATCGCAGTGTTAGATGGGTGCTCACGCAAGTCTGAAGTGTTTTTCTCTCTGCATTTAGATTTGGATCAGACAAAGGGTCTCATATCTCTGTAGAGGGGGAAACGTCTTGCCGCAAGGCTCAGGTTGACATGTGAACCTTGTGGCCCCTCTCCAGGTGTCCTGTAGCCCTGGAAGGTCCCCATGGGGCCTTCTCCATGCTGAGCAGCCTCAGTCCTTGGCCTTTCTTCACAGCTGAGGCTCTCCAGCCCTCACATCATCTTCATGTCCTCCTCTGGGCCCACTCCAGCAAGTCCAGGGCCATTTCCTTGCTGTGCAGAGGGATCCAGATGTGGACATGGTGCTTCAGGTGGGGGCAGAGTCAGCGAGGGTTCTGTGGGTACCAGGGGGCAGGAGCAGGGGTGCTCTGAGAGGATGTTGTGAAGAGGAGGGAGCTGGGCTCTTCTCCCAAGTGACAGGAGACAGGACAAGACGGAATGGCCTCAAGCTCCACCAGGGGAAATTTAGGCTAGAGATTAGGAGGAGGTTTTTCACACAGAGGGTCATTGGGCATTGGAACAGGCTGCCCAGGGAGGGGGTTGAGTCACCTTCCCTGGAGGTGTTCAAGGGACGGGTAGATGAGGTCCTGAGCGACATGCTTTAGTGTTTGATAGGAATGGTTGGACTCAATGATCCGATGGGTCCCTTCCAACCTGGTGATTCTATGATTCTGCTGTTTCCAGTATTGGGGGTAGCAGGGGGTGCCAGGGGCTCTGCCAGTGCGGCTGGGCCGCTTCTCAAACCCTGTGTTCAGTTGTGGGTCCCTCAGCACAAGAAGGATGTTGAGGCTCTGGAGCGAGTCCAGAGAAGAGCAATGAAACTGGTGAAGGGGCTGGAGAACAGGCCCTATGAGGAGCAGCTGAGAGAGCTGGGGGTGTTTATCCTGGAGAAGAGGAGGCTGAGGGGAGACCTCATTGCTCTCTCCAACTCCCTGAGAGGAGGTTGTGGAGAGGAGGGAGCTGGGCTCTTCTCCCAGGTGACAGGGGACAGGACGAGAGGGAATGGCCTCAAGCTCCACCAGGGGAGGTTTAGGCTGAACATTAGGAAAAAATTTTTGACAGAAACGGTCGTTGGGCAGTGGCAGAGGCTGCCCAGGGAGGTGGTTGATTCCCCTTCCCTGTAGGTGTTTAAGGGCCGGGTGGACGAGGTGCTGAGGGACATGGCTCAGTGACTGATGGGAACGGTTGAGCCTCTCTGATGCGGTGGGTGTCTCCCTCCCGGTGACTCTCCGGTTCCGTGCCGGTCTGGGGGCGGTGCCGGGGCGGTCTCGGGGCGGGGCTGCGGGCGGGGCTGGGCCCGGTGTGTGCCGGGGCGGCGGGCCCGGAGCGCGGGGCCTCGCCCGCCATGGCCGCGGAGCCGCGGGGGGACGGGGCGGCTCGGCCCGGGGGCTGCCGGCCGCTCGCGCACCAGGTGGCCGGACACGTGCACGGCGCACAGAAGGGCGGTGAGCATAGCGGGGGGTTACTGGGGCCCCGCTGGGCGTCAGGGGCTCGCCGAGGCCAACCCGGGGCGGGGGCGGCAGGGCCGGGGTCGTCTCCCCGCAGAGGTGGGTTGGGTGCGGGTGAGGGTCGCTTCGGCGTGGGGGCAGGTGTGGGTGAGGGTGTCATCTCTGCAGCTGCGGGTGTGGGTGCAGATGAGGGCCACCTCCGGGCAGGTGTGGGTGACTGTGTCATCTCTGTGTAGGTGTGGATGTAGGTACAGGTCACCTCGGTGTGGGGGCAGGTGTGGATGCAGGTACAGGTCACCTCGGTGTGGGGGCAGGTGTGGATGAAGGTAAGGGTCGCCTCAGTGCGGTGGCAGGTGTGGGTGAGGGCATCCTCTCTGCAGGTGCAGATGAAGGTAAGGGTCGCCTCAGTGCGGTGGCAAGTGTGGGTGAGGGCATCCTCTCTGCAGGTGCAGATGAAGGTAAGGGTCGCCTCAGTGCGGTGGCAGGTGTGGGTGAGGGCATCCTCTCTGCAGGTGCAGATGAAGGTAAGGGTCGCCTCAGTGCGGTGGCAGGTGTGGGTGAGGGCATCCTCTCTGCAGGTGCAGATGAAGGTAAGGGTCGCCTCAGTGCGGTGGCAAGTGTGGGTGAGGGCATCCTCTCTGCAGGTGCAGATGTGGGAGCCGATGAGGGCCACCTCAGGGCAGGTGTGGGTAAGTGTGTCGTCTCTGTGCAGATGTGGATGTAGGTACAGGTCACCTCAGTGTGGGGGCAGGTGTGGGTGAGAGTGTTATCTCTGTGAAGGTGTAGAGGTGGGTGCAGGCAAGGGCCATCCCAGTGCAGGTGTAGGTGAGGGTGTTACCTCCATGCAGATGCAGATGTAGGTGAGGGCCGCCTCAGTGCAGGGGCAGGTGGGAGTGTGGATGCAGGGTAGGGTCATCTCGGTGTGGTATGGATGACAGTCACCTTGCTGAGGTGTAGGTGCAGGTGAGGATCAGCTCACTGTGGGTGCAGGCAAGGGTCATTTCAGTGCGGGAGTGCGTGAGGGTCACCTTGGTGTGGGTGTGGATGTGGGTGTGGATGCAGGCGATGGTCCTCTCTGTGCAGGTGTGGGTGTGGATGTGGGTGAGGATCACTTCAGTGCGGGTGTGGGTCATCCTGGTGCAGGTGTGAATCAGCTCAGTGCAGGCAAGGGTCACCTTGGGGGTGTGTGTGGGTGTGGGTAAGGGTTCCTTCCGTGTAGGTGTGGATGTGGGCAAGGGTCACCTCGGTGCGGGGCTGGTGTCCCCAGTGCCTCCCCTCAGGAGGGTTGCAGGGCTGGCAGGGCTGTGTGTGCTGGATAGGAGCTGAGGCCAAGGATGTGCCGGTGGCAGCTCCTCTGCCAGCTTTGGGTCTGTTTTAATTGCAGGCTGAAGGTGAGGAGCTGGCCCTTTGGGCTGAGGTGCCTGCTCATGTAGGCACCGGTCAGTGCTGGAGCAAGTGGCCAAGTTAGTGTTGCCAGCTGCTGTTTCTCACCCTTCCAGGTGATGGCATTTGGTGTAGCTCCTGCTTCTGGGCCAGATGTCAGGTGTGCTTCCATTCAGCACTCAATGTGCCCTCGGACAGCAGCTGGCGCGACTACCTGCTGTCGTGCTGCCTTTGAGCCCTGTGGGTGGGACCTGCCTCTGCTCAGCAGGCCAGGGGCTGAGCTTGAGAGTTCTTGTAGCCTCAGCCAGTGCAATTACAGCACTAATGGCACCACAAATTTGTCTTATCTTCAGCCCATGTCCATGGCTTGTCTTGCTGCTGATAATCTCCACAGGAAAGTCATTCTTGTCCCTTGCCCCTGCTGCAACCGGTGCAATAAAATGTTGAGGGAGGCGTGTTGTATCCTTGGACCTGTACATCTTCCTCATTCATATATCATAACATGGGGTGGGATCAGGCCTGAGGACAGCCTCAACCTTTGGCATGTCAGTTTTATCGCAGCTGGATCAGGACAACACGGGTGATACACAATCTGTGTTGTGGGTGCAGCTCCAATGGATTAGGTGAAGCTGGTTCTACGACAGCTGATGAACAAGACCAAGGTTTTCCTGGACAGATACCACCGCAGCTGATGATCTCATCAGACAAACTGAGTTTTACATTTAAATGAAGACTGAAGCTGCTCTGGCAGTTGCAGCTCTCTCATTTTTTTTAACTGAATTGTCTCCTTTTATTTCTTTACAGATGTTGTGTGTAGGAGTGCAGGAAGTCGAGATGCTAGAGATACAGGGTTATGTGTAACTCTGCAGTGCTGCTCCCCGTGGTGTCTTTGTTGTGAAGCTAGTGCCCAGATGTTCGGATAGATGTAGTTGCTAATAGTGCTGGTAAGGAATAGCACAGACAATCTGTACGCTGGAATCTGTGGGAACTTTAAGCATGCGTGAGGAGACCAGTGTGTCTTCTGCCCTTCCCGTTGCCTTTTATGTCTTTTCTTACTGTAGTCGCCTTCCTGCTGTTCTCCATTCTGCCCTTTTCTACCCCATTGAACCTTCAGCATTTTAAAAAGCCCAGAGCTGTAAAAAACTCATCTGCCTGTTTGTCAGTATGCCTCTGCTGCTCAGCGTGCAGCGCAGGAGAGGTAGCTTGATGGTTGTACCTGGATGGAGTTAGTGTCTGAGCTGTTTTCTGATTCAAGCCAGGGGAGGGTCAGGCTTGACATCAGAAAAAAAAAATTCATGGAAAGGGTCACAGAGGCTGCCCAGGGATGGGTTGAGTCATCATCACTGGAGATATTTAGAAGGTGGGTGGATGAGGTGCTGAGGGACGTGGTCTTGTGGCAGATAACAATGGTTGGATTCAGTGATCCTGGAGGTCTTTTCCAACCTAGTGATTCTGTGAATTAAAATTCTGAAATAGTTCTGCTGCTTATTCAGAGATGTTAAATTGCTTACTCACATGTTAAATGTACTCCCTGTCTGTTCTGAAAATCCTCAAGAACCACAGACCAAAGCAGTGACTGTATGTTAGTATGATCTGCAGGTGATGGTATCTCTGGTTGTTGTTGTAGATCAGGAGTTTTCATCTTTGTGGTGGATGTTGAAACATGAGTCTTAGGTTTTCAGGCCTGTCATGGTCCCAGTTACAGAGTGGGTGCTCCAGTCTATCAAGAAATTCAGAGGCTGAGGGAACTTTAAACAGTGCCAGGTTGTCCCAGGCTCTTCATGTAATATATATCAATCCAGAAGCACATGGCTTCTACTTTCAGGCATGTCTTCCAACTCTTTCTACCTTATAGATAGTTGATTTGCCTTAGCATCAAAGCCAGCATGCAGATTTGGAGGAGAATGTGTTATAAACCCTTTTTTTCACATTCAGAATGCATGGCGTTCAATTATTTTGTGCACTTTGCTAAGTGGTTTCTAGCACACATAAAAGAGTCTGAGGGGAAAGGTGAAGCTGTTGTGTCTTGAAGATGTCGTGGTAGTCTGTGCGTTATTACTGTGTGGCAGTATTTTTTTCTAGTTCTGTAAAGTGTACAACATTCGGCTTTCATTAAGCAACATGATTTGAGAACCGTTTTACACAAGTTTTTAAAGCTGCTCTTCGCTCCCTGGCACAGCCAACTAACAAAACCGCTCTTCTGAGTCTGGTGGTTGTTTTAAAGTAAATATCTTAGACTAAAGATTTTTGTTTAGTTTCCAAGAGTGCACTGTAGAGCCCATTTAGAGATAATGCTTTCAAAAAGGGTGAAAACAACATTGCTGTTACAAATGCAAACTCCTTTTGGGATGCAAAGGTCTAGGAGAAATTTTCTTTTCCAGAAGTGGGTTTTAATTTTTTTCCCTTACAACTGATGGTCTTGATCCTTAGAGTGCATTTCACAGGGATGTAGTTCATCTTCTCCGTTCTTGCTCGTATCCTTCCCTTGAGTACACTCACTGTTGCATTTCTTATGCAGCTTCTTGGCAGTATTGCTGACGGGAGAGTCATTAAGGCTGTTTTGGGAGGTTATGTTGAATTTGGAGGTGGTTGCCTGTCCGAGGTGAAATTCTGTACTGTACTTGCGGTGATAACACACAGCAGCATCTGATCAGCATGGAGTGCTAAAGGGGTGTTACTTCTAGTAATATACAAGTGCTCTTTGTGTCACTAATATAGAAATACATTCACAGGACGTGTTTTTCTATTTTAGATAGTGAGAAACGTGTTAAAGTTAGTACTAACTCCTTTAACTTCTTGGCATTGTTGGAAAACCAACTTATCATTTACCTAAGAAGAGAGTACCTCTGTCATCTTCCAGAGCTGACTGAATGATTTTTTTGGGTGGAACTTTTAGCTTTCAGCAGAATTAGAGTCAGGAAATCATCTGATGGCTAGAAAGAGAGGAATGCAAGCAAACCTCTGTGAGTGGTTTTGTGTCAGAGCTGCCAGTAAGCACTATGCCTTTGCAAACAGGCTGTCCCCGACAGGGCATTTACTCTTTCTGAAAAAGAAATGGCAAACGCTGAAGGAAATGCTTCTCTTCTAGGAATACTGCAGCATCCAGATGGGACCGTCCTGAAGCAGTTGCAGCCACCACCTCGCGGTCCCAGGGAGCAGGACTTCTACAACAAGGTGAGGATCCCTGCAGCACGGACGGGGCTGGCTCGCTGCAGGTAAAGTGATGGGTGTGCTTCCTGGAGAAGCGTGTGCTTGTTCTCCTGTTGGAAAAACACAACCTAAATACCCGAATGGTAGGTCACTGCCAACCCTGGTGTAGTGTCTGTGTGCTGCCTAGAGCGGGTGTCAGTCCCATGCCAGACCTACTTTGCTCATAGGATTTAAGCTTGCTTATTTGCTCTTGGAAGAGCAGGATTCTCACGGCATCTAAGATTTTATTGGAAAGCCTTGTATTATCTCCATTGATGATTAAAGAGTGGTGTGTTTGATCCCATCTTTCTCATGTTGCGGAGTGTCTCGGAAGCGGTTGCGTCTAAATTTAGCATGTCTTACACTTCTGTCTAGTCTGGCTTATTGCTACAAGTATTACTCCACTTACTGTATTAAAAGTGTTCGCTGTATTGAAACTCAGCTCCTTTAACAAGTCAATAAAAAGGGAAACTGCAATGTTTTACCATTTATTTCTTTTATTTTTCATATTGCTCATCTTCACTTTGCTTTATCAGTAACTTCAGTAACACAAACTAGGAAAGCTTTTGTTTGTCTTGTGAGGTTAAACTGGTTTTAGAGACTCTTCTGCCTGGGATAGTCTGTCACATGATTTTTCTCTGTCAGCTTGATATGTCATCCCTTTCCATGGCTTATTAGGCACAAAGAACTGTAGAAATCTTCATGCGAGAGGAGAGAAGAGTCTTCAGACCCTCTTTTTGTTGTGTTGTTTGGTTTGTTTTTCTTGGTGTTTTTTTTTTTTTCTCTTCTTCCCTAGAATGGTATTAATTTAAGATACCAATAGACCTTTTGTGTTTTGTGGGAATGTCTTACAGTAAAACAGGCCAAGCAGCGTGCTCAAAGGGAACAATGTGTTTGCATACTAGCGTTACTCGATGATTCCCTCAAAGGCACTGCTAGACCAAACAGCAGCTTTTGACTTGGTAGAAGCTCTGTGGGAGCCAGTTAAACCTAAATGTAAATATTTTTCTGAGATTTCTCAGTGACTCTCATTTAGATGAGGTTGGGAAAGATGTCATCCAGCCCCAGTGGCAATGCTTCAGTAGAAGGAGAAAGCTTGAACAGGCTTCTTGAGTGTCACGCTGCTTACTCTCCTGTGGCATCTGGAGGGATGGACAGTATCTATCTATCATTTCTCAAGCCAGGGGATAAGAGGGGTAAGCTCCAGCGTTGCATAGATGTTAACTGTTCACAGCACAGGCTTTAACGTTTTGCCTGCTGCTTGGACTCGTGTGAAAAGCCTTGAGCAAGACCCTGGGCAAAATCTTTGAGAAAGAGGTCTGTGTTACTGCCTTTGTCACATCATAGCAGGAGAAGTCCGATCTCAATGCTGGTAACTTGCAAAGTTAGCTTTGGCTTTCTTCTAGGGCCTTGCTGGGGTGCTTCAGGCACTCACTGTTTTGGGTTACAAGCCACTGGGGAAAGGGTTTGGGCAGTTTTCGAAAAATAATGGAGCAAGGGAAAGTTGTACACGGAGTTGTGTGTGGACTGGAGTGTCTTTCTGAGGGAGAAGGGAAGGAGAGCAAATGCTTGTGTGTTGTGGAGGTGAAAATTCAGGAGAAGGGCCTTGGGGATTTATCACTTCTCAATGATTAACTGCTATCATATTTGCTCTTGGGCAAGAGCCACGTGACACTGGATGTGCTCTGAGCACCACGTATGGTTGTTAGAGGATGAGGATTGCTGCAGATCGTGAGGTTCGGTGTGAGGTGCGGTTTCATGTGCAGTTTGAGTTGATACAATAGCTCATTGCTGCCAAGAGGGCAAGGCTGTTCTCCCAATTTACCTTGTGCCATGCTTGTGCTTTTTGGACATCGATGAACTGATTTGACTTATGTAAAAGATGGCAAAACTTCTTTGTGTTGATAATCTTCTGTCAGTTTTAGTGACGGAACTGATGAGCAGTGGGAACAACAGCAAGACTGCACTGTTTTGGTGACTGAGCTCAACACATCTTCTAATTGAAGAGTCGTTGCTCTAGAGTAAACTAATGAGCCACCAGAGAATGGGGAAAGGTGAATTTTACCACTCCTTGAGACAAGGAGTTGCTTTTAAGGCAGTCAGGTAGAGGAGATGGTGAGGAATGATGCAGAAATGAAACAAGACGGATGAACTTCAGGTTGTCACTGCCAGGACTAGGCAGTAACTCCATCGATAAGATCGAACTGGAAGGTTTCCACCCTTTAGTACATGTGGATTAATAGTGACTTTTATTTTTAATTTCTGCATCTGTTTTTTCAGATGTGCTTATAAATCTTGTCTGTAGTGACAGATCAGTCATTGCTTCCTTTGTGTGATACCTTAGCCTGGCCTGAATTAAGATCAGTGCCCTCGTACCTAGGCCAGAAACAAGTGAGGTTTTTCATCTATGGCAACGTAAACCTCCTTGGCTGAAGTAATTGTGAACCTCTATAGATTATGGTAAGGTGAGCGTGTCTCAGTTTAAGCTACACAAGTCAGCTGGGGAGTAGCGATCACAGATTGGAGGCAGAAGTGTCTTCCAGTAACCAGCAGTGAGCAGGAGGCGGCATTTCAGCAAGAACTCTGAGTGCTTGGAGTTGAAGGTTGCAGGGAATGTGCCATAATAGAAGATAATGAGGGATTAAGAGACAAGTTTGGCTATAACTGATATATTTACCCTGAAATCATGTAGGTGTTGTCTTCTATATTGACAAGACAGTCTTCTGAAGCTGCTGGATTCGCCTTCAGCTGGATGTGTGAACGTGAGGGTCATAGTCTGTGTCAGCAAATCACCGTAAGGTCTTTCTCCTGGTTGTTGATGGGTTGTTTTCTATTGAGCACGAAGCTGAGCACTGTCTGGTAGAGCCCAAAGAAAGTGGGCTTCCCCTTTGGAATGGGAACTTGAGCAAGATGCTGCAGTTCAATGCGCTAACAGTGATCTGAAACCTGTGCAGAAGTGGAAGCTGCAAAGAATTTCACAGGCCTGTGTCAAACTGGAAGAACTCTCAAGAAATCCCTCTCAGGCTGCCATTAGGTTACCTTCCTGCTTTCTAGGTAGTATATATTCACTTTAGCATTGTAAAAAATACCCAAACAACCCACCCTCTAAATACAGGTCTTCTTTCTTAAGAGATTGTTTCACCAAGTAAACCAGACTTTTATCTCTACTACAGCAAGATGTGTCATTCTCTGCTGATGGAAAAATGTTTTGTTATGGTTCTGTGTTATGAGGGAGGGGAAAATGGAGTTTGAGATTATCGTGAATACCTTCTATGATAACATGTAGTGCAACAATGGGCTGTTTGTAGTCATCATTAATAACTTACAGTTTATTGCTTAACTTATCATTGGAGTGTAACTTTCCAGTGCTAATGTCCACTTCCTATTGAGTTCTGTAAATATGAGTAATTATCAAGTTAAAATAATAACATATTAATTTTGTTCCTGCAAACTCCCTTCCTGCACCTGAGGGCATGAACTTCTTACAGACACAGGCTGTTTCACCAGGTCTCCTTGTACCCTTATGTAGGTAAAAAAATAGATTTTTAATCTTGAATAGTACTTTGTTTTCAGTACCTAAGAAGACAAAAATTGAAGTAGAAGGGTTGGGTTTTTTTTAAGGACTATCTACACTGATGATCAGTTGTTTCCATCTAATGGAAATAGTTGGTGAGAACATTTAGGTGGAGGCATTCTAAAGAACAGCTTTTAAAGGATTTCCAGGAGGGAGCTGTATACAGAGACGTGGAAACAGGAAAATGGTGTAGTCTGAAAACACAGTGTAATATATTATGTATTAGTGATCTGTTTCTGTTAAAGAAAATAAATAGATAAAAGGCAGCATGTGTCTGTGCAGGGCTACCTACACATGCATGGTAAGAAATCTGCAGAAGCAGGCTGCTCCTTGGTGTGTTTTAGCACTTGGCTTCAGCCAGAGTGTATTTATTCAAGCTGAAACAGCCTCATTTAATTCAGTGGTACTGGGAGAGGGAAGAAGCCTACCAGCCCTTCTGTTTTGATCTCTTCTGGCAAACAAGTTGGGAACCGTGAGGAAAGCATCTTTCGGAAGGGCTCCTGTAGCCATTACGTGTGGTAAAACCTCCCTGCTTAGCTGGGGACAGAACTCGTCTCCAGCTTGCCAGGCTGTACCCCAAAACACTCTGCTGGTGTGACTCCTGCTCCTTGTGCCAGAGCTATCCTCTTCAGCATAAGGGTTTTTTTCTTAATTTGTTATGTCAAGAATGTAGCTTTGCAGCAACTACTGTCCTGCTGGTGCCCCGAAGAGGACGAGGAGGAGGCTGGAATGTCAGGCTTGAAACAGGGCAGCTGCCTTGGTGGGCAAAAAAAGTTAATGCTTGGGCTGCAAATATTTAAAACTGAGGAAGGGAGAATTTACAGTTGTTGAGGCTGCCTTCATGACTACAGCTTCCTGCAAGCAGTGCTTTTAGCAGTAAAAGGCAGTGTTTCTGATGCTGAGCAGAAAGAGAGGAGGTCACCGAACTATTTTCTAACGGCAGCTCTTTCAATTCTGCTTCTGGCATTTACTTGGTGGGGCTGTAAACCTCTGTTGCTTGTGTGTGCCAGTTCTGAGCCTGGCATGCAGCAGTTTTAAAGGTTGCTGATGCAGTAGCTAATAAACTGGGGTGTTATGCTTAACAGATCAATAAATGTTTCAGTAAACTTTTATTTGAATTGCCCTTTTGCTCTCCATTGGTGACTGATGCTTGGGCTACAAGTAGTTCACCCTCCCTGCCTGCTGAAAACTGTCCCTTCCTAGAAAGCTCTTGCATGGATAACTTCCAGTGCTCACCTTTTTGCCTTTTTTCCCTGTTGGCTAGTGGTTGCATGTCAGAATTGTCATAGCTGGTGATTGTGGTGTTGCCAAATCGTGGCTCCCAGTAACACAATACTCTGACGTTTCCAAAGCTGTTGTAATGCAGCTCTTACCCTCATTCCCAGGGACCCATGTGCTGGAGTGCCAGGGTAGTTTTGGGGGCTTGTAATGAAAAGGTAGATGGATTTTTCCCAGTCCCAGCTCAGCTCTGAGAATGTTCTACCTCTGTCCCAATGCTTGGGAGCCAAGGGAGCTGATTCACCTCACGTAGCGTTGGGAGAAGATAATTGGGATAGTCATCTGGCCCTTCTGGGCAACAGATCCAACACCCACTGCTGATCCGTGATGGCTCTGTCAGCTGCTAGAGCAGCAGTCTCAAAGTTCAGCCCTGCTGACATATAATATGAATGCAAGGAAACTGTTACTGCAGTAGATAATAGAAATTGTTTTTTGCTCTTGTTACATGTCCTGAAAACAAAGCCAGGATGTAAGAGACACAAATAGCTCCAGTGTGTAAAAGAGATTTAAGTTAGATGAGAGTCAGGCACTTGAAAGCTAGGAAGTAATGGTTTCATGGTTGCTCGCACACTTGTTGTTTTGAACTTTTGTTGGATGCATTACAGTGCAGCTTTCTGTAGGGCAATGACCTGTCTTCATGTTTGGTTCCCCCTGAAGAACTTACTAACTCATTTTACAGCCTGACATAAGGCAGAATTAATATTGTTTTTGCAACTTTTGCTGTCTTTCTTGTAAGAGTTAGTCATTAGTTTGTGAACAGAGGATAACACGTTAGTGAAGACCCAGTCATGTTAATATTCCTGAAGCTGTAGTTCCTTGTGCTTCTGTGGTTACAGAGAAGTGTGCCCCTTTGAACAGGTATCAGTAATTATCTTCTTACTATTTTATTTATCACATTCTTAGAAACCTGCCGCTGCTTCAGTGCTGTGGCATTTCATTACTGCTCGTTGCTTTCTTTTTTTGCATTGTTTAATTTTAATTAGTATTCCAGCAGCTTCAGGCAGGGCAGAAGACTTCTGGATGCTTCCCTCCCCCTCCATGGCATAAGATCAAGCCAGCAGCCTGAAAGATGTGTTTTGGCTTGGAAGCTTTCGCGTAGAGTTGTGAGAACTGACTCATAAGGCTCGGCCCCCTTCCACCCTATATAGCACAAATCACAATAAGGCAGCTTGTGTTCTGTAAACTGTTCCCTGCTAGTGACAGAAAAAGGAAAGAGATTTAGGAGGCAAAGGATGAATTACCCTATCTTCTTAACTCAGTTAACCGATTTTATAGTCTTGATGTAGATGATTATCCCTGACTGAAAAAGGAGTGCATGGTGGCTCTTGTGCTGGTATTGTGTACTACAACATCCGTATTCCACGATCAAATATCCAGTTTCTGATGTTCAGTCTTGTATGGACAAAGCTTGGAGAAACAGGATGCGTGATTCTCTTAACGTCTTATTTTGGGGATGAAATGTCTTGCACAAACTTTCATTACTGCTGCTTTCAGAGTTGTAGCTCAATATCCTGACAGGTTGTCTTTGCCAAGGTCTCATTCTGCTATGTCCTGATCTGCATCTCCAGAAGAGGCAGCGGTGCTGAGGTGTACAAATACCCCGTTGGCAGGTGTAGCCAAGCGCATTCCAATACAGCCATTTCTGCCCTTGACATCCTTTCTCCTGCTGAGAAACTGTCTCAGAGGGGTTCTCTTTTGCTGGGTAAATAAGCAAATTTAAGTTTTCAAACCAGCGTGTGAAGTCACCTTACACTCTGTACTTTAGACGATGAGCCTGCACAGTGGTCTTGTAATAAAAGGGAGAACACATACTGCTCCTCAGCTAATGAGAAGTAAATGTCTTTGTGACCAAATTGTGAAGCACTCTCAGCTTGTATCCAGATCTTTTTACCTGTTGGGAGCTAAGAGAGATGAAGGATGAATTGTAGGTCTAAGTATCTGCTGAGATCCTACCGCTGTCCTATAAACATATTATTTAGTGATTCAGATCACTGTTAAATGACAGAAAGTCTATCGTACCAGGGCAGTAAGACTTAAAAAGTACAGCAGAGTTTTGTGGGTTTTGCACACAGCAGGAAAACCAAGTTTGGGTGGGATGCACTGTGCAGAGGGAGGTTAACTTGGAAGGGTCTGGAGGGCACCTGTTCCACGTGCTCCTTTTGTAGTGCGTACCACAGAATAAACTGCAATCTGCTTTAATAAATATAAGAAAAACTCATAAAAGGAGACATTAAAAGGCAATTTGATGCTATCAGGGAACCAGTGGGTGGAGCTGGTAACAGACTGAGTAGTACACAATCCCTGCTACCCGAGTGAGCAGGAAAAAAAATCCAAGTCTAATTTTGAGGAAGGTTCCTTCACAAAACTAGTTCTGGCTGAAAATAAAGCAAAATTGTGTAGTTTTAATGTGTATATCAACAATATGTTGAATTGGATTAAGCTACAGTACAGTGTTCCTGCTGCACTAGAGGGTTGTGCAACCACTCAGTCTTCCAGACTGGATCAAGTATAGTTTAAACTTCAGTTCAGTTATGAGTGTTTCAGAATATGGATGAAGTTACCAAAGGTATGTTGGTTTTACACAGCAAGTACAGTACTTCGTAGACAAGAAGTTTATTTAAGAAGTAAGATATAGTTGGTGGGCTGCCAGTAGGAGATTGAGGAAAGTGTGGGTTGCTTCCTTGAAAGAAAAGGAAAATAAATTCAGTCTCTGAAAACAAGAATACTAATTTCCAGATTATTTTTTTTTAGCAGGCTTGTAACATGAGTATATTGCATAAAGCCAGGACTTTGTATGTGTGGAAAGAGATGTGAATCACCAGGGCATATGGTGCAAAATAAGGTAATGTTCTTGGTTATCCAGGTACTAGATTAACCACAAGGAGATAAAACATGTTGTGTTGAAAGTCCCTTTGTGTATGTAACCTGCTTAGTAAAATTCCTGCACTATCCAATGCTTAAGGAGAAATTTGGTAGCAATATTTTTTTTTTAGTATTTATTTTTCTGAGAAGTGTGTGTATTATGTAAATATATATATGGACACACATGTACACATAGATATATACACACACTTATACATAAATCTTCTTGACCAAACAAAACAAATGACTTGGCTCACCATGCCTGAGTGTGGCAGAATCCACTTACCAATATTTTTTCTCTGCCTTTCTGGAGCAGACTCCGATGAAAGGCTTCCCAGGAAGTTTCTAGCACAAGTTAGTTCTGCCATTTTCCTTTCTTGAGGTGAGCAAGGAGGCTGTTTGCAGGTTTGAGAGGCAGCGGCTGATGTGCTTGTCCAGTGGATTGGTGAGTGAAAGGAACTCACAGCTGATTCTGTAACTTCCAGTTTTGCACAGACAAACCATTAGGTTGGACTCCAAAGGGTTCATTATTAAAGCAAACAAGAAGCTACCTCTAGTTATTACACTAACATCGAAACAGCTGGTCTGTATTTTCTCTAACAAACAACCCCCCTCTGCTTGGGTAGAAAACATCAGAATAGTTTTTGGACTGTTATTTTAGTCCTTGTGGAAGGAGCCATTGCCATTGCATTTCCCAGAATCTTAAGCCTTCAGCTGAGTTTCCTGTTAGCAGATGCCATTCTTATCTGTCCATTTAAAAATTGATACAAATAATAAAATAAAAAGGTTTATCTAGCTGCTGCTGTCTTGCCAATCATTCTCATTGCAAAGCAGGACCTGTTGCTGGCAGAGGCGCTTTGGATGTAGAAACAGAGACTATAAATCTCATGTAATGTTTGTGGGGTAGCCCTTGAAGCAGTCACTTTGGACACCTGGCTGCAGGTGAGAGTTTTCCTGAATAAGGAGTAGGGTGTAGTGGGAGATGGTAAAATATTCAGTTTCTGGTAATGTAAAAGTGATGTAGAGTAAAATTTTGTGTATATAAGTGTAACTGCTTCAGGGTTGCTTCCACCCATTCTCTCTCATTCTCTAGCTTCAATCTTCAGTTGTGATCAGACGGCTTTCCAGAAACTCTTCTCTGAAAGTGGGACAACGACACTGCCTTGTTTTCCTGTTTGTCCTGTTGTTCTACCATTTCACTTTTCTTTCAGTAATTACAGTGTGATTTTAGCTCAAACTCTTGAACAGTTGGAGTTGCTTAAAAAAAAAAAAATCGCTGGGAGCAGTGAGATTGTATGAAAACACTGGCTGTTGTCTTTGTTCAACTTGATTTTGCATCTGTGAGAATCTGGATGTGTCAGGATGGTGGTTTCCAGCCAGGTCCGTGTTCTTTCCTTCAAACACTTAGCTGTATTCCTGTTGTACCACTTTCTGCATTGCAGTAACAGAGCTCTTTCTTGGCAAAACAGTTGTAAAGATGGATGGGAAACTGGTTGTTCTGTGCTTCTTCAAGGGAGGGGCCAATTGGCAAAGTGACTCTATGTTTTGCTTTGAAATTTGCTCTATCTCTCTAGCTGCTGGTGGCTCAAGTTTTTGCAGCAGGTGACTTGAGGACAATGTCACTGCAGCTCACTTGGGTGAATGGTAAGCGTTGTCAAGCTGGGAAGGAAGAGTAAGGGTAGGTCAGAGCTGGAGGAGAAGTATTTAGTATGTTAACACTGCAACTTCCTTATTAGATGACCAAGGGTGGTATTTCTTAACTGTTCTTTCAGGCTATGTTCTCTTTATTTTGGCCTCTAGTGGAGAGTACCTGATGTACTCTGATCTGGTCTATCGTATGTGCAAGTTGATGCAACCAAACCTAAAGGAATGAAGATTCTGGAGTAGAGACCCTGATGTGCAACTTGCTGCGTACTTTCAGACTATATTGACCTCAATGTCTCGTAACCTGCTTACGAGGCTGCTTAACATCTATCTGCGCTGTTAATGTACAGATAATCACCTGCACTTTTCTGTGTGTCTTCTTTAAGAACTCACTTTTTTTAAAAGAAAAAGACAGATGGGGTTGTAGTGCCTGAGGGATCTGGCTTCACTGCACATCCTGAAGCTTTTTACTCCTGGCTCCACTGTGGTGCCTGCTCAGCGTTGCTGGGGGCTGTGCCTGACTGCTGCCTTTCAGCATCTTCTTCGGCGTTGATGAAGTTTTGAGGCTCTGCTGCATCCTTGGAAATGGGTTGGGATTTGCTTTGCCTCTTGTAAAGCTGATTTCATGCCTGCAAATCCCCTCAGATAAGCCTGAATTTTACTACATGAAACAGGTGGAAGTGGATAAAATAAGAGCTACTGTTGTTTTGGTATTGTTGAAGAATACCTGGTTTGATAAACATCTCCAAATAAGCATCTCTCTGGCAGATTTCTAAAGGTTATTTTTAATGCCTTCATTTTTTCGAAGGTAAGATGGCTCATTTCTTGCTGTAATTTTTTTTTCCTGACTCCTGGAAGAAGGGTATGATTTGTCATAGATGTGTACTATTCTTTTTGAAAATCCATTGACATGGCCAGGTTGTGGGAATTTATCACAATTTGTTTTAAGCCTTTTTTAGTCTTTCCATAGGTATCTTCCATGGAATGATTACAGTCTCAGGTACAGTACAGCTGCACTTCGGGTGATAAAATAAGCAACTTGGTATAATAGGATTTAGTATAGCAGCATCCACAAAAATTTAACTCTTGGAATTAATCTAACATCCAGGTTTTTTACTATAAGAAGAGCTGGAGCAACTCCAGTCGTATTTGTTGAAACACATACTGTGGATGCTTGAAAGTCAAAACAGGATGGTGCTACTCTGAAAAACAAAGCAAGGGGTATCTGAGTTGTAAAGCCAAGCAGTGAATTGCTAAATTCACTACTCAAGTAGCTTGAAAATGCACGTAAATTTTAAACATATTCTTTTTAATCCGCTCTTTTATGTACTTTAGAAGATTCTCTTTAGACTGCATTTCTGTCCAAGTGGTATTTTTTTTTTTTCAAAAGGGCAACTGAAGATGGACCTCTCCTGCCAGAACTAGATTCCTGCTGAAATTCCAACATTTGTTTTACCCTTCCTCTGTCATTTCTGTGATTAGCTAGTCTCTAGAAAACAAAAACACATGCTCCTTTAAATAAGAAGAAGATTCCCGTTCTCCCAAGCAGACCCTGTTTGCATTAAAGAACAGATGACACTGTTTGGGTCAGACTTACTGGAACAAACAGAGTGTACTTTGGGGTAAAAACTAAGGGATGGTAAATTTGACTCAGAATTAAAAAGTCCCAAATAACTGGAAATTATCACTTCATGGTGCCTGTAAGACTCTCTGGGCTGCCAGGACCGATCTGGGGCACAGCCTTCCTCTGAGTTAGCTGCTGTAATTCATAAGGATCGTGTGGTGAGCTGTCCAAGCGTCGGCATCCTGTTTACTTGCTTTTAAGCCCAACAGTTATTACATTTTATGTCTCTGGTTTGTGGCATTGGAAGAATGTAGCCCATGATCTGTAGACTAGATACCTCCCTGAGCTGAGCTGACACTGATTTGTTTTGTAGTTCTTGATTTGTTGAAGATGTTACCTACAGTTGCCAGTAAAGCAGAAATAACAGATTTGTCAGCATGTGCTGGAGGATATTAAGAAAAACCCAAACAACAAAATGAAAACCAAACCCCAAAACATAGATACTTAATACAGGATTGGAATGTTGCTAATATAAATAAAAATGCAGTGGTTTACTTCTAAAGGTTGTTCTGGGGTGATAACCTGTCTCTTTCATGAGTTTCCCAGCACTATCAGCAGTGATACCCCTTGGGGCATGAGCTGCATTGTTTCTTTCCTGTGTAATTTTAGGGATGATTTGTTATGAATATGTTTCTACCTGGCATTCTGAATGGCATCTAAGTTTGTATCTTGCTACTGAGTTGTAAGACATGAGAAGAACTGCCTGTGCTATGGATGCTGTTTATGAGTTCCCCCTGGGATAAGCTAGAGTGGCTCTCTCCTGCATCGGAGTGAGCACAGTTCCTGAAATGGCTGCTTTGTTGCTTTGCCCACACCAAATGACTTTCTCTGAGCTTTATTAACTGAGTGCTTAGTCTTGTTCAACGTGCAGGTATGTTACAGGCTGAGGTTGAGGTCTATATAAAGGTCAAGTAAGTGCTTTGTCATATGTTATGTCAAACGTAGAAAGGGAGTTTATTACTGTTTCTGGGAGCAAGATAACTTCTCGAGAGACAGAAATAATGCTCTTAGTTGTCTTATGCTGAAGTAATGGTACTGGACACTGCATTACTCTGAGTTTTGTCTTCATTTAAAACATCTTCTCTCTGTGTATTAAAGGACAGACTGCTTGGAAGATGCCACTTTTTCCCATTTGGTCTTGACTTTGGGCTACCCGCCCTGTTATATATTATCTGAATATCTTATTGTATCCTACTATTTGAAATACACGAGAGCATACTCATAGTTACTTGCTAAGTGTTTGTGTTTAATACTGGATCTTAATGCTGATGATTAAAAACTAAGTCGAAGTAAGAGCGCTGTCTCTTTTTAAAAATGGAAGTGGTCTCCTGATGTGGTCACTTTCTCAGACTCCTTATTTCAGTTGGACTCAGTGTTTTTCTCCCTCGTTTGCTTCCAGCTCTCTCCTCCTTGTCCTGTACTTGCTCGCATTACAGTCTACGATACTGCATGGTGGTCGCTGCCTTTCGGATCTGCTTAAATTCACTTGGGAGAGGAGGGTTTGTGCTGGGTGCCGTGCTGTTTCCTGTCCTGCCTATGAAGTGCTGTGATGATAAACTGCCACTGTAAACAAAAATATGGTTTGTGCTGATTGTCTGAAAATATCCACAGCATGAAGTAGTTCCTCCGGTCCCTTTCCTGGAGTACTGGCCCAGAACCAGCTGTGTGTATGGTGAGGAACAGTATGCTCTCTTCTGAAAGACAGCAGGGGATGGGTTGTGCCTGAGCATCTGCGCAGTGCTCATCTTTTCCTCCCTCTTCTCTTCCACCCTTATTATTTCTCCTTCCTTAAGCTGGTAAGATCAAGCTAAATTGCAGTCTTCTGGGGAAAGCACTGTCTTCTGCTGGCAGCATCAGAGATGCATCAAAGAAATGTTGCATAAATAAAAATATACAGCAGCCAACCATCTGTAGGACACGCGAGGTTTTTTGTGTTGGAGCACAAGCTTGTTGGCATGGCAATTTGTGTTAGCAGGGAGGAAAAGCAGCCTGGGCATACGGGACCTGTTGTCCTTGGAGGTGAAGAGGGACCAGTGTCCTGCGATGTGTCGCTGTGCCATGTCAGACACACACCCAGCAACTTCTGTGTGCTTGAGATAGCAGCAGGAGTGGTGGAGGGTGCGGCAGGAGGTGCACGTTGGTTCTTTGCAGCACCCTGTGCTCCTCTTTCTCTGGTTGGAGCTTTGGGGATTCAACCCCTCTCCTCTGGGTCTTTAAAATGGGGCTTACACTATCAGCCAGCTAAAGGAATGGTTCAAATTATATGCTGTAGCATAAAGTTGATGTCGATTTGGTTGTATTACCAATTTGATCACTGTGCTGGCATAAAGGTGTCAGAGTTGTGGCTGATGCAGGACCAGGAAAGCCCCAGATGAGATCTGCCTGAGGGTGACGGGATGATGCTGAGTGCTCGGAGCATGCTGGTGGTTGGAGTTTGCCCAGTTTGAGGTTTCTGTGATGGAACCTAAATTTAGCACAAACCTGCACTGACTAATTTTAACATTCCACTACTGCTGCAGGCTCTGTCTAGAGTTACACGGCATCGGTGCTCATTGCTCAGCCTTGCCTTGATGCTCTGAAATAGTAGCTGGACTTCAGGTCTGTTTTTTTTCTCCTTAGATGTCTTAGTGTTACAACTCTAAAGGTGTGTATTTTGTGTTACCTACTCACTCCACTTGACATCACAAGGTATTCTCCCACAGTTGTTAAATGTGGATCTCGAAGGAGGGAGCTGAGCACTGCTGAACTCTGCTGACACCTTACCTGATGTTTTTTGCTTTGTTTCCAACTTTGCAGTGGAGAAGTTAGTGTGCATTGTACCCTGAAATGATGGTGGAACCACTGGTCACACGCGTGTGGGGTGTGTGGGGACAGCCGGGCAGCACCACTCGCATCTGACAGCACGAGAACTGGGATAGCTGCAAGGGGATTCTGGAGAGGCGGTTCCTGAGTGCAGTAATCATGATTGTAACCCATACTTGTGTGGCCGCGGATCTCTGCGTTCCACACTGAGCTGTGCTGTCAGCTGTTCCCTGTGTTGGCAGGTAGATTGTCAGGAGAGGCAGGGGAATGTGGTCAAGGGAATGGATTTGAAACCTGCTTAACAGCAGCTGGTGGCAGTCACGCAGTCCCGTAGCAGACACTATCCAAGGCTTCCTTTTAACTTTGCAAAGAATTGCTCCTTCAGAAAGATGAGCCAGCTGCTGTTCCCCAACTGTTCTTGTTTTTCTTGGAGAAGTTGGAAAGAAATGCCAAAAGCATGAAGAAATGAAAAGAAAGAGATTTCAATTGTGCTTTGTCTGTTTGATGTAGTTACGGGACGAGCTGGTTTTGAGGAAATGGGGAAATCCTTTCCAGTCTGAACTTGTGTTCACACCTGATATAACTTAGAAAGCTTCGTATGTGCGACGTGACATACTGCTTGGATCCAGGATGGGAGAACACGCTTTTTACTAAACAGGCTTCAGTGCTAACAGTTATAGTTGAGATTTTTATTTGTTAGCCATACATCATTCTATGTTAGACTTGAATCTTCTTTTCCACTTTAAAATTTGAAAGAAAGGATACCATCTATTTATGTTGGACTGCGATAATTATAGTCTTCATTGTGTGTTCTTTAAATGTATAGCAGGAATCTTAACCACATGAAAACAAAGACTGTTAGAAATTGTAATTATAGGACAATTGGAAGTATAAAATGAATGTTTTAAACTGATGATCTCCCCACTCCTCCCTAATTTATTTCAGGTTTATGACTCCGACTGTTGCGACAGTGTTCTTCTGGAGCTGCGGGAATATCTGCCAAAATACTTCGGTGTCTGGTCACCACCTACTGCACCAAATGGTACTGTTCTAATTTTATCTTTCAATCCAAACCTCCTGGAAAATCCAAAATGCTTCTGGGGACTGAATTTTGGCACTTGCAAGCTCTAGGGGTTTTCTGGTTTTGTTTTGTAACCCACTAATGTTCCCTTTAACAACAGATTCTGGGTTGCAGCCCTCTGGCTGGATTATGTCTCAGAGCTTTTCCTCCCAGGGGAGACAGGGCACAGTCATTTGTAGGGCAAACCTTTCCTGAGCAGCTGGGCCTGGCAGAAACTTCCCTGGAGTGGCTGCTTGCCCTGGGTCGTGTCTGAGCAGTGGGCTGGGTGCATCTTTGTGTCTGGTCATCAGAGCAAGAGGCAGGAGCTGTGCAGGTGTGTAAGGAGGAGAAAAAGGGGAGGCCTTCAAACTGGAATCTGCCAGTGGGTCTGCAGAGGTTGGATTGGCCATGCCGCACCACCCAAATCCGTTATTGCAGCAGGTACCTTGCTGGGAAGCTCTGCTTGTCATCCTAGGTAATGGGTGTGAGTCGAACAAAGCTCTGCTACCTGAACTTTTGTTTGTATGGCATGTTATAAATCAGGAAGAAAAAGGTGGGTTTGGAGGACAGTGGGAAGATTTTACTCTTTCAGAGGAAGCAGATATTATTGGCATCTGTCAGACAGAAACTGGTTTTTCTTCTGCTCTTTCCCACACTGGGGAAATGGAGCTTCTGGAATATACAGGAATCGAAGGATGCCATTGAGTCTCTTTAAAAGCACCAGCACCAAAGCTAGATGCTGTACTCCTTTAAGGTAATTCTGTCCTCTTTTGCTTGTGCTGTCACCTGATAGACTTTCTCTAAGAGAGGAGTAAGGCGTTGTATAAAGATACTGTCAAAACTCCACGAAAAGAGATGTGAGGAGGATGGTGGAAGTCCCCAGCACTTTCTTGGTTCAGATTCGCCTTCACACTTTCATACTGAGCAGTAACTCAAATAGCTCAGCTGGAACTATCTTTTTCACAGAATCACCAGGTTGGAAAAGACCTCCGTGATCATCGAGTCCAACCATTCCTGTCAAACACTAACCCATGTCCCTCAGCACCTCGTCCACTCTCACCTTAAACCCCTCTAGGGAAGGTGACTCAACCCCCTCCCTGGGCAGCCTCTGCCAGTGAGCAATGACCCTTTCCGTGATTTTTTTTTTTTTCTGATGTCTAGCCTGAATCCCCCCTGGCAGAACTTGAGGCCATTCCCCCTTGTCCTGTCCACTGTCACTTGGGAGAAGAGCCCAGCTCCCTCCTCTCCACAACCTCCTCTCAGGGAGTTGCAGAGAGCAATGAGGTCTCCTCTCAGCCTCCTCTTCTCCAGGATAAACACCCCCAGCTCTCTCAGCCGTTCCTCATGAGGCCTGTTCTCCAGCCCCTTCACCAGCTTTGTTGCTTTTCTCTGGACTCACTCCAGAGCCTCAACATCGTTCTTGTGGTGAGGGGCTCACAACTGAACGCAGGATTTGAGGAGTGGTCTCACAAGTGCCGAGTACAGGGACAGAATAACCTCCCTGGACCTGCTGGTCACGCCGTTTCTGATCCAAGCCAAGATGCCATTGGCCTCTGCTGGCTCATGTTCAGTCGCTGTCAACCAGCACCCACAGGTGTGACAAAAATCCATATGTACTCTTTTCTCTGTAGGTGTTTTTCATTTAATCTGGTTTTAGATGGTGAACGCGTGATTTTCAGACATCGGGTTAACCGTGTGCTACAGAATGATTTAGAAAATATGAACTGCTAGAATAATCTGCAGTCTGTTGTTTAACAGTCCAGGAGGGGAAGGAAAATGCTTTACTTGTTCTGGCTCAGCTCTGGACTTGTTGATGAGTTTGAGAAAGGACTCTTTGGGTCAGGTCATTGAAGACCATGAGAGCACCTAAGTTGGAAAAACAGAGCAGTGATACATACCTGTGCCTGACCTGAAGCTTGCTGTGCTCCCCCTGCTCCTAGTGCTTTGCGATATTGTAGTGGGAGCTATTGGAAGCCCTGATGTGTTTGGGTGCTGTGGTTTTGGGGTCTGTTGCTGTAGACCGTAGGTCTTCAACACAATGCAAATGAGAACCAAACAGGGTCAGGAAAACCAAGCACAAACACTTGATGCATTTTTCTGAAGCTGTAACGAGAGCAAATAAATTGCTGTTGTGCTTTCTCTGTGGCGGCATTGCTTTCCCCAAAAAGATGAAAAGCTTTTTGAGAGTGGGGCTGTGATCTGAACAGATGTAGCAGCCTTAATTCTGAGCTAGCAGTTAGCTAACGGTGAAGGCTTTAATAATAATTCTAGAAAGCGTGAGCGATGAGTCACTTATGGATAATTCACAGGCTTTGCCTGTAATTAGTATTTCTCTGGGTTAGTATTAGCTCCTAAGTTATTTTAAAGCTTTATTTTTTAAAAATAGCAATTGTTGCATTTTTAGGAGGTCAGTAAAGAGGCTGTTTTAGTTCAGCAGATCTGAAATGGTTGGAGAACTAAATGACACATTCAGAGCTTTTAAATCTTTTGGAGTTGCTGAATGTTAGTGGTTATGCTTGAAAAGAGGGATGTGGAGCAGAGGACTGGGAATAACCATGGAAGCTTCATGAGTGACTTTGATGGAAAGAGCACAACTGTACACTGTTTGGAGGGAAGTGTGCTGATTGCGGATAGACAGAAGTTCTACTTCGAGTTATTTTTATGGTTTCTCTTTTTTGCTGTGTTATGGAAATTAATGTTTCATGCTACTTTATATACGGTTATATTTTAGGGTTGATAAAAAGATTGCCTCTGAACAATTTGTATAGTTTGTGGTAACTTGCAGTTTGGGTAATTTTGCATTTATAACTGAGTCTGCAGGTGCTCAAACAGAATCCGAAGCATTTTGAGGTTGGTACTGAAGGGCCGCAGCCATTTTCTGAGGTGTTTTTGTGTTTATTTTCTTTCCCCACCATGGCATACCTCTGTCTCAGTGCTTCTGAGAGATAAGTACTGAAAACCTTGGATTTTATTTAGTTGTTTTGTGGATGGTTTGAGAGTGTTGACATGCAGCTGTCAGTTACAGCCATTTCCATAGTACGGAAGAGAGATGGGTGTGAAGGAGGACACTTGGATTTTTCCAATTTATATTTTAATAACAGATATCTATCAGGTTATATGGGCAGCCCTGGATTCAGCAGCGGTTCCCCAAAGCCCTGCAAAAGCCATGCTGATATCTGATTGAATTAGGCCGGCGCACACAAACTTGGCATCGAAGAAGTGGCACCTGCAGTTCAGGGGATACAGAACAGGCTTCCTGGTAGGGAGAGTCTTTGTCCTGCTTCTTGGGGGATATTTAGTGAGCAGTTATTAGTATGCTTGCTGCCTGTGGCTTCTCAAATGAAGTATGAGTTATTTTACCTTGGATTTCCCTGCACTTGTAGTTAACAGGCCTGGTTTGTGGATGAGCTCGTGTGTAATGAAACTCTTTGCTGTTGGTAGATTTGATTCTGCTGCCCAAAGAAAGCTGAAAAGTATCACGAGCTGGTACAATGAGTTAGCAGAAGACTGGATTTTTTTAAAGCAATGTATTGGTTCGAGTTGCTTTTCTGAGAATGACTCTTCGCTAACCATATGCTTAGTTTACACATAAAGCAGGCACTTAAGGACTAAGTTAAACCTATTTCAGGGTGATACATATATAACCCGGAACTTTTGATCTTGAAATATTGGAGATCTTAGTAGGATTTAATGAATTAATAGAAATCCCTTTCATTTTATATCCTTAAGAAAGTGTTCCTACTGATTAAGAGGAAATGGAACGTTGCTTGTTCTTACTGTGACTCTAGCTGCTCCTATTACCTGTCTGCACAGCCATGCAAACAAGGTGCTTTTTAGATAATGCGGCAGGAGCGGAGGATAATACAGTGTTTTTGTATGTTTGGATTGCCTTAAGGCCAAAGAAATATACTCATGGAATAGGCTGTACTTGAAAGAAAAATGAACTTCTTTGTGAAATTTGTAACTGAGAACAGGAGGACGTGCAGCAGCTGGTGTGAGGAATGTGCCGTGTGTTGATGCTCTGGGTCTCGGTGCACGTTGTGCCCTGGCAGGGGCTGGAGGTCCGTGCGAGCTTCCTCCCAACAGAGTTGTCAGCGAGCCAAGCAGTGACTGAAGTTTGTTTTCTTGTTGGGTTCTGACAGCAAGGCTGTAGATACGTTGGCAACAGTCTCTGACCTGCGCTGGTGAAAAGCATAAACCAGTTTGACCAGGTTTTAGATGCTCCTTTAAACCTTCAGGTGCTCTGAGGGGCTGGGGTGGCTTGGTGAGGCTTTTGGAGACGGATGAAAAGCAACCTAGGATTTGAGGAGTGTTCTACCCACGGGATGTGCTGTGAGAAGTGAGTACAGAGAGGAGGGGGATAAAAAGAAGAAAAGAAAAATGAGATGCATTTCGACCCCTGTAGGGTAGGACTCTTGAATGTTAATTTTCTTTTTAAAATGACACAAATTAGAATTGGTGTTTTAATTCTAACCCTTTCACACAGAGAAAAAAAACGCTGTCTCCATTGCAAAACCAGCCACGTAGTAACCCACATTTGCATGTGCTTATTCGTGCTATTTGAAGGGTTTTAATGTCGTAATAAAAGCCACCAATGAAATTCATCTGGGGAATGGAGTGCTAGGTTGGCAGGCTTCAACTGTATACAATTTTATAAAGAGTAATGCATATAGGGTTTAAGGCCAACAGGATTTGTGGGTGTCGATGACTGGGATTTAGTCTGTGTTTGAAGACAAATTTGACCCTTAAAGAAGCCATGTGCTGGCAAGCCTCAAGCCATTCTCCTTCCTCCACAGAAGCGCAGCAGAAACTGTATCATTATGTTGCTTTGACCCATTGTTTACGCGAGTTTTGCTTTTTTAACAGATACATATCTCAAACTGGAAGACGTGACCCGTAAGTTTAATAAGCCTTGCATAATGGATGTAAAAATAGGTCAAAAAAGTTATGATCCGTATGCTTCAGCGGAGAAGATACAGCAGCAGGTCAGCAAATACCCCCTGATGGAAGAGATTGGCTTTTTGGTACTTGGCATGAGGGTAAGAACTCGTTTTGTTTTCAGATTCAGCTTATGCTCTGGCCTGTTGCCCCACACCAGATACAGCAGTGTGCTTGCAAATGACAATCTTCTTGTGTTCTACGTAAATAAAGTGTTATCTGAGTATGTTGGTAGTGCTGGTATCAACTGTTGTGTGAAAACTGCTCCAAAACACTCTCATTCACGAGTGCATAACTTGGCTCTGTCCCTTCTGGGAATTCTGCCTACATGGGCTGTATTTGTACTCAAAAAAGGAGTTGATATAGACCATAATTAAAAATGAATGTACTTGCAATTAATTCTTCTCTCGTAGCAGATATTTCAAATTAACAAAGTATCTTTTTTACTTTTGGGCTTATGTCAGGGATTTACATACTGAGCCAGCCTCTGTAATAATTTAAAATGAGCTGTGTCCTTTCTATATTTATCATCTTGATTTTTTAAAAAAAAAAATAAAAATAATTTAAATGTAATTTTTCTATTTAGGGAATAACAAGTTAGCTCTCAGAGGTGGTGCATGTAGCTATAAATAGCTGCTTATGTTCTGCATTTAGAAAAGCTTTTCACCAGAAGCAAAGCTCTTTGATGCTTCCACGCTCAAGGAACAACTGTCAGTTGGAGGTTAGTTTGAGGTAGATGAGGCCCAGCAGATGTCTCTACCTTGTTACGTTTCTTATCCCAGGTGAGCAGAAAGGTGAAGTTCGAGATTCGCCTATTGGCTACTCTAAAAGTAAATGGAAGCTGTACAGAGTGTTCACGGATCAGTGACATAAAAGTGTTGATGTCAATGATGGGTTCCTGATGAAAAGCATTCAAAGTACTTTTCTGCTACGATCGGTGCAGGAATGATTTTCTTTTTGATGTAAGATTTTTTTATTTTCTTTTTGTGCACCAAAAGATAGGGCTCCTCAACCTCTGCATCAACAAGCATAAGTGAAGACTTCACTAAGCTTCCTCTTTGCTGTTAGACAGCAACAGCTCACAGACTGCGCCATTGTTTGCAATAATTCTCATATCTCTGCAGTGTTTTGTGCCTAATTGCCCAGTCTCTCAGCCTTAACTCTGTCTTGAGATAAGCTTTTACAGCCATAAATTACAGTGGTCATGAGTAGCAGTCATGTAACCCTGTGAGAGAGAACGTGGGGGCTGAGTCAGAAGCCAAATGGTTCAGATGGAGAAGGACGGTTGGAGATTACAGTTTTGGATTTGGCTTGGCTCGTTACATAATCTTTCTTATCTCATGTGGAAAACAATATATTTTGCATCCTTTGTTTCGTGACAGCGCAAAAGGAACAACTACTTGCTTCCACTGTATTTTTCTTGTGACTATTGTTCCCAACATTGTCGTTTATTAGTATCTTTATCCTGTTGCAGAATTTTTTTCAATTCCCTAATTCAAACTGTGTGGATAACGATGGTTCTGCCAGGCACTGTGGTTTCCAGCTAGTGGTTAACGAGATACGATTGGTTTTGTGCCTTTGGTACCAAATTGCCCATTGGAAGCTATTTTCCAAAAAGAATTCAAAAGGTTCCTCCTCCCCTCAGCCACACTTTGCAAAATTTAAATTCACAGCTATTTTCTCTGCTCAGCTTGCTGATTACAGGATGCTCTCTGCCTGGCTGCTTGCTTTGGTTCTGCAAGATTCTGGCTGTAACCTAAAACACTGTCCTGTACGGGCACTCACTCGATAACAGTTGGACAAAATATGGTATGACACGATTCAGAAAGTTTGGTTCTAAGCTTTCCATGCAGTGTTATTTTTAACATGGGGGTGGGATTGCTTATTGTGTTTCTATTTTAGAAGAGCAAGAAAGAGCGGGCCAGGAAAACCAGAAAATATAATGATCTGTGTTTTTTAAAGCACACGTCACATAAGCTGTCATGAAGAGATACAAGTAAAAATATATTATCAGTGGGTTTTTACCCCCAAATCCATCAATGCAGCTTTTTTTTTTTTTTGTGCACTGGTAAATAAGCAGTCAGCTGTTGTGTATAAAATGTGTGGTTTTTCCTTAAAAGAAGAGAGTCTCCTATCTGGCAGAGCCTTGATTTATGTGCTTAGTTCTGGCATTTGGCATGTGCTAAACCCTATTTGCCTTAATGAACTGAGCAGACGGCATCGATGCTGGCAAAGTGTTTAGAAAATGGAGTCAATTCAATAACATTGGTTAAAACCCCAATTTTATGTTTAGTGGAGAGGTTCCTTCCTGTGACAGATGAGGACATAGATTTATTATGAAGGTGGTGCGAGTTTAAATACAAGTTGAATACTGAGGTACGGTTCCAACAGCACAAACACAAGTGCAATGTGGTTTCAGCAGTAGAAATATAAATATAAAGGAGGATCCGCAGGGCGTGCGGTATTGAAAATGGAGGATTCTGAATGCTGCTGAATACAAGTCGAATGTGTGGGTTGTGATCTCATTTCAGATTCGTGATCCGTTCAGAATCCACAGTTCCCAGTTCTGCAGGTTTTCCTTTCCTTCCAGAACCATATTGATTGCACTATCATGTAGTCCATGATATATATTTCTGAAACGTACTTTTGAAGCACAACCCAGTGATTGCATAACTAGTGGTGTAATCCATCATTTATTGTTTGTGCCTGTGAACACGCACAGCGGAAATGCCAATTCTTCATCAAAGCTGTTTTTACAAGCAAATTCTCTGATCTACAGCACATGTTCCTGCAATGTATTTTAAACCTGCTGTAGCCAAGTCCATTTTATGAGTTCTTTAGGAACGCTTTGGTGAGTATTGGGGTACTTTTCATAATCCCTGATATTAATAACAGGATTTCGGAGGGAAGGAACAATACAGCCGTTAAATCATCTAGCGTTTGTATTCTTCCAAGTAAATAATGACCAGAATGTTTGGGGTTTTTTACACTTATAAATCTAATTCAAGCTTTGATTTTTAAGAAAGCAGACAAATACAACTCAAAACCTAAATAACCTCCTTCTCCCTCAACCAACCAGAATGTCTCCTGAGGCAATCCAGCCCCCGCAAAGTGTGACTGGATGCCTGCGGTGCTTGGGACAACCTGTAAGCCGAGGTGCTGGATGCTGAGGCTGTGCTGGCTTTGGTACCGCACTGCACTGCCTCTCCCCTTTTCTCTTTGCCCCTGGTGCTCCCTGGCTCTTGCAGTTGGGCTGGGCTCATCCGTTTCTCAGTCTGATGGTGCCGAATTCGAGCTGCCGAGCCCAGCACAGCAACTTCTCCGAGTCTGTCATCTGCTAAAGGATTGCAGGGAACGTTTCAGAGGTACTTCATGTGTAGAGTTAAGGAGATTCCTCTGTCATGCTCTTGGGTGACTTCTGGCAGAGAACCCTGGTGGTTTTTCCTTCCCCGACAGACTCATCAGGTGTTTGACCGCTGGTTCCCATGTGTCCTTAGGGCTGGCAAGAGTTCCTGTCTGTTAGGAAAAAGCTGATGATGGACGAGGTGAGAGACGGCCTCTTTTTACTCCCTAGTATATAAAAGGAGGCATAAAAGAAATATAATCAAATGAGTGGCTTTTTGGAGTTCTGGGAGTCCAAAATGATGTATGAAGCTATTTTTTAAAATGGTTTGTGATGTAACTGCAGTGTCACTTCTTTTATTTAGGAGATTATCCTTCTGCTTTTTCACTGAATTAGTTTCAACATAATTTAATTCTACAACTTATTTATATAAGGACCTTACTAAAATTTTATACTGATTGTCAGGGCGTTTGGTGGCACACTTAATCATATAAAAGGGCTCTGTCAGATGCCAGAGGAACAAAGAAAGAATGAGAACGGATAGATTAATATGTAAGCAGAGACTTGGAAATGGGGAAGCAGTGATGTGTGTGCTTTCATCACTTGTGGTCCTGCAACAACGTGGGGTTTTTTGAGAAAAAGTGGGGAGGAGGTGTTGAGAGAGTTGCATTTAGAGCAATGGGCACACTTTCAGCAGCAGTAATCGTGTTACAGCATTGCTATAGAGATGTCCAATCAAATAAGTGAACAGATTTTTTTTAAAAATCCCCCTTTGTTATTTTTTCTTCAAATATTTGGTTTTCTTCCTTTTGGAAAACAACAACAAATATAAGGCTTGTTAAAACTTAGTGTTTAAGTCTTCTGCTGTGGCAGTGTCAGTCACTGAGAGATCACAGGGCTGTGGAGAAACCTGGATTCTTCAGCTGTGAAGGATGCCTGCACGTCGTATAGGGCCAGAGGAGGTGTCAGCAGCGCAGCACGTGGCTCTGTGCCGTGGATGCTGTCGAGCTGTGTTCTGTGCTCCCCTCTGGAGCACCACACGAGCCTGCACAAAATTCTCTTTTCCCGTTCCGGTGATGTGGATCTGTTAATTTATTTCACAGATGTGAAGGAGGTCTCAGAGTTACTTAGTAGAGATTTTTATTTCTGATAGTGGTATCTCCACCGAACAGGCTGGTCTTATTGAATATGTATTTAAAATATATTTTCTGGAAGTGAGGGAGTTGCCGTAGATGAGTATCGGAACAGCGTGTATTTTTCTGCCTCGCCATGGAAGTCGGTACCCAGTGACCATAAATAACATTACATAACATCTGATATTTGTTTTCCTGAATCCCATCTCCAGCTTAATGTTGGAAAGCTGCAGTTGCCAGGTTTGTGAACTGTGTATCTCGCTGCTGAGAGGGTTTTGCTTCTTTAAAGACCACCCAGGACCGACTCATTGTGTTAGTTCAAGGCTTCTCTCAGTTCAGCATCGTCAGGTGAACTAACTGTGATTGGATAAAAGGTACGATATGGCCGCAATAACTGAACACCTTTGCGGGGAAGCAAAAGCCAAGTGCAGGTTGAAGGAGTCTGAAGATAGTTTCCCTCGGCAGTTAATCAACTGGATATTCTGACATGCTATCTGTACAGAGTTCCTACCACTGCTAATTGCAAAGTTGAACCAGTTGCTAATTGCTGGGTTCCAGTTCTCTTTATGCTGGAACCTTGACTCTCGCTTGTAGGCGCAAGGAGGCAGCTCTGTCAAAACTGCCAAAACAGTTCTAGGCTTGTGTAATAAGCAGGTATATAAGTCACCGATGAAGCAGGAGTTTTCTTGAAGAAGTGTTGTAGGTAGCATCTTGGCTTGTATCGGAAGCAGTGTGACCAGCAGGACCAGGGAAGTGATTCTGCCTCTTGAATCCTATGTTCAGTTTTGGGTCCCTCACTACAAGAAAGACACTGAGAGGCTGGAACGCATCCAGAGAAGGGTAACGAGGCTGGCAAAGGGGTTAGAGCACAAGTCTTATGAGGGGTGGCTGAAGGGAACTGGGATTCTTTAGCCTGGAGAAGAGGAGACTGAGGGGAGACCTTATCACTGTCTCCCTCCCTGAAAGGAGGCAGCTTTGGGTCTCTTTGCCCTAGTGAAGGTGATTGGATGACAGAGAATGGCCTCAAGTGGTGCCAGGAGACCTTTAGATTGGACGTTGGGGAAAATTTCTTCACCAAAAGGGTTCTCGGGCACTGGAACAGGCTGCCCAGGGAGGTGGCAGAGTCCCTGTCCCTGGAGGTGTTTAAAAGATGAGTAGATGAAGTGCTTAAGAATGTGATTTAGTAGTGGACGAGTATGGTTGGGTTTGATGATCTCAAAGGTCCTTTCCAACCGAGGGATTCTATGATTCATGTCAGGAGTGTCTTTGCTGTCACAGTGAAATTCAGTGAAATTCCTTGTGGATACAGAGCAAGCATGTAGTGAGCCGTGGCAGGTGGGCAAGGAATGGGATTCTCCTATGTAAAAATTTCTTGGCTCTTGTTAAGCTGATAGTTGTGACTGACTTGACTGACTGTTTTGACAGAAATGGGCTAGTACAGGCAGCTGCGACAACAGGGGGAACACAAAAAAGTTGGGAGGGGTTAATATGTAGATTTATGCACTACACAGGGGCACGTGCGTGGGACTTGGTCGCTTGTCAACTGTTCTGTGCAGTTAGAAATGCACTGTTAACGCACGCAAGACGTGCACATCTGCCTGCGTATTTTCAAACTCTCCAGAGTTCAGTCGGGGCAGAACAGTTTTCTGTCCATTATAACAGGTAGAGTTGCTTCATGGGAGTGCAGGGGGCTTGTATGCTGCCCCACTGTTTCTTCGGAAAACAAAATGAGCTTGCAGATCTTAATCAGCATTTTTGAGCAAGTGCCCACGTCACAAAAACTGCTAGCTCCACCGGGGAAGAGATAAGGGTCTGGTAAACAAGATTATTCACTCAGGAGGGTGCTGCGGTGCTGGGCTTCAGAGGAAACTGCCCCTCGACGAGCTAAATGAGGACATTAAATATTATTAAAATGAAACAGAGTCACTGAAAATTTAAGTGTGGTCGTCAGACTCGGTCATCTTCTTCCCAACTAATGCATTTTTTTATTCTTAATCTTTATTTAATTACTCCTGGCTTGTGGCTCCATAAACTTAAAAGGTTTTTTTGAAACTTTCTGTATGTTTTTAGAAATAACTTTGTTACCTGAAATATTTACAGAAGTAATAATTGGATTCCTCTGTTGTATGCTGTACCCCTTTACGTGCTTTAGAAGAAAAAGAAATGGTGAAAAATTACAGCTTCAGGAAAACAATAATCACACTTGTCAGGTGCTGGTTTAGAATAACTTGCCTCTGCTGCGCTCTTCTGCAGTTGGTTGGTGCCGAGGCCTCAGTCTCTGTAACTGTCATAACAGTGGAAATGGGAATCGTAACAGTTGGAAGTATCTCTGCTACCAAGGGAGCTTAAACCTTCGGACTTGGAGCTGTTAATTCTTTAGGACAACCAGAATTATTTACTGCCCCTTCACGTCATGGTTGATGATCAGATTAGTTTGCACCCGCTGTGATTTGAATACCTTGGGGACCCTGAACTTAATTACTTCTGTCTTTTTGTCAAAGTAGGATCCATTTGAGACTTTTCTTCACAGCTACTCGGTGAAGCAGGAGTTACAGGCTTGTGTTTTCCTGTTGTGCTCGCAATGGTTTGGTTGGGGGAGCAAGCTCTTGGGGCGCGACAGTAGGAGATTCTTACTTTTTACTTATTGCTTGTCTACTCCTTTGTTTTCTGTGTTGATGTTTGGCTGTCTTGGATGGTCTCTGTGGGTGACAGTGAGAAAAAGTCCCCAAAGGAGGGATGGGGGTCTCGTTGGTGTGTGCCAGCTCACTCTCGGAGGGGTCCTGTCTTGTTCTAGCAGGTGAAGGGAGGGCAGGGCGCTGCAGCGGGACGGGTGCCGCAGGGCTGGGTGGTCTGAACAAGTGCCAAGCATAGAGTCTCTGCCAGAGGCAGCTGCCTGCTTGCTAACACCGCTATTTCTGCAAATAAGAATTGTCTGTGCTCTCATAAACAAATTACACTTGGGCCTGGCTGGCTGGCAACTTTCTGCTATGGAAGTTATTCCAGATCGAGAGAAAATGTGTCTCTATGTAAAACAGTTTTTGAATTAAGTTGTTAAGCTTGTACAATTCCTGATATGGACAAAACTGTAGCCATATGAGTTGTTTCCCTTTCAGGCGAGAGCTGATGCACCACGACCAGCGCTGGAAGCGAGCTTCCCCATGGCTGCTCTCGTTTATTTAGGATAACCTCATTTGCACCAGTCAATGTGGTTTCTGATGGGCCTCACAGGGCTGGGCCTTCCTAGTCACTTTGTAATACTTCTTACTGCTTTGCTGTTGTGCTAAGTGTTTTTATGGTTTTAAGAACTGCAAAACGATTGCATTGAATTTTTCAGCTTGTTACTTGTCTTACTGATTCAGTATTCATAGTAAGACGGGTAGGAGTGTGATATTTTGAAGTCGTAACACAGATTCATGAGGCAGGTGCAGTATAAAATGTTTTCCTGTAATGGAAATGTTCCTTTTTGCCAACATAATGATTTCTTTTGGGTGCGGGAAAGCTGCCGCTCAGGCCCTGGGCAGTGAAGGGGGAGGATTTTGCAGAGCAAAGCACTGGAGGGCAGTGCTGGCTGCTGTGAGTGACTCAGTGCTGGCTGAGCATGTCACTGGACCGTGGCTTTGCAGCTCTCCTGTCAGGCCTGATAGTGCTGCAGAAATATTGGTTGTTCAGAGTGAGTACAGAGTTACCTCCTTGTTTTTTGCAGGTTTACCACATCTCTTCTGACAGCTACGAGATGCAAAACCAGCACTATGGAAGGAGCTTGACAAAGGAAACAGTAAAGGATGGTAAGGGAATTTGCTTGTCACAGTTCGGTGCTGTTGGTCATTTTTTCATTGATTTACTTACTTACAGAACTGTTTAAGAAGTATTCTTTGTGTTCTCATTTTAAAAGCACCTTTTTCTCCTCTTGCCAGGTGGATCTTTAGAAGTTTCCCGTATCACTTGAATTACCTGTTGATTCCAGGTTAAGTTTGCAGTTGGCTCCAAAAGTGGTGTAGACTGGATTCATTTGCTCATCATGTGTCTTTTCCTCCTAATAAGGAGGTGATAATGGTGGAAGCCAATTTCTCTGCAGCTTTGTAACAACAATGAAAAAACCCTATATTTTAGAAATATTTCATGTTTTTATCATATATGTTTATCTCTAGTTATCTTTTGTGACTCTGTCCTGTCTTTTATGTTAGAAAGCTACTGTAAAATGTATCTTCTAGGTTGAAGTCAATCCACATGTTTTATATTAACAATAATTAAAAAAAAATGCTACTTGCCATCATACAGCTGTTTGGTGATGGTAACTATTTCAAACCAGTCATTAACTGGTGTCTGTTCATCCATCCCCCTGCTGAGGGACAGAAGGACATGTGCACAAACACCCCTCTCTCCAGGGCTGGCTCGAACTTGTCAGCTCTGTCACTCTGGATAATGAGCTGCTTGAGCTTCTTAATCGCTGGGGAAGTTAATGAGTCCCTGCCCCAAACTCCCCAGATGTTGCTGGAGTGACCTGGGGAGCAGGAGCCACGTCCATCTTCTCTTAGATGGATACACTCAGTATTTAGTTATATTTTTAGTCCAAGCCCAATCTACCGTGTGCTGCAGGCCTTTTGCAGGTGAAGTGACTGAAGGCATCAGAGTTCTTCGGTTTGCGTCTGATTTAGTTAATAACTGGCTGGAAGGAGCACAGTCAAGCTTCCTCAAATCAAGAACTATCCTTATCCCAGAAGTATGGAAAAATGTTTGATTTCTCTTCAGAGGTAAAAATAATCCTCAAACGTGTCTGTTTTTTGCAGGCATCTCCAAGTTTTTCCACAATGGGTACTGCTTGAGAAAAGATGCGGTCGCTGCCAGCATTCAGAAGATTGAAAAGATTCTGGAGTGGTTCGAGGGCCAGAAGCAGCTCAACTTTTATGCAAGCTCCCTGCTCTTTGTTTATGAAGGTTCTTGTCAGGCAACAACCGTGCGGCTGGGTGATGTCACCTTGGCAGAAAAGAGAGGGATGCGCAAAGGACTGTTATCAGGTGGAGACATACTGGAGTATAACAACAACATTCATGTGATAAATTCTACAGAAAATGGAAAAATCGAGGCCGCGGTAGGTAAAGGCTTGTCCAAATTTTATGCACTTCACAAAAAGGCGTATTCTAAGAGGCACCACAGTCAACTCTCACTAAAGGTTGAAAGCTTGGAGCAAAGCAACATGTGGAAAAGCAGCACGTGCATTACACAGGAGCATCTGAATGGAAACGTTCTACCCCAACTGGAAAAAGTGTTCTGTCACATGCCAGCAGAGATCAAGGAAAGCAGCGCACACGTGGAAGTCCGAATGATAGATTTTGCTCATGTGTTTCCTAGCAACACGAGGGATGAGGGCTACATTTATGGTCTGAAGAATTTAATCACAGTACTTAAAAATATTTTGGAAAACTAAATCCTTTGCCATGGTTTTTACGGGGGGCCAATGATAAAGAAGAGCAACAACATGAAGAATTTCTGCACTTGTAATGCTGTATAACTGGGTTTGTATTGTTCTATATTTTATTTGTCTTTGTACTTTTGGTAGAAGGGTTTAACTTTTTATAATCTCACTCAGGAAAATAATAGATATTTAGGGAATGTGAAAGGATGAAGATACTGGAGATGAAGCAAGATAGGTAAACTAGTAGCATGAAATGTATATGGTTGGTTTAAATCCAAGGAGTATAATAAGCAAGGGTTGTGTTAGTTCCCATAACACCTTTAGCGTTGATGATGTTTCCCGCTTGGCCTTGACGCTGAGCCGTATCTCCACTAACAGGTTTTCTGATAACAGACTGAAAACTAAGGTTTGGGATCGATGTGCTCGGTGCTGCCCTCCTGTGTTTACTGTCCTTGAATAACTGGAGTTCACCCTGCTCTGAGTCCATAGTCTAACCTGGAAGCCAGTGTATCCCAGAAAAGCTTTTCAGTGTCACGGGATGATACTGCTGTCCTTACAGCCCTGTGGGCGCTTCTCCTTGTGGTCCTTGGCCACAGCTCATGTCCACCAGAGACAAGCTACAATGGAATTTGTGTTGAGGTGCTAAGAAAATGCTGGAGTCAAGTAACCTAACAGGCTTAAACTGCACTACTGCTGAAGAAACTGTTTGTTCCTAAGAAAGAGTAAAAGAATGCAAACACGAGATGTTCTAGAACTGAGTTGGTTTAGGAGATTAAGTCAGTCTGCTAATGGAGCGTCTGATGTTGTGACTAAGGGAGATGCCTCCTCCTCTGTTCTGATGGCCCTTCTCCAAAAACTTTGCTTTTAAAAGCAAGCTAATTGAGTAGGGAAACAAAGCATTTTGAGTAGGCATACGGAGATTTCCTCTGCTCTTCACGTTTCCACTGCTGGGGAGCACCGACTGGGAACAACAAAGGACCCTTTCCTGCAAAGATCCGATTCAGCCCTGAAGCAACCAGATGTGCCTCTGTTTGTGGTGGTGGAATTGGGGCCCTCTCACCCTGGGCTAAAGCTGGCTCTGTTTTAATCACGCAGGGAAACAGTGTCATTTGAAAATTGTCCCACTTCCTTCTTTTTCACAGGAAAGGTTGGAGCTTTCGCATGAATTAGTTGAGATCAGGGTGCTGTATCCGAAGCTTTTCTGAGGTGTCTTTTCTGTATGCTGTGTACGTGCTGCCCGACCATGCCTAGAGTCAGCTACACGAGAACTTGGGACGGAAGAGCCATCCATAGAGTAAGATTTTAATGCTTTAAGCCCTAGAAGTAAAACTTCTCAGAATGGATTTGGTCGTTGGAAGCAAAGACACATCTTTTACATGTGGACTTAATGTGACGCTGTGGCCTTGCTGCTCTCTGTGTGATGTTCTGCACTATGCACTCATTTGTGTACGTGTCTCTGGAGGTCCTTGGCTTGACATCTGTTTTCTATATCAGAGAGAGATAAATACTTTTTCAAACAAATATGATATTTTAAATAAAGCTGAAATTTTAGGTTGGTGATGATCTGGGTTAAGTGGAAGAAACAGGTTATTATGTGTAGAACTAAGTTGTTTAAACTTTAGATGTAGTATTGGCTAATACTTTCAATAATGAAACCAGTCTGTTAGTACCATGATGTTTTTGAAGCATAGGAGGAGACATTGGCAGGAGAGGCAGTATCTTTTTGTTAATTTTCTGCAAATTATGGTGAAGACTGAGGTTAGAATGTCAGGAAGATTAAGTGTTTTCTTCTACCTTGTATTTCCAGTGCACCAGGTAGTTAGTCGGTTCCCAACTCCCCTGTGAACTAATTTAAGCCATATTCTAGGAAGAGTTTGTGGTTTTGTTTGCTTCGACACTGGTTTCTCTGTTATGATTTTGTTGTTCTATCCCATAAATAGTCAACGCTAGAGTAGTCTGGGCTGGTAGAGGCCTTGTATAATAAATCCATGATGTTTTGTAGGAAATACGGGGGAAAGTATTTATACATCTTAATTTTTGTCCTGTGTCACTCATCTCTCCTGGATCTTAATCCATGTTGTGCCAGAGAAATCAGACATCTGCCTCAAAGAATTCAGTTATTGGAAAATGACCTCTGTGCTCCTAGTACAAACCATGTCCTCCTGTCTGTGCTTTAAGATATGTCTTCAGTGTTTGAATGCTCTCTAAGTATTGATTGTTGTGTGGGCTGTGGCAGTGTTTGTAACGCAGCTGGAATGTTGTTAAACTGTCAGAATATTTGGAATAAAAAAAAAGAATAAAATAATTTTACAATGTTTTTTTACCGGTAGTTATTACGGATGTATTTCTGTTAATTTAAAATGTAGCTTGAGAGGTAACCATATTTTTAATTGGAAGTTGTGTAAATAAAACTTGTTGTAAAGGTGTTTTGGCATAGTATGAGCTGCAAATTGAGGCCTGCAAAGGGTTCTGTTCACATGATTCTTGCACATTTTAGATTGGTGTTTCTGGTGTCTTGTATCTGATCAGATTGGTTTCAGTTATAGTTGGAGATGCATTCATAGAAATCATTAAACACAGAATTAATTATAAGAAGAAAGGGAGGCACCGGTCACTAGACTTACACATTGCCACCGATCTCCTTCCTTCCCAGCGATGCCTCTCTGGTTCTCCATAAGAAGCGTGCAGGGGGTGTAGTTATGTGGGAATCTTTATGGAAATGGTGACAAGGCTTACAGGGCGTTTCTGGGTGTAGAACTGAGGGCAGGTCTGTTCCCAGGCTGCTATGGTGTCACCGAGCGCTGGTAGTGCTGACAAAACCCACCTCTTCTCATTTTAAGCAATAAGAGTTTGATTTGGCAGAGTCAGTTGTCCAAAGGGAATATTCATGGGAGCTCTGTCACTGGGGAACTCCTGGAGAAAACGCTTTTGTGAAGGTTTTCTGGTGATCATGAGGATTGTGTATAGGCTTACCTAAGGAGAGCTTGAATTGTATAAAGTTTTATAAAAAAAAGTATTTACATATATGATATTTTTGGATATGGATGGAATTTGTTGCATAAACTACATTGCAAATTATTATACCATTACAAAATGTTCAAAATATTTTAAGCAAATAATTTTATGAACAAAATCCCAGACATTACCTATAGTTGTGATTCACACGAAACCTGTCCTGTTTTCTCTTTTTTTTTTCCCACGCTGTATTACATACTCAGATAATTCTTTTCCGTAACCCTACAGTTTCATGGAGAAATTTTAGAGTACTTGGTAAGTTAGGAGATGACCGATTCCTTTTAGTTTAATTCACAGAGTGTGTACGTTCTTGAAATACTTGTGTACATAGGGTGTTTATGTCCCGTTGGTGAGTGATGCCTGTGAGCCCTGGTGAGAGCTGGTCACCCACAGAGCGCTCCTGCTGCTGGGAGTCTGGCTCCGGGAGGATTTCATGTGGTTCTTTTCACCTGCAGCAGCAGGAGGAGGAAAGCATCACCCATGCTGGCTGTATCAGGCCAGGGACCCACAGGTGGAACTTAAAAATCGCTGTAGTTTTCTCACTTCACGATGTGAAGTATTATCAAGTGTAGGACAGTGGAAGAATAGACACTTGCATCCACATGTACTGTTTAAGGTTATGATTAGTTCATCTTCCCTCTGAGGTTTTTTTTCTCCAATTACGCCTCCTCCCGAGTGCCTTCTCCAGCTCTTGCCTCTGGCCACCTCCTGAAGCATCATGGGGAATGATTTGATGTGGAATCTTTATTTGCTAAAAAACTTATCCCCCATAACTACTTTTAAAGTGCAGATACTGAAAAACACCTTTAAAATGCCTCAGAGACTGTGGGAAATGCAAATTTCCTTTTGCACTCTTTCCTGTGAAAGAGTAGGAGTGGATAATGAGCAGAGCAAGCTTTGATTGGGATTGGATTGTAGGTCTTAGGAAACTTGTTGCTCTGTGATTTGAAGAGGAGATTTTTGGGGGCAAGGTGAGTGACAGCCAAACTGCATCAAGTTTGCCTTTCCATACTGCAGCTGATGTTGAGGTTTGAGTTTAAGAAGGTGGCACAGCAGGAGGAGGTGGGAGTTCATAGGGAGCACCGAGTAGGTCAGCTGGACGTTTCTGCAGTGCGGGAAGTCACTTCGGAAAAGGTCCAAATGCTGCGAGTCTTCAAGCATCTAACAGGGAGCACAGCAACCTAAAAATGCAAGCTGCAGGGGTGGCTCTCATCCAAAGGACAGATAGAGCTGTTAGAGCAGGATTTGAAAGGGGGATTTGATAGGGGTTGTGCAGAGGAAAACACTCAAGAAATCTCATTTGCTGTAGTCTTGTTTGGTGGAGAGGGGCCCTATATGGAGTTTAATTTGTTATAGGACAATCAGCAGCAATTAGTCAGAACAAGGGTACTTTAAAACCACCTTAGTTCGATTCGTGTGCGTTGGTTCAAGTAGTTATTTTTTTAAAAAGTGGCTTATGAAGTAACTTCCAAATGCAACATGTGCTGCACATACATGGAACTAGAGTGCACGAAGGCACTTTAATACTCTGGGAACTGTACTGGAAGAAAAATGAAAGCATGTGAAACTGCACCTGGTGTCGTGTTGTTAATTGTTTTTAGAATATAAAATTCTGCATTAGTTATGTTTGATGGATGAATGTATCTAGTTTAGACTGGTCTCAGTTTCTTTGACTCAAGTGTCTAAAGCTGTCAGCCAATCTCTAATTTGTATGTGTTTGTAATTTTATTTGCTACTTTTCTGCCATTACTGGACTGCAGGAGGTGTTGTTAACATGCCGTGTTCATTTTATAGAACATTGTACTATACTATCTACCAACTTTTGTAACTTAATTATAAGTGATATTTAGAGTAATTCTAATAGCTGTATATTTGGCAAATTATTAAAATTTGCTGTAAGTGACTTGCATTTATAATTGGTTTCTTTTTTAATTCAGGGAGATTGTTTAGAAAAGTCATCTTGACTACACCTGTACTGATGAATCCCTCTCCCTCACAAATGAATCCACACAGCAAAAGCCCAAACCAGAACTTGGGGCTTTGTACGGAAGTTCACGCTTTGCTCTGTTGCATGTGAATTGTTGGTCACGCAGTGTCCCATGTCCATAGCCTCCACCGTAGTGTTTTCCTAAAACCTGAGTGGAAGGAGGGTTGGAGAAGACAAAGCCACCTCCCAGTTGAGGCACAGAAGAAGAAAAAGGTGATTGATTTTTCTCCTTGTCCTTTCAGAAGAGCAATGGGTAGTAGGGCAGTAAAAGGAAGGAAAAGATGGAAATATGCCAAAGCTACACTGTTCCTTTGTGTTCTAGGCTGTGAAGCAGAGTCCTGTGAGTTGTCCTCAAAGAAGGCCTCATTTGAGCTGCGCAGGAATGTATTTACTGCCCCTGTTAAGGTGAACAACAGAGTGACTGCTGTGCAGGTGTGAAAACTAAATTTAAATAAGGAACTAATGGGCATCATGGTTGTAATTAAGTTGGAACAGTTGGTGCCAATTATATTTTCCAGCCAAGGGATACTTGCAGACAATGCCTCTGGTCATTTTGGGGCACCAGTGACTCAGAGAGGGTGTGCTGGTGAGAGACATCAGAAAGAAGAGATATGTCTATGAGCTTTGGAAGAAGAGGCAGGCCTCTTGGGTTCATTACAGGGAGGAAGTGAGATTATGCAAAGAAAAAAATCAAGAGGGCTAAGGCCCAACTAGAAATCAGATTGGCAGAGTCTGCAGGGTCTCGCACTTGAGGCACAACAACCCTGAGCAGCTACAGACTGGGAGAAGTCTGTCTGGAAAGCTGCCTGGAGGAGAAGGACCTGGGGCTGTTGGTTGACAGTGACTGACCATGAGCCAGCAGTGTGCCCAGGTGGCCAATGGCATCCTGGCTTGGATCAGAAATGGTGTGACCCGCAGGGCCAGGGAGGTTCTTCTCCCTCTGAACTTGGCACTGGTGAGGCTGCTCCTTGAATCCTGTGTTCAGTTGTGGGCCCCTCAGCACAAGAAGGATGTTGAGGCTCTGGAGAGAGTCCAGAGAAGAGCAACGAAGCTGGTGAAGGGACTGGAGGAGTGGCTGAGAGTGCTGGGGGTGTTTATCCTGGAGAAGAGGAGGCTGAGGGGACACCTCACTGCTCTCTGCAGCTCCCTGAGAGGAGGTTGTGGAGAGGAGGGTAACGGCCTCTTGTGAAGTCAGACTATGTTTATCTCTTTGCCTTAAACATTTTGCCTGAGGCCTTGTGTCCCAGCCTGGCCGCGGTGCTGAGGCTCAGGGGGCGGTGCAGGCTCCGCTCTCCCTCGCTGGGTGTCTCTGTCGAGGGGAGACGATGCGGCCATTGCTGCTGCCCTCGGGGTTCCAAACAGGCCCAGGCTGATGGGGATGGTCTGGCCTTACGAAGGGCTCTCAAGGAGCCAGGGGCGGCCTCGCTCTCGCCTCCATCTTGCCTCTCACCTCCATCTTGGCTCTCACTCACACGCTTCGATCAGACCAGCTTGGACCAGGCGTTCCCGAGATCATCTGCTGCCAGAACCAAAGAAATGACTAAAAATGAGGTAAGGTTTCTAGTGTGGTAAGAAACATGGTTTTGTGAGGGTCTGGTTTTACGTTTCAGAAGTCTGGGTGGTGGCTGTGGACTGAGGAAGCTTCTAAAGGAAGCCGTTTCCTCCTTGGCTTTGAGGGAAGGAGACACGATGCTTCCTTTTGAGGGAAGGAGACGTGGTGCTCCCCGTGATACGTCAGCACGATGGAGGAGAGCACAGTCTCTGTGCTCTCCTCCATCGTGCTGACGTGTCGCGGGGCTGATGTGGCTGAAAACTGACTCAGACAAAATTACCTGAGAGCAGGTGCAGAGGGGAGGTGAGGAGGGGCTGCCTCCCACGAGGGAATCCCTCCCAGATAGATGTGTGGTTCAGGCTGTTTGGATACAACCCTAAGGGAAGAGCGAACCTACTGCTCTCAGGACAAAGACCTCCTTGCAGGTCTTTGCTAAGAGCTCCTGGGTTTATTGTCTCCGCGCTTTGTTGTGCAAAGTGTGACTAATGGCTGGGGGATGCATCAACTTCAGAGGCCTGCTCTGGCCTCACCCTAGGGGGTGAGGGAGCCCTGAGGGGTTCCTGCGCCCTCCTCAGCTTGGCTGAGCCTTTCTGCAGCCAATGGAAACCAATCTCACTCAGAAATTACTAATTTTCTGCTGTCTTGATTTCCTTAACTTGGCTCATTTTGGAGGAGACAAATGCCTCTTGTGGGAGCAGTGGCTGTCGAAGGGGGATGGGATGCTAGGGAGCCATCAGGGAGACTTTCCATTTATATCAGACATTTCTCTTCATCTCATGCTGCTACTATACTATCTTTGTGCTTTTCATCCTTCTCACCATCCCTAAATGTGGGCTTCCACTGAATTTAACTTATTTTAGCTTGTGGGTTACATCACCGCAAGATCTGAGGACAGACGTGATCCAGAATGTGCAGCGTAAAATATCTGCAGTCATTACGCATTTTTGTCTGGTCATCTCTATGCTTACTTTGACCCTCAGCTCAGCAGTTAAATTTACGTATGTGTGGTGCAGCATATCTGAAGGGCAGCATGTAGCCTGCTGTGCTTTATGTCTTCACCGCTGGCAGTGAGGAACTGGCTCTGCGGTTGATGAAGCATAAGGAGAAATCGAGTGCGGCCCATTTCCCCACAGCTATATAAGCTTTGCAGTGTGACTGGCAGTAAAAACTTGATTTTGTTAGCAAATTCAGTGGATATAAATTGGGCAAGCAGATGGGAAACTATCAAATAGATACTGTGCCAAAGTACCGGTTTTGCAAAATTACTTTTTAAAAGAAAAGCCAGGAGCAAACCAGGAACAGCTACAAAGAAAAGACTGACAAACCATTTGTTCTTGAATACCGTGAGTTTGTGACTGGAGTAGCATCTCCTCTGGGATGCTCTGGCATCCTTTTTGTAGGCACAAACCCGTTTCCGTAGCCTTGGGCTTCTCCAATACCTGTTTGTGTAAGTTTGTGAGCAGGAGAGGTAATGCTAGAAAAACATCATGTTTAGTACAAATCCAAAATGATTGAGACTTTGTGCTGGATCTCTCTTTGACCCAAGCGTAAGGCAGCCTTATGTCACTGCTTGACTCCATAAAAGTGCTGATGCTCCTGTAGCTTGAATACTCTCTGCACTTTTGAAAACATTAACGGAAAGCAGAGCTGGAGAGACTTCCACACAGAATCACGTGGCCTTTTGTTAGGTTTTACCCTCTTTAAAGCCACTATGGTCTCACTTAGCTGGGAACAATGCATCTCCCAGGAACCTGCTCAGGTCACAAAGGGCATTTAACCTCTCCAGCTCCACTGGTCAGAGCATCTTCCTCCATTTTCCTCTGCCTGTGCCATGAGATGCCAAGCTGAAGGACTCCTTATCTTCTTTCCTGGTTTTATTTCAAGTTCCTTATTGTTTCTTTTTTTCTGCTACAACCTATGGCTGGGGTGGGAGCAGTATTTTTACCCTGTGATGCTCTGGTTGCTGGCAGCCGGGTGGGTTATCGGAGCCCTTTTCCAGCAATATGCTGCCCTCCTTAGCATGTAGCTAAAACCCACAATAACCCATTAAAATACCGTTGATGCTACAGGCATAAGTATTAATTATCGGTACTGTGTTGTGCAACCTTCTTTGTACAGAAAAATAGCCGCACGGCCTCGCTCTGCCTGCTTTCTTTTCCTTTAAATCTGATTTTCACTAACCTGGAGCATTAAAGCCATCGCTTTAAAATGAACTGAGAAACGTGTCATAATTGCTTTAATCAGTTAAACTATTTTTGTAGTCTGTGTGAGAAAAACCAGAAGTAATAAAAAGGAAAAAAGAGCAATTCAGGCATCAAAGCAAAATTATGGTCTCTCAGGGTCAACAGATGTATTTTTATGAGTTTGTAATTATAGTTGCAGATTAGAAAACTGCACTGCATTAGAAAGAGGCTGGAGAGCTGGGCAGTTTGCACAAGGGCTTGTCTTTGCTTTTTGTGGTGTTCAACTAAACCAAAATCACTGGCCATACGTGCCCTTTTTGTTAAATTACAGTTATCCCCAAAGATAATAGAAATGCACATAACTGGATTTTTTGGGTCTGATTAAAGCTCGGCAGCTCACTCAGGTTTGTGGGAGGTGCTTCTGGATCAATCTGAAGGGTGGGACTGTTTCACCAGTGTGGGGAGAGAAGCCTTGAAATGGTTCTGGATGAAGACTTGTGAAACTCATCACAGGGAAGGCTACTCCCTATGGGTCTTTTTAGCTTTAGACCTGCAATTATTTTATTTGAAAATAATTTTAAGGCATAGTTCGTTATCAAAATCTGACCAGACTCAATTCTTTTTTCCATGCCGAGATCATTTGGTGGTGGTGATTGCATTTTGTTATTCCTTTTGACTCAAAAACAGACAGAATGAACTCTGCACGCTTCAGGAAATGAAAACAATGTTTTGGAAAATGCTCTGTATATGAGTTTTGGTTGAGTGACACATTCAGCTGCCAGGTGAGACTCCCCAAAATCGATGTTGCAGTTGCCTGGGGAGGGAGCAACACTTGTCAGTCCTGTGCGTGGCAATTGGGTTAAACTGGAGACTTGATTAAATAAGGATAAAAGTTTGGACTGTGGAGAACCGGAGCTGGAGATGCTCTGTGACTTGTCCCAGAGGCAGGTCATGCTGAGGGGGAGTGACTGCTGAAATCCTCCCTGAATTTCCCTTCCATGCCTGGAGATCTACAACTATTTTTTCCTGGCAGTAGCAGCTGAGATACTGCCAGCAAGAAAGAGAGCTGCTCTGCCCCAATAAAAAACTATAGAGACAGCGCATTAAACCTGACCAAGACAGGTTTACTACTGCATATCTCTTGGCTTTATAGATGAACATTAGGGAAACCATTCTATACATTAATGGGATTATTTCACAAGATGCAGAGAAATAATAGTGCTATTAGCTCAGTGGAGTTGTAAACTTATGAACTACCAATCATAAGCAGCAGCGCTTTCCCAAAGGAAGTTGTTGCACACGCTCCATGCCATGTGTTGCTGACAAATATTGATATATTTTCTTAAAAAAATTGTTTTTAAGGACATCAGTCCATGCTTCTCTTAGCCATGTGTTTGGAACAGGTATATATTCTTAAATAAAAAATCTGTGAGGGTTATGCTACCTTGCAAAATGATATAGCTGAAGAAGAGACTCTCTGGAATATGTATACGTGTGGGATGTATACAGGAGATAACAGTTGCTCCAGGAGGCTGATGGATTGGGATGAGAAAAGGATGGCAATAAACACCCAAATTCACGTGTGCTTCCTCATCAAGTTCCAGACAATGAGGGGCACAAGGGAGGAGGACACAGTTGGCAGCAGGGATGTGGGAGAGAACCCAGATTTTGCCCCCAGTTGAGCCTTCATCCTCCCATCCCTCCAGTCAAAGCTCCTCGATCACAGTTTCCTCAACAAATTTGCCTTCAAAAGTGGGTTAGAGATGAGCGTATAACCAGCAGCCCTGCCGGGGTCAAGACAGACAGATTTTGGAGCAAGGTGGAACCAGCTGCTCTCTGAAATGGGTTCTTCTGACTTGGAGGATGGTGGCAATCCTGAGAAAGGACAGAGTTTGGAAGAACAGAGTGAAGTTTAGGTGGGAGCTTTCTGACTTTTCCCCCATTACTGGAGACCCTGTCTCCATCACCTTTCATTGGTGAGGTTTGCACTGAGCTTCCCACCCCTACCACCACATTTCAAGGAGGAATTTTCCTCCCCGGGGCACCTACAAGTGATTTATGACAGCAACAAGGTGCTGTACAGGCAGAGGGAATGTGGCCGGAGGAGCACATCCTAATCTCCTCTTGGCTTGGCAGAGTCGGAGCCTTCAGCTAGTTCAACTGTGGGTGCACAGAGATTAAAGTGAAGCTGCTCCAGGGCTTTTTTTTTAATCTCTTCAGATTGTCCTGACTCTGAATACAACGCTTTCCGCTCCCACCACCAAGGAGGTGCCTGGAAGGCTTCTCTGGCAGCTCATCCGTCGCTCACGTCTGCTCACACAGGCACTAGGCTGCTGAAGCACCTGACTCTGGAAGGCAAGTGCCTTGTATATTAAGGAAATCCAAAGGGTTATAAAAGGAAGAAAACTAGCAATGCAATCGCAGGCCTTCTGGGTGTTTCGCAGTACTGAGGGTCATTAAGAAAGATGAAAACAGTGAAACAGAAAAGGTGAGACTGTTGATAGTAATTCTGATTTTTATTCCTTCTCTGATCCTTGGTTATTTTCTCTCCTACCACTCCTTCCTGATTGCTCTTGAATTAACCATGGCACCTCTTTTTTATTAGCCAAGAAACATGGAGCTGCCAGCGCTAGGAGAGGCTGTTCCTACTCTTGATCTGGGATTACGCTGGAGTACAGCTGAAGCACCTGTAGGTAACAGTGCCTTAACAGAACATGCAGCCCTGGAATGGGGAGGTAGCTCCTCCTGTCGAGTGAGTTGCACTGTGGTGATTTAGCTGATTTTGGCAGAAATAGCAGCTACAGCTGCTGCAGGTCCAGCTACAAATGGCTCATCAGCAGTTCCCTGTCCTTTAAAATGCCAAGAGCTCTCAACCAGGCCAGGTGTTGCAGTTTGGCTCAGTAGTGTTTATTAGTCTGTGGTGAAGAAGGTGTTTGAGGTCTCTGGAAAACTCTGTTCCTCTCTCGGCTTTGGTGCGTTGTGTTAGCTTAGAGAGAGCCTGAATGGACCCTGCTGCTGGTTACCTGTGCTCTGACCACGTCCTGCCTAGGGGACACATCACAGCTCAGTGTCAGAGTTCGTCAGGAAAGCAGCTCCGAGGTGCCTGTAATGCAGTGCTCAGAGAGCACAGTGCCCTGCACAGCTCAGCCAGGTTAACTACTGGGAGGGCTTTTTTGTTGGCAAATGACTGCTGGGAAGCTACACAGTTTGAGTAAGGTGAAAAAAGCCTCGTGGGAGGCTGACCTGGGGACTGTGGTTTTTCTCCTTGCTGATGGGAAGTATCCCAGCCCTCGAGGCTGCTGTCTCCTCCTGCTCCCCACCAGGGTTTCAGGGGGTGTGGGAGGAGAGCTTCACCCACAGTTCCTACTCTTTATTGATATGAGAACAGCTCTGTTTTTTTTTTTCCAAGTTGTCCTTTCCACTCAGGAAGACCTTATTCCTCATGAGTGAGGGAATAATTTTAGGTTGTTTGTCACACGTGAGCCTTGCTTGAGGAGTCATCGTTTGGATCAGAAATGCCTCATGGTAAGAAACTTGCTGTTTTGTGTTCTGGTGAAACAGAGCTCATTTTCAGCAAAGACCTGACCAGTAACAGTTGTGACTGCTATTTTTAAAGAAAAACACGCAGAGGGGTTTGGTTTGTCTGCTAGTGAAGCAGCAGAGCCCGGGCATGGCACTGCTGGCAGGCATTGCCAGGGCCCCCAGACCCCACATTTACCACCAAACTCAAGAGGGATTTGGTTCTTTCGGGACTGGGGCTGCCCTCGGAGGTGAGCTGGCTGCAAGGTGTGACCCTGAGGACTCCCAGGGAGCAGGTGATGGGCGCGCAGCAGAAGGAAGCCAAACCCTGCTTTTCTACGGCTCCTGCTGCCTGTGAGCACAGGGGCTCAGGACCACATCTTCACCGCAGGCTTTGAAGGTGAATCAGGGGGTGTTTGTGCTCCCCCTGGCTGAGGGGCCGTGCTGAGGGGTACAGGAGAAGGGATGTCTGCAGCCAGCAGGGGGTTTTGGGGCCAACCACCCTTGGGATCCTGAGGGATCTCTCTCTGGGAGCAACAGTAGGGTAATTTGCTGTTTTAAACATTGCTGTGTGGCCGGGTGGTTTGGCCTGTTGGCAGAAAACTAATCCTTAACTGGAAATGAAGGGGAAGGGAACGTGCACCATTAAACATGGGATATGTGGTGCCCTTGAGTTTGCAAAAGCAGCAGATCTGCTGAGTCGTACTGGAACCACACAAGAGAAACCGCCCTGAGGGCTGCTTGCCAGGTGAGTACCAGGAGGTGCTGAAGTGGCACTACTCTTCAAAAGTAAATGTCATGTCAAGGATGTAGTTTTTTTCTTTTTCCCTTACAAACCTTTGATATTTTTTGTGTGCGAGGGGACGTTTCTTTGCTGTTATGAAAGTGCAGCCATGAAAAAGGCAGAGTCTGGAGCTAACGACATCAGTGTTCTATTAGCAAATACTTAACGTTTTATTTTAGCATTGTCTCAAATCTAGTTTTGACTTCATTTTTTGGCCCGAATCTGGAATAGGTGCTTGTGCAGCACATCAGTTTAATGATAGCAAACGGTGCAGCACTAGGTGTCAGTAGCACTTCACCACTTTCTGTGTCAGACCTCACAGGCTATATTGCTGCTGCGTTTTGGCACATGAATGCCCTCTCCTTATTCTATATTTTCCAGAATAAACACGTACAAATATGCTGTACTTTAAAAATGCATTTTCTCTTACATCACTGTCTTTGATGAATAACCACCTTGAGTCGCTAACTTCCAAAAATGTCCTGTTTTCTGAAATTTCAGTCGCTCATTTGTAGGGTTTTTTGTTCTTAGTGATCACTGTATAAAAATCGCATCTGGGTTTGTAACTCGGCAAGTATTGCTCTTGCTGTAGTTCCCCATTAAAATTCAGATGTGGAGATTTCAAACCTGGTTCAAACCCTACCAAAGACCTCATTATTTGTAAAAGATACCCTGGGTCTAAAAGCTTTGGTTTAGCTACATACCTTTATTAAACTTACACCAGAGCACATCTAGCTGGATGGTTTAATGAAGCATCCTTTATCGCGCTCGAGGAAAGCGAATGTAGAAAGGAGGTAGCATAATTGGGTTATCAAGTTCAGCTGCACTTGCTGCTCCAAGTCAGCTAACTTGGGGTAGTGCAGCCAGAAAGAGCTGCTCTGTCTCAGTATCACACCTGCCCTGGAGATCTCCTTGCATGGGGACCGCAGTGGGGGACAGGATAATGGATACAGACACCAGGCGAAACAGGTACTGGGGGCAGAATGTGCGCAACCAGCTGCAGGTGTTTGGTGGGAAGGTAAGGGTGGAGTTAGTGAAAGGAGCCAGTTGGCAACAGCTGACCCTGAGCACATAAAGGGACCCAGAAGGGTGGGGATTGCAGAACATGCAAAACCTCCCGTGATGTCACATTGAAGTTTGTGAGCACGGGGCTTCCTCCTGGTCTGCAGGCTGCTCTCAGAGAGAGAAGGTGGGGATTAAGAATGCAGATGTGTGCTTAGGAAGCAAAACTGATGGGCAGAGGAGCTACTGAGAACACCTCTTCTTTCCTGGCAAATCCCTGAGCAGGGCAGAGAAGTTTGGCAAATGCTGTGTTGTATGGTAGGAAGAATCCAAAGGAAGTTAACAGGGAAGAGAGAAAAGGCTTTTAAAAGTGTTCCTTGTCCTCTCTGTTCAGCAGAGGAGGGAGGCACTGGTGTGTGTGCCTGGGGGTATCCTGTCCCCTCCCCTTAAGCTGGGATTCCTGAGGTCTGGGTGGTGGTTGGTGGCTCCCTAGACTGTCCCCATGTGTACCTACCAGATGGGTGAGCAACTTGAGAGCTCTAACTTTTCTTTTTCCCTTCCCCCCACTAGAGATTCCTGTCAGAGCTTATGCCACTGTCAGGAGACTTAGAAGAAAAGTGGTGTTACTTTAGAGGACAGTATTTGATGATGGGAACACTTGTGCAGTCTTGTTGAGCACCTGGCAGTGAATATTGCTGAGCAGAAGCTGTGCCAGGCAGCAGCCGCTTTGGGATCCCGCTGTGTTTTGTTATAATCGGGTGTTGCTCTGTTTTAAGGGGCTCTTATTAGAACCTGAGTGTTTTCTGTGGCCCTGCTGGGTGGCATCAGCTGAACTGAGCTTTGCATTTGCGGCTAAAGGGCAGAAAAGTAAATTTTTTAGAAAATAAAAACTCTGTAGGTACTCTATGTGCACTGACTTTCTCTAAAAGAAGTACAATTTGCTTTTTCTCTGATTATTTCCAGTACTGGGAATTGAGACAAGTGCTGCTGGTAAGCTAAAGCTTCCCAAATTTGATTTCTTTTTAGGGAAATGAATACGGATAAAGATGACTGACTCTATCCTATCCTGAAATATATAGCAGCACTTCTAGCTGAGAAGAATAGAAAGTGTTGTGAAATGATAATGTGGATGATAATGGTGTTAAAAGCTTCTGAAGACAGATAAGTGTTGCGCATACGAAGGAGATATCATGTGCCTGTACAAACAGCTTTGTAATTGAGTTGTGCCAAATAATGTTTTACAATAAGATACTGTAAGCTGTACTGGTTGCTGGCACAAATATCTGGTTGCTTGATGCTAACAAAGTTGATTCCGGCTATGTAAATAAGCGTTTAATGTACTCAAAAGTGATTTCAGTGAAATTATTTACTTATTTGTCTCACTTCTTTCTCTCAGTGTGTCCCCATATATTAAGCAACAAACTTGAGTTGAAGCAGCCAGACAGCTGAATTTTTCAAACAGGCAATGAAGGTAGAGATCCTGGACCACTTCTTAAACTCTTCCCTGAACACTGAGCTTCATCCTGTCCTCCAAAATAGGATTATGAATACTAGAGGATTAAATTTTCTGATTTCAAATCCTTAATGAATTTGATTAGTTCTAGTTTGTATTTTTTCAGAAAAATAAGAAACTGTACAAGTGAGGACACTTTCAGATCTCTGGTGGTAAGACTTAACCCTGGCCACTGTGGACCTATCATGGTCAGTTGGTACCACTGAGGTCTCCCTGATGCTGCTGTGCCTTTGAGATCAAAGGTGGATTATTTACCACTGCTGACTGGTGCTTTTTTTTTTGTCCTACTGGGGAAATCACATGTGTTGTGATGATGAATGGTGGTCAAGAACGAAACACAAGAAAACTTATGGAGAATCCCTTGGGCTGGAACCTTAACTGAGTTTGACTCCAGATTTGTCTACAATTTATGAAAATAGGCAGCTTATGAATTTAAGTGTTACCTGGTTGTGTCTAAGCTTGCTCGGGCGCTACAGGCAGTGATTTCCAAAGTCATTCCTAGGGCTCCTGGCATTTCTGGGCAAAGCTCTCTTACCTGTACCTGGTTACTCCTTCATTATTATATGTCAGCTTGTCCTTTCCTTGTAGAGTTGCTGGTAGCCTTTCCTGTAGCCACACCAGAAGTTAAGAGCTGGTCCTCAAGCAGTAAGATCTTTCCCCAAATCAGCTTGGGACTGTTTTCAAGTGAAGCCACAAAAAAACCCACAAACCCATCATCGTTTTTGCTTGTGCAAATTAGTGTGTTTTGAGGGATGCCTGAAGTGTGCTGTAGTTTTTGCTGTGGGAGCACGTGCCCTTCTTCAGGGTGGTGGTTTGCTGCAGGCAGCTCCTGGGGTGCTCTGCCTGTTTGTACATTTGAAATACGCCCTGAAAGGGCAGTCACTAAGCTGCAGGTTTGCATTAGCTTTGTGCTGCTTGGGAGACACAGATCTATGTGCTGTGCACACTTATATCCTCATTATACCTGAAGCATAAGCAGCCTAGTTATGAATCTCTTGAAACACTTGCTTTATCTGCCTGGAACCAAGCAAAAACCCCATCCCTCCTACCAGGCGGAGCAGGCTAAGGACGATGCCCCTCAGACTAAAACTGACAATCTATAAATGCTAATCAGTATTGAGCCAGGCAGAGTCGGATTCCCTCTTCTTACAGTGCTGTGTGTAAACAAGGTGGGACCGTAAGAATATTAAACCAGCAAGCAGCATGTATTGTGACAGAATAAAATGGTATAAAGTGTCTGTTTCGAGATCAGGTCTTTAAAACAGAGATGGTTGTGCAGATGAGCCTTTAAAAGAAGCCCTGAACTGTCCAACAAACCTCTCGGTTTTTTGTGTGCCACTTTGCTTTGTATCATAGAAATCTCACTCTTCCTGAAACAGCCTGTACCCTTGCGCTTGATGCATCCAATCACGTCATTTGGCTGTGTTATCACTGCAGATTTCTATAATCTTTAAGCAATGCTGCCTTTTCTTAGACTCTTTCAGAGTGCAGTGCCTATGCCCAGTTGCACTTCATTTCACTGATCACTAGCTGTTGCTTAGCCTCACGCTCGTAAATTCAATAATTTGTTTGATGGTTTAAAAAAAACAACAAAAAGGAATCAAGAGGCAAATGTATTATGAAGGCTGGATCGGGAATAATAGACTATTTCTTTGTGTTTAATATTTAAACTAACATCGAGAACCGAATAGTTATGTGATGTCAAAGTATTAATAGTGAGAGCTTTCATTTGTAGGATAATCTCTGATCATCTCATAAACAAGGGATCCTGTTCTTGGAGCAGATGTGGTGCTACAAGCTGTTTTTCTTGCTGGAGTGCTGAGGGTTAAGATTTGGGGCTGGAGCACTGTTACGCACCACAGCTTGCTGCATTTTTCCTCAGTGACTGTATTTTCATAAAGGTTATTTAAAAGGATAGTTGTGTGCCTGTGACTTTGCAGGTGAGGACAGCAGGGAGTCTCACTTCTACCACTTTCTTGCGGTGACTACAGGGGAAGGGGTCTCAGGTAGAAAGTGTTAGGGGTGTCCTTTCCCCCTACCCCAGACTTTCTCTGCTCCTTGTGTCTGTGCACAAGGATTCACGATCTCTCTTCCCTGGTTCCCAGTGTTTCTACTTGTGCAGCCTTTCTCAGGGCACACAATATTCGAAGCCTACAGCTTTGGGACACTTGCAACAGCTGTTGAATAACTTTTCCTTAAGCTTTTTTCCCTTATCTGCCTGTGTGGGTTTTTTTTTAATTTTTATTTGTTTTTTTGGCCTTCAGCAGCTGCTGTGGAGAGTGCTAGTGCCTCGCTTCTGATGTTCTGTCCTGCTATCTTGTTTTCGCTTGCATTAGAAGGGGTCTAATTTTGTTCTACCCCAGCCTACACACCCACCCTCCCTTTTTTTTTTTTTCTCTTTTTAAGATGTTTCCTTTCTTTTCTTTGATGTTTGCAGTGGGTATATTTGTGCACGTCTGTGTAGGGAAGAAGCAGAAAACTCCTCTGAAATCTGTAACCTTTTTCTGGTTGGAGTCGGTAAAAAACAGATGTTGCACGTCCCTGCAAAACAAGCTGAGTAACCTAGAAACTTTGCCCTTGAAAATATTTTCGTTTCCCTGAGACACATTGCAGGGAGGCAGCTGTTGGGTGTTGGCCAAGCATCCAAACTGGTCAGGTTCTTCTGTGGCTCCCTGCTTGCTGAGGGCTGGGGAGGCAGAGGGGTTGTGTGTGACACTAGGTGGTGCTCCATACCTACGTGGGCCTCAGAGATGTGCCGCTCTCCAATCCCTTTGGCAGTGCTTAAGGCTTTTTAATCTAAATCAGATTTAGTCATGATCAGGTAGGACAGAGTTTGTTACTCTGGAAAATATCCTCAGTACAGCTCCAGTTTAAATACTCAAATGAGACCACTCAAAGCACATCCTATTATCTGTGAATCTGAAAGTGCTTTTCCACATATTAACTGATTTCACTGGGTAACAGTGAAGCTAAGTGAGCAATACATCCACTTTATAGATATTAAATTAAAACACATTTAGATTTATTGACTGCCGGGAGTCATGTAATGAAGCAGTGACAGGCCTGAGAATAAAATCCAGGAGTGCTGGCTTGCACTTGCCTCTTTTGTCTGGTAGATGATGATTCATTTGAACACAGTTTTTTGTAAATAAAATTGGAACTGGGAGGCTAGAAATGAAATTAAGGAAAATTATTGTCTTATTATAAATGATAAAGGTGTTAGCCTGGGTGTGAATGTGTGAATATCACACATTTCTTGATATAAAAGACATGAGCTGCATATAAATGGGTAGTTCCTAATTTAGCCACTGCGATCAGCGGAGTTCTTCTGAGCCTTCTTGTAGCTGGCAGCAGCCGTAGACAGGAAATCCCTAAATTTGTGTCTCCCTCACAGCAAATCTCTCTCCCTATTGCTTTTTCTTTTCCTCTCTGATAGGGATGGAAGCGAGCTTATCCTCGCGTTACGTGCTAAGGTTACTTTCCCCCTTCCTCTTTTGGCTTTTGGGGATTTCTCTGATTTCTGCTGCTGAGGACTTGGCACAAGTATTTCCAGATCTGCTATATCAGAATAGTGATGCTGGGCTCTGGAAAAGCAGCTAGTCGTAGGTTGCCAATTAATCCCATTGTAAAAGGGTCAGATAGTTTGGAAATCATGCGGGGAAGGCTGGTTTGATGGCACTCATCTTCCCAGGTACTTGGGACTTACTGTTTGTGGGACAAAATACAGGAGTTTGCTGGCAAATGCTATCGCAACCCAAACTGGTTACCCTCGACCCCTGTGCAGGGAAACCGGACCTTTCTCTGCCCTTGATCTCAGTGAATGATTACAGTGCGCACAAGGAACAACTTGTATATCCTTCCTAAAGGTGAAAACTGAATTAGAGCTCATACTTGGCATAAAGTACACATTTTGAATGTTACCTGTGTGCTGTGGAATGTGAATGTGTGACGCTAACCAAATACTGCTCTCTGGTAGGAGGCTAATGGTGCATTTAACAGTCTCATCAGTGCAGTTGACAGAGGCTGTGAGGAGATGGAGCAAACTCTGCTGCTGTTTTGTGATGGTGTCTTGGAGCATGTGTGGTATTTTTCCCAGCCCCTCTAAAACGTGGCTCTATCCAAACCCACTGCCTTGCAGCCCTCTAAGCCCTGCAGCTTTGGGATCCACAACACCCCAGCTGTAGCTGCACAACTGAAAAATTCTCAAGTGAATGAACTTTATGTTTTCAGGTATAAGTTTCTGGCCACTTGGAGCAAAGATTTGTTTGGTCACGGTTTCGTAAAATGCTGCCCTAAAGACTCTTCCCGTCTGCTAATGATATTTTGAAAGCTGATGTGTTTGCTCTTAGTACTGTGTTATTATGAAGGTTTTGTGGAGAGGGTAATAGGGTGAAGAAAGGACTTGGTGGTGTCGAATGACATATAAAAATGAAATAGCAATGAGCAAGCAAGAAACATGGTGGCTTTGTTACAATTACTTTACCGTATGGATTATCTTACAACTGAAATTGGAAATGTAACATCTCTCTTGAAAGTTTTGGCTTGAACAGCTTTATCCAGATGTCTGTGGGTGAAAGAAATAATATAGGCTTAAAAAAAAATCCAGAATGAGAAGTAATGCTATAAGGCTGTATGGTTCAATGGTGAAGTTTTCTGTATAAGACTATAGAGACTCGGTGTAAATGGCTTGATGAGTGGCAATTATTATATGTTTTCAATTTCAGTGCAAATGTATGGACAGCCTGTTCCAATGTCATTATAACTGTGTTACTATTTGAAATTATACTGAAGTCTTTGAGTGATTCTTCGGAGGCTGCGCTAATGAAATGATTACCATGCAGAATCACTATTGTAGGATAATAGCTTTAGTGCAAATCTGTAGATTAACTGTGATTTCATCTCACTAGGCAGGCTATGCACTTATTTAAAATAAAAACCAGCTGGATGAAAAGTTGTCTTAACGTAACATTGGGGCTTGGACACATATTTGTACGGAGGAGTTGGAGGCTCTGAGGTGCCGTGAAGTTGCTAGGATGCAGCAGTCTTATTGCAGATGTAAACTCTGTATTGGGTTTTAAAACAAACCATTTATTTTTACCTGTATCTGAGTGCAAAGCTGCAGTTGGGGTGTGGGGCCATGCCCTGTAGGTGTTAGAAAATAGTGTGTGTTGGTGTGCTCACTGGCATAGCCGTTCAGCTCACCCTCGCTGTATGAGAAGGGGTGAGGCATAGGAACTTGCTTTAAAAGAGGAAAAAGCAATAGGTTGGAGCAAGAGAGAGAGCTGCTAGGGATGGGTGTTGGGAAAATCCCCTTAGAGTGATGGGAGGGTAGCGGTGCGGATACAGTGCAGCCTCAGCTGACCTCCAGAGGATTATTAGCACTTCTCTCCTGTTCTTGCCTATCTCCCTCTACCACTTCATCCATTTCTGCCTCTGAAGCTTCTCCCTGGATATTTCTCAGTCAGATTAAATGTCGCACAGATGAAGCTGACCACCCAAGCCTCCCTCCTGCTCCGTGTCACAGGTGACATTGCTGCTGTCTCACCAGCTGTCAAGCTGTGGGTCACTCGTGTTGCTCCCTGCCATCCTCTGTGGACATAAACCCCTGCTTAATCCTTTGCTCTTTCCCCAAACGTTCTCTGGGACTGTACAGGAGGTGTTTGTGTAAGGTTAGTCTGCAGCAGGGAATTTGTTTGAGACCTGCTGCCCCTTATTCTCTGACTGTGACCTACCTCCTTTCCCACCTTTCTTCTTTTTCCCTTTGGCCAGTCTGTTTTGACTTCTTGCAAAACCTTCAGACGGCTTCTGTTAGTGCTGCCACGAGCTTATGACCAAAAGCAGCTAGAAACAATGCCTCAAATGCTCGTTTGGTACAACTTGTCCAGGTTTCAGGGAGGGTTTAAGTCGGGCACTGGAGTTGCTATCCTCTGGAAAGGAGGCTGCATGTGAAAAATCAACTTGCCTCGAGCAGAAACTCCATTTCCTTTTGTGTTTGGTTTAGAATTTTTCATTTGTTGTGTCTTTCTTTCAAGAAGCGGGCATGGACTGTCATAACAGCGGATTCATTCCATCTCAACTGCATTATTGCCTTTCTTCAAAAAAAGATGTCTGTGTCTCTTGCTGTCTTAAAGGTTATTGAATTGGGTCTGCTGCCTGCTCTGTAAAAGAGGAAAAAAGGTATCTGCAGAACAACATCATTTACTGCTAAGGGAAAAAGAATACTTGCATGGAAAATAAACTTTTCCTGCTGTTCTTCTGCATCTTTATGAGTGTTTGTTTTCCCTGGGCCTCTGCCTGTAGTGGAATATGGCAGCTGTGACATTTTTATGCTTAAAAACTTGTCCGTGAGGTATCAACTGAAAGTGAAGTCAACACTTTTTATACTTCAGTGTCAACGCTTTCCAAGTGATACTATGGAGCCGTCCAACCACATAAGTGGGCAGTGTGGGTAATCATGGTCTTACTACATGTTAATCTCTCTGCTGCTTGCTCTTCTCATGTTTGTTATGGTATTAAGTCAAACAAGATCGACTTACCTGGAGGAGGGACGGTGTGTCTGTGCTGAGGTTTCTATACAGCAAGAGGTGCAGTGTGACTCCAATCTTCGTGGGATGTTTGGGAAAGTAAACTGATAGAATAACCTTATAAATGGAGAAAATAGATCATGTTTTTGATGCCTGGGGGCCAATACTTACTGCTTTTAAGGTAGGTTGATAGTCTCCTTGCTTTTCCAGGCTACACCTAGGTTTTTTGTGGGGAATTTCAGCAGCTTTCTCTCAAGTTTCTGGATTCATCCAGTTGTATTGAATAGGCTTGATGTACCCAGTGCTGTCTGCAGTTCCGCTGAAACCACACAAAACCCGGTGGTCTGTATCTCTCCCTAAGTGTGTGCTCCCTCCTCGTGCTGCCAGCAATGGATCCTTGTGCAGCTCCTCAGATGCAGGTATTAGATACAAAAAGCTGCAGTAAAGCAAACACAGTAGCAGCTGCTCAGTAGGGAAAATCCAATTGCTTTGCACTGGGCAGCTCTAACTACCATGGTATTTTTGATCGCTGCAGAGACGCTGATTTAATTTCCTCCAAGGCAGCCCCAGTCACTCTTCTCCCTTTGCAAAAAACTTATTTCCCTCTGGCTTTAGATCTTTTTTGGAGTTGAGACAGGTGTTGAGGAGAAGACGAATGGATAATAAAGGAGAAAATGTAGCGAAGCTGCAAATGTACTAAAACACTGCAAGTAAAAAATGATTTTAAGAGAAGTATGTTCTGTGGGAAGTGAATAAAACATCAAGTGATATAAGAGTACTGAGGGGAAGTGGGTAAGTTAAGTCGTCTCCTCACTGAAAGATAACAGAAGTGAGTTAATAAGGTACGGCAGGCAGAGGAGGGGAAGATTAAACCCTTAACTTTTGTTTTCTCGAGGAAGTGCTGAATTACAACCCTCAGATGTGACAACTCATTTTTCTGGGAAAGCATAATGAAAAAAAAAAATTGTAATTACTAATGGATTTTTAATGGAATTTTTTTATTATTGGTCAGTCTAGAATACTGGGTTGTGAAGTAGAAATTGACTTCATGCATCCTCTTAATTTTGTGGTTTTCTCCAAGTAACTTAAATAGAAAATGGATTAGATTGTGATTTTTTTTACCTAACATAATTAAATTCAGAGTAGTAAAAACCAGAAAGAGCAATACTGGATTGTATCAAGATGAATATGTATAAGTAGTATTTCCTGGAGTCCTTGCTGCTTATACTTAAGGCTGTTTTGCACTGGCTCTTGTTTTATGCTGTTAAGCACCATATTAGCAAAGCTGCCTCTATAATTAACACCAGATATGAGCAGCAGCTTGACTGTGGGAGTTTCTTCTGCCTGTCTATTGACTTGGAAGAGTCGTCTCATGGTCGCGTTAGGGCCGGCAGAGCTCAGCTTGGCTGAGAGTATGGGGGAGAAAGGCCACTGGTTTCCTTCACTGATATAAGAGTGTTAGTTACCTGTCCCGTGGGTATGCGGAGCGCTTGCCCTGGTTGCTCTTTTGAGGAGGTGGCAATCGATGGGATCAGGCTGGCATTTGGTAACATGGCTCTTCGGCATGAGCGTGAGGGACTGAACATCCCTGTGTTGTCGTGGAGCTGTGGCATCGTCTCGCAGAGGTGCAGCTCTGCGGAGCTCCCAGGACTTTCCATTCTCTGTCACATCAAGGATCCCTGCAACGCTCTAGGCTCTCTGCTGCATTATTGAGGTTATTCCTGCTGTTTTCCCTTTCAGAATGATGTTCTGGCAGCTCTTGTCTGCCTCGGTAAAACATCTCTTACCTGTGCAGAATTTGCCGTCTCAGTGGAGGTCCATTACCTTTCAGTGTTGTATTCGTGTACAGAAATGTTTCCTGTAAAGCCTCTATTAGCTGTGATTTAACGGTTATTCAACGCTGCTGTTTTAAAAGAACCTCTGCAATGCGGGAAGTGGTTTCTTCGCAGTTTCACATATGAAATAAAAAGAACTTCTTTGTGCTGAACGACTTGGACTTTGCCATGTTAATGAATTGCAAATCCAGGTCCAAAAAGTAAAGGCTTGGAGCTGCTGCCTGATATAAATAAAAAAGAGTTGCTAGGTACTGAAAGAAGAGCTTGGCTTGCATATAGTCAGGTCAGTTCATCTCCCTGTGTCATGTGGGCTTCATGCTAACTTCTACAAGACTTACTGCTTATCTGTTGTGGCCTTAAAAATGAGAGTTAAAAACTTAATGTGTATGACATGGCCCAGGCACATGAGCAGAGAGCAGATACTAAACATCATGTGCTGCCAGACTGGGCTGGGTAAGCAAACTCGGGCTGTGTGCACTGCAAGTAATTCAGCAAGGCAGATCCAAGAAAAACACCTACCTGTGCTGCCAAGGAGGTGGAAAATTGTCAGGTGTGAGAACCCAGATAATACAAGAATTGAGACAAGAGGAACCAGCAAGGAATCCAGGACCTCTTTGGCGAGGCAGTCAAGAGAGAATGTGCTGTATAGCAAATCTGCTGACGGTCTCGAGAGATGCATGTGGTTTAAAGGTAACAGGAAGGCGTCTGTGACATAAAGGTTATTGCTGTGAGGGCACTCCCAGACGCTCCTTGTCTGGGAAGCAGAGGAGGAGGCTGCAGGGTGGTGGGAGGCTTTGGGCTCCTCCGCTGCAGTACATCTCAAGCAGCCCGTAACAATCCCGTGTTGCACAATTCCAGGTTTGCACGGGGGAGAAACGAGGACACCAATATGTCTATTCCTTCGTAATGTGCAGGCGTGAAAAAAGATGATTATTTGCTTTTACTAATCCTAGTCTAAAAGCTGTGTAATGTGAAATTTGATTTTTTTTCCTGGTTATTAATTCTAGGCAGATAAGACGCTTTGTCAATATTTTCTCTTCAGTCCTGAGCAACAGGCACTTTTCCCAGTCAAATACTAGAGGGAACACTGGCAAAGAGGATGCCATGTGGTCTCCAGAGGAGTGTGTTTCAGAGCAAGGATGCTTTAAGTTTAGTCATCAAAACGTTCTGCGCAGGCTGTTGGTGTACAAGTTATCTCCACAGAGTGCAGGGGGAACCCATCTGGTGTGTGTTTGCGTAATATGTGGGATGTGAGAGGCCAAAGAGGGATGCCTGGTCCCTGCTAATGCAGGCTGCTCAGGTTGGAGGTGCTGGGGATTTGCTCCTCCTGTTCCTGCAAGGGTAACATGTATTTTTCCCTGTAGCTGTGGTGCCCCAAGCATGAGAGGTCCTAGATCCAATGCATGCTCTGAGCTCTGTATCTGCTCTGCCTCCTTGTCTGCAGGTAGAATTCACCTGAAGGAGAAGCTAGTTCTGAAGTTAGGTTTGCTTCTGTCTGAACTGCCTGTTTCCTTGTATTTTTTTTGTTTGCTTTAACAGAATTGTGGGTTGGGTGGTTGACTGCCAGAGTTGGGTTGTGACTGAATTATTCCTACTCTCAGGAATGATTCTGGTATGTGAAAAAAACTTTGCAGCATCAGGAGTTGTTTCCTCCCCATGCTGCGTCACGAAGGGACATCCCTGTAACCTTTTCGACGGCTGCATCAGCTGGAGAAGCCTCTCCCCGTGCCGAAGGGAAGAGAGCAATGGCACAAAGGTGGGCAGTGAGTCCTGTATCGCTGCTCCCTCAGCCAGTTGGCCTGCAACATGGGCTGGTTTCAAGTCTGCATTTCAGAATCTAATCATGCCGCAGTTTGCAAGTGGCTATAGGTAAGAATTCACAGCAGAAATTCCAAAATAAGTGCTTGTGTGTTTGCTTTCACTCGTGTAAGTGGTACTAGACGCGCATAAAGCAGGTTTAGAGGTGTCTTAAATTAACTGGGACACAGATGAGGTGGCGGTTTTCAGATAAAAGCTTTACAGATATTCAAGAACAAATAAATTGGAAAATTAGTGAAAATAATTTGACATTTTTCACCCCGATAAGGTAGACAGAATGGGAAAATGCACACGTCCTTGGTATGGAGCCTGGTCACCTGCAGGATCCACTCTATTCCAATTAAGGACTCGGTGAGGAACCTGACCTGCAGTTTGGAGGCGCTTATTAAATTCCTTTTGGTTTCAGTCGCTTACTGTGATAGTACAGGATAAAAAATTTACTTAGAGGCTAATAAGAAACCGTTCTCGTTGGAGACTTTGATGCAATATCTTCAGAGCAGATATGAAACTTCTAATTTAATGCATAATGAATAATCTAGTTTCCTGTTTGAAAATTCAGAGTTTTCTTTAGTCCAGTTTCACTCACTAGCTGCCTGTGATGCCTCTCATGTGGCAAATACAAAAGAAAAAAGGTCTATCAGTAGTTGAGGAAAAGCAAGAAATGCAAGGAGAAGGTCAGGGGACTGCTGACATGGGTAATGAATAAAATCAGGAAAGTAAGAGGGTAGACAGAACATCAAATGTCTTACAGAAGGCTGGAGTGCAAATTCTGTTGTTGAAATAAGCTGAGGTAGGATTAGGCCCTCTGTGAAGATGGGTGTTTGAGGCTGGGGATGTGGGGTTGGAAGAGACCCACCGGATCATCGAGTCCAACCAGAAGTGTTTGGTTAAGGCAAGTAGAGGTATTGAATACTTCTAGAAATGAAAGAACATTTTATTTTTAATCCGTGAGTTTTAAAACCCACAGTGTAGTCTCTTCTTTTCTCAAACAATTCAGCTATGTGTAACAGCATGCAATTGTTCTGTGAATAATCTCAGTTGATTTGATTCCTTCAGTAAGGATTTGATCAGAACGTTTTGTTCCTCTATCTCAGAGTGATTCAGATCAAGTCAAATATCTTCCTGTCCCTAAATGTGGAGATAGGAGAGTGTTTTGCTGCACAGTTAGTGATGAAATTTAAATGTTTCTCATCTTAATATTGTGTGTAGCCCAGGTTCTCCCACCCCCAAGGAATGAGAGATCCTGACTGTTTTGGTGAATTAATTAGTAATCAGTGATGATTATTTCAACTACCTCAGGACAGCACAAAGTTTTTATTTTTCACATAGGTAGGAAAAAAATTGGGAGAAATGACTGGAAAATCACTTCTGAAATAAGCATGATAATGAACAATTAACAGTTCAAAAACCAGTGTCAGAGGCCATTGTTCCAATGGGTATGTAGTAAAATTAATACTACGTTTAAAAGAAGAATTAATGCTGTAAGGTGATGCTATAATGATGTTTTAATGGATGGAACAAACTTACTAGAACACTTGTTTGTTACCAAGTGGGATCCAAAACCAACACGATGTTAAATACATCCCTTATGACTGAATGTGTTTTACAAAGTTTTGACATGAAGCTGTTATCTTTTGAATTAACAATTTAATTGAACTTTATTAACAAATATTAGGAATAGATTAAAATTTCCTCAAAAAAATACAGTATCACTAAACTGTGAGCATAACCTACAGTAAAGTGGTCACTGCGTACTTGCAAGCTTGCTCACAGAAATCTGTGGTTCTCGTTGGGGTTTTTTAGGACCAGTAAAACTCTGCACAGCAAGTGGTTCCCTCTGGGTTCCGTGTGCTGCTTTTCAGCTCCGTGTTACAGAAATGCAGTTTGCTTGCTGAGACGCAAAAAGCCATTTAAATCAGATTAACGGTATAATAGATATGCCCAACTCTTTTAGGTGCTGCCTGTAGTCCTCAGATTAAACAGGGCAGGTACACAGTTTATAAAGAAAGTGCTGAACAAGCACAGGAGCCGCTTACTGGAAAGCTGCTTACTGCGACTATTGTTAATCTATAATGCGCAGCCTAATGGGGTGAATCCATAGCAGGTGAGCGATAGAGGGTGCGGCATGTGCTGTAGCTCCTACTAAGAAAACACTTCTGTATCACCAAAACCTTTTATTTAATTGGGGGGAAGAAAGTATGAAGTAAATGCTTAAATTCTCATTAATGGAGAAGTGAACCAAATTATCCCTAGAACTGCAGTTCAATAAGCTACTTGATCTCTGTGCCACAAATTCACATGGAGAGCAGCTGATAAATTTCTTTGGGAGCGGCTCTGCCTCTCACTCCAGATCTATTGGTATGTTGTGTGGTACGTGAAACCGCAAAAGCCAAACAGAATGCAGAAGATAAAGGTGTCTGACTTAGAATCACAGAATAACCTGGTTGGAAGAGACCTACTGGATCATTGAATCCAACCACTCCTATCAAAATTTGTGGTCATGTTTTGTGTCTTTGTCTTGCATGGTGTTTTGAAGTAGAAAAAAAAAAAATCTGCTCTTCTTGTGTCTTAAGGACATTAGTAGTGTTTTTAGACAGCACTATGAAGCATGGTCCAATATAATCTTCAACACATCTACTAAACTTGACCTGCTTTTTGAATGCCAATGATAAAATTTAACAAAAAAAAAAAAAAAAAAAAGACTCAGGTTTTAGCCTGGCTCTTGTTTTCATTGTTTAAATAGTAGGAGGAGATTGGAAACATATACACAGTAGATGATGAGATCATTTTAAGCCCTTCAGTGGCCTGTGGTGAGGATTTTATTATCCTGTATTTCTGAGAGAGAAAGGAGAAGTGGTTTAGTCACCCCTAAAAGCATTGTGACCACAAAATAGTTAAATAACTCTATTTGACCTTATGTTGAAGCTAGTAATTTGCCAAGCACTAGTCGTGTTCAGCTACCTGTGCAGGGTGTTTGCAATGCATGAGCTGGCACAGACGATCAGGTTTTAGCAAAGAGCCTTTGGCTGGGAAAGGCGCAAAGTGCTGCCCTTGTGTCCCTTCTGCAGCCCCAGCCTCAGGGTGGCACCTGGTTCCATAATGAGGAATAAAATATGAGGAAATAAAACATGTGTCAGTAGGAGATACAATCTCTCCAGACTCCCTAGAGTTTTGCTCCAAAATCTACCCTGCGTGGCCAAAATAAAAAGCTTTAAGAGCTTCAACCTGCAGCCCGAGGTGTGAAAAGAGACTTGAGGCATGAATCTTCCCCAAGGGGAAGTTTGCAGAAAACTAGTCTGGAAAGTGGTATCTAATTCAACCTGAAATTAGTCTTATTTCTCTTATTTAACAGCAGTATCTTTTAGAAACAGAGTGAGCAAAGTGCCCATGTATAATTCTAGCTGTGGGCTGAGATGACTATGTTTGTTTGTTTGTTTTTAAGTGAACTCATTATTATTTGAGGTGCTGAGGGACATGGGTTAGTGATTCATAGGAACGGTTGGACTCGATGATCTGGTGGGTGTCTTCCAACCTGGTGATTCTATGATTCTATGAAAGTATCAGCCTTCACCCCAAGTTGTCATGAGCCTGGAGACAGGGTGTCTGTTCTCCCTGTCCCCTTAGATCCCAGGTAGCAGTGCCAGGTCAGGTCCTGCAGGGAAATCCTTCCCCTTGTCGGGAATGGAGCATTCTGCCTTTGTTAGGGATTTAAGGCCCCAATTCTCTCCTTGGGTAGTTAATATGTTTCTGAATCATTTAATAAGGGTAAACAAAATCTACTGAAGTCTGTGCAGCATCTTCTGTATTGGTGTCTGCTAATGATCTGTAATTACATAGCCATGAGGTGACTGTCAAGAAGTACGACCAGTCAGCCATTTCTGACATTAATTGCATATAATGCATGGTTTTGAGAGCTCTGGTTTTACTGAAGTGGTTGTCAGTGGCCCCTCACCTCCCGAGTTCCCCCATTTATTGCTGGTATAAAGTAGTGTCGATAATTCCCTCTAAAGGCAGCTCAGTCTCTGCCCGTAGGCTCCTGTGGTTCCAGTATCATCCATCACCTCCAGAGCGTGGCCAGCACACGCACCGTGTCCCTGCAGTTGACTTTAAGGGTGAGTGTAACTTAATAACCTACCTCTCTCTGGTGTCCAAACCTATTAATCATTAGAAGAGCAAGATATGGATTGCAGTACAGGGAATGATGCTGCTGTTATTATCTTGTTGTTATGGCACAGTAAATAAAAGGCTTTGAGGAGTCTGGTTTTGGAGCCTTTTTCATAGCAATTTATGGCAGATTTAAAACTTTCTTGGATCCTAGAAATCCAGTGTTTAGAAAGCTGGTGTCAGAAGTGCTCTCAACAGGTGTGTGTTGATGTTGTTTTGCCTCTTACTGTGTCAGAGACATAAATCTTGATTTATTGTGCATATAGCCCATTGCCTGAAGAGCAGATGGTCCCTTGCAAACTGGCAGTGAGAACACTGTTTGTGTCATGCTCTTCTGGTTTTTTTTCCCCATATACCTTTTGAAAGTAAAGAAGAGAAAATAAGTAGGTGGCTATTTATTTTCCTTTTACTAAGCAATTTGTTGTCTCTATGTCTGTGTGAGGCCCTCAAGGTGCCTGTTCTGTTGGAGTTTTGTTGTCTCGTGGTGCTGTGGAGTTTGGTGCACTTGTACTGTGACCTTCAACAACACTGGTCTCAATAGAAAGTTTTATTATCAGTGCTAAAAGACTGCCCAGAAGCACCCCCTTCTTATAACTCCTCATCAGGAAGGCTGCCTGGGCCAAGGGAGACCTTTTTAGATCAATAGGAAAGGAATAAGCTGGAGTCCATGTTAATCTCCATAGTCCACTTAGGTAGTGACCTCCTTCAAGGGATAATGCAAAAAAGTGGCTCAGAGGAGCCGTTTCAAATGTGGAGTTATTTAAATATGGAGAGAAGAAGAGTTTGATTAGTGAAGATACCCTGGGGCAGCAGAGGCCTCAAAGAAAAGGAAGACTTAATGGAGTAGGTGAACCACTCATTCTGTGAATAAGTAAAAAAGATAAACCAATCCCTTACTGATTTTAATCCAGCATAAATATTTAAGTTATTAATATATAATCAGTATTTGGTAAAGAAAACAAACAGTGGAATTACATTTGTGTACGAGTGATAGTGAGCTACCGGTAGTAAATTCCATTAGTTTTGTGAGTAATGAGAAAAAAGAGATGATTGTTACTATTACTGTACAATAGGAGAAACCTTTGTGGCTGCAGTGAAAGCCTGATGGAAAAGAAATAAACATGTAAGTGGTGACAGAGAATCATTAGCTGGTGGTGATAAATAGTATAAGAGGCATTAGTGCAGAAATAGCAACACTAGCAATTTGTATGCATTAAATTTTCTTTGAGGCTTGTCATAGTTCAGTGAAAGAGAAAACGATGGCGTGGAGCCAGAGTCAATGGTGCTGCTTGGTACGTGCCGTACGACCTCAGCAACGTGATGGTTGGGAATGGGGTTAGTTTAAATGGAAATACTTGGTGCTCCAAGTATGAAGATAATGTTAAAAATAAGCTTGGGAAATACAATTGCAGAGAGGTATGCTGAGAGGAATCTGCAGAAAAACAGAGGATAGTGAATCATGGAAGAAAAAGGTTGCCATAACAAAAAGATGCGATATGTGTGTCTCGGAGTCCTGCTTTCAGCTGCCTCTGCTGTGAATGGATGTGAGCATGTATGCAAAACTAGACATTTGCTGTTTCAGATTACATAGTTGTGAAGATGAAAAAGGTGTAGACTTGCAGGCAAATTGCAAAGAATAAGTTTCTCCCAACACAGACAAATAAACGTGCTTTTGTGTCTTGTCTACTTGCCTTTAATCTGAAAGGGTCTTAGAAAATTCCTCATTTAGGAGCTCAGCCAGGGAAGAGCTTTCCTATAGTGTTGGTGTTGGATTTGTTAAAAAAATATCCTCTGTGTTTATATTGTATTTTATTAGCTCCATATGTTACATCAGCTTTTTTACTAAAATAATGATGCAACTCAGCTGCATTGCTAAGCAGTGGTGGTAAAATCTCACCTGGAGCTTTCTTGGCTGTGACATTGGACTTGGAGCTCTCCTCTCACTGTAAATGTGTTTCTTTTCACCACTTAACCCTTCTCGTATTAGCCACCAGTTTTCAGTGGACCTGCAGAGCCTCTGAGTTTGGACACAGCAGCAAGGACACAACCTCTTGCTTATGCAGCTCAGGTTCTTTTGTTATATAATGCAAAGTTATTCAAGTTAAATTGCATAGTCTGCTTCAGAACTGCTAAACGTGAATCTTGAAATTGCAGAAGCAACATAAATGTCTGATTTTTATCCTTAGAAGAGTTGTGAATGTCTTCAAGTTCAATGTCAGATAATATGTTTAATAACATTTGTGGCTGGAAGATAGCATTCTCCTCTGTCTTGCTTCCTACTTTGAAAAATGTCCTTTATTTCTTTGGAGTTCAGCTTTTTCCTATACATCAAATACACATGAGCATGTTTTCTGATAGAGAAATGCAACAAGGTTATAGTTGGAATCGCTCTCAAAGACAAGATCTTATTTTTTTCAGCATTATTTTATACTAACAAGGATAACAAATGTAGGATGAGGCATGAACTTACAGGGACAGTATATTTTAGACAGCACATTTTACACTTAGATGTATGTTAAAATCACTATAGTATTTTTGAGATGTTTGGGAGGAGCACAAGCTCTGCATTCAAAAATAAAAGTTGAAAGTAACTTGCTAGATATATTCATTAGGCTTGAATTTTCTGCGCAGCACTTGATCGGATTTTGTAAATCACAAATATTTATGGTGTGAGACCCAGTTGGAGCATTTGGCTAATAGAGAGAAGAAAAAGTCCATGCTTACAGTTGGACTCGATGATCCGGTGGGTCTCTTCCAACCTGGTGGTTCTATGATTTCATGATTATAGGTGCAACTCAGTATTCTGGGCTTATTGAAATCAGTGGAAGCAGAAGAGAGAAGGAAATACAAATTTTCTTTCCCAGACTATTACATTTATAATTCAGAGATTTAAGGGTTTATGTCTTTTTTCCGTTTCTTTTAAATTGTGATCTGGAAAGGAATCTGTGGTTTCCATGTCTTTTTTTAAGAGAGAGCAGAATGTGAAAGGTCGGCTTTTGGATGAGTTGAAACATTTTAAATTTTAACTCTCTAAACCACAAGTGGTGCCATATCGTGCTTCAGAACTTAGAACCGTTTTGGAAGAAAACCACAAATACTGAATTGGCTGTTGTAAGCCCTGCCCTATCTGTACCTTCAGGGTCCAGGATGTAACTGGGAATTGTAGCCCTGACAAGGGGCTCCTGATGGACATGGATAAAAGAAATCCTATTTGGAGATGCTGAATGTTGGTGGCAGCTGGTGGGGGGTGTCTGTCCCAAAGGGAGAGCTCGATGTATGTAGAAGTGTTTAGGCACTCAGGCAACGTGAATTGTGGAAAACATCTCGCATCAGTTGTTCTCGTCTGTGGTTTCATCCTCTGTAGGACCTTGGGAAAATTCCTCATTTTTCTCATTTAATCAGTTCTGCTGAGAATGAGATTTTTCCTGCTTTGACTAGTGAGTCAGTGAGTCTGCTTTCTCCTCTGTTGGGTTTTTTTTTTTTTCTGTAGCTTCTTGATTCTTCATTAAATTGGCCTTTTTCAGCCTCTCTTCTAGCTGCTGCTGGAGGAAAAAGTGAGCTTTCCCATGGAGTAAGTCATGGAGAGGCTTGGATCTCTCCTGTTTTATCTGTTCCCTGTCCTGTGGAAGATGTTTTTAAGTGATTCCTCAGCTGCTTTTTCGTCTCTTGTTTCTCTAAAAACTGTATGGAGTCAAGGCAGTGTTTACCCACAGAACCAAATCACACATTTCTTTCTGGAGCTGAACTGTGGAGTCCAGAACGCTGCCTACTCGCCCCTGACCGCTCAGCACCTTTCCTCTTAATGCCAAGCAGAGCGCCCAGCAGCCCACTCTCTTTTGCATCCAGTGTCAAGGCAATTAATGTCCAATGTGCTCTGATGGAAGATCCATTTATTATGCCCTGTGGGTGCCAACAGTGTTGGCAAGTTAGTCTTGCTGTGCTATGGTTGTTCATAGTGGGCACAGAGGATGCTTTGCCTTGAAAACCCCTTTGCATCATGTGGTCTGTTGCAGTTGTTGGGTTTTTTTCCTCCCTCTCTCTCTCTCTCTCTCTCTCTCTCTCTCTCTTCCAGGCAGTGTTACTGAATGGAGTGGGCTGATCTACTGTGCCACATCCAGATGTTGCTCTTGCTTAACTTGTTTGAGCTCTGCAAGTCTTCAGGCCTCAGGTGTTTCTTTAAAAATCTCCTTTCTCAGCTGTGTATCTCTTACAATGGTGCTATGCATCTTCCATTAGCAGCCTTGGGCTGGAAGGACTTGCACTCTTTGCCAAGCTCTAAATCCCTTGTCAGTGGCAATTTAGATGCTCTTTTGTACTCTCTTCTGCTTCAGTTATTTTCCTTCTCTTCTCAGAGGAGACAATATGTAAGGGATGTGCAATTCAGGCTTGACTTTACATTTCTAATAGCAATTTTTCATGGAATGTAAGATTTCAAAATGCAATACTGCTGATACTGAATTTTGTGTTCTGTGCGAGCCAAAGAGATGGCTAGACCCTTGGATTTTTATTGTATTTAGCCCCTGGAAGTCTGGTTTGTTGTTTTTTTTTGTTTGTTTGTTTTGATTTTTTTTCTGTAAAAGTTTCATTGGATAAAAAACCACTGTACCATCCTTGGTGTGAGTCTGTCTAGACTTTTCCATGCTTGCAAACTACGCTTGCCTCTATACTGAGGGGCAGCAGTGGGGGGCAAATCACTTAATTTCCTAAACTGATCACGCTTGTTTTACATTAATTGTAAATTAATGGCAGCTGGCAGCCTGAACCAGAGCATCTTGTGCTTTGAAGGCGTCTGCATCGTCACCATCTTCCTCTGCAGGGTTAAGAAGCACTTGGAGATAGCAGGAAACTCCTTAAAATAGTGCGCCAATAAGCATCTGCAGGTAAAAATGTCTTTGAGATACAGCTCCAGAGTCTTATTTTTAGAACCAAGTCAAAGAGGAAATCGCTTAATTATTTTACAAAATAAAGAGAATACACAAGTTCTGTTATGCTGGAAAAAGATTTGTCAGGAAATTTGGAAGATTTTGTTGTCATGGGTACTGAACAATCAGGAAGGAAAACCCACTACAGGTGGGTTTTAATCTCTGAAGTGGGGTGATGGTTTAGTGTTTGATAGGAACGTTTGGACTTGATGATCCCGTGGGTCTCTTCCAACCTGGTGATTCTATGAAAGGGCTTTTGTCTGCTTTTTTCTTTGCTGTCTGCCCCTGTATTTTATCCTGGACGTGTACTTGGAGATTTTGAAAAGGATGTGGGGCGTTTTTGTGACCTGAGTTCATAGATCCCACTAAACCAGCTATGAGGTGCGCGCTTTGTGTAAAGGTAAGGAGCAGCCCTGCCCTGCTCACCTCCCTTCACGCTCCCCAGCAGGGAAATCTCTGCCTGCCTCTTGTCCTGTGTGACTGAGCTGTCAGAACCGACATTTCTGAGCTGATTCTCAGCCTGGGAAATGCTCCCAGTGGGGGCTTTTGCAGTCATGCCAGGGAATACTTGGGGTTTTAGCCTATGCGTGTTCTGAAATTCCTGTTTCTCTTCTACTAGGTCTGGGTAGGTAGCCTGATGCTGTTAATCACACCTCTGAACTGCAGCATCACCCCCTCTTGCACAACTGCTGGAAAAGGTGTAAAAACCCCTTGTTATGTACCCCTTTACTAGCTGCTGTGTTGTGTGCTGGGGTTTTCTCAGAGGGATGATAGGAGATACTGAGGCTCTGCTGCTACACGGTGCTGCTATGATGTGTTATGGAGACAAATATAAAAATCCGCAGCTGCAAAAATAGACGGCAGCTTGTGTCTCCTTTCCAGGATCAGCTCACTTGTGATGGATGCTCGCTGTGCTGCTTCATCAGGGTCTGCAGTATCAGAGATTTTAAGAGTTGCTTAGGAAGCCTAACCCAGGACTGCCCTGTCTTCACTTTTTAAAAGTTTCACTTCTTGCCTGCTGTAGATTTTTCTTTGCCCCAGTTGAAGTGAGTTGTCTCTGTCCCTACCCACAAGGACAGAGAACAGCTTATTCCTTACTTTTGTGCAACAGCCCTTTTTGTAGTCTGTCCTTTTGTTCCTCTTTCATCTCCTTTTCTTGGGGCTAAGCAATGCCAAATTATTCACTCTCTCCTCCTATGCGATCCTTTAAGCACTTCCAAAGCGAAAAAGTACATTTCAGTTGAAATATTTAGAATAATATTTCACATATAATTTATTAAAACAATGAAGTCTTGTATAAACTTATCTCTACGTAGTGGCATTTCATTAGTTATCCCTGCAGTGAAGATTTATCTACAATATTTTGTGTATGATTTTATAATACTTAGCATCAAGTTGGAATGTGATTTGAAGCTGCATGGGCAGGGATATACTTTGAAAATCCATTATGGAAATGCACAACTCAGGTGATTTTATTAGATTCACTTATCCACCAGGTAGCCCAAAGAACTGGGACAATCACAGCCACTTCTGCAGTGCTTGCTTTATCCTGCATTTCAAATTGCTTTTAAAAGCTAGCTTATTAAAACAACCCCAAAACCTCTAAAGTGTTACATTTACATAAAGATCTTCCCAAATGTATTTATTTTCTTGTTGTGCTGCAGGAATGGGAACTTGCCATGAAGTTTAGAGCAGTTTGTATGAAGAGTTTGGAGGGAGGGGAGGAAGAGCTTTAACGGCTCTTAGAGAAACAACCCAGATACATGCAGGGAAAGTTCAAGGAGATCATTGTCCAGCTCTTGAATGCTGCTGCTTTTAGTGCTCTGTCCATGTATGACGAGGGGTCCCCACTCTTCGTATAGTCAGTGACTGTGGCTTCAGACACAGCAATCTCCCAGTGCCGCTTCCATGACTAGGTGCAGGCCGTTTTTCATATTTTCTTGATAATAAAATATTTGGCTCCTTTCTTAAATGCGATTGTCTCTTGCGATTTCATGATTTAGCTCTATCCAAATGACTCGCAATAAGTGGAAGCCCACAAGTTGTTTTTTTCTGCCTCATTTTTCAGAACTTTTACTATCAATGTCTTCATCTGCAGTCTGCACCAGTGCTGCTTATAAATGCATTTAGAAAGGTTAATGTTCAAAAAAATGAGACTTTCTTCGTTTATAATGGCGACTAGGTTATTGTGTAGTAATAATGTCTGCTGCTGCAATAAAACATTCTTTAGAATGTTTTCAAAGCCTTTGTAATTCAAGGTTAAAGATACTAAGATAAGTCAAACTAGGCAGTATTTTTATTCAGGAGAGGTTCTTGCAGTGTGGGAACTTTGATTCAACCCTCTTAGATGAGGGACTAGTGAGAAAACGTGAGAGTTTGTAGAGGTTTCTGTTGTAATTTTTGATTGGCAGAAGTAATATCTAGATTAGGGTCACAAATTATTAACATGTACATTAGTCCAGTTGAGATACCTTAGTGGATGATCCCACTTAGAAGAAATATTGTGCCATTACCGTCCCGTGCATCTTAGGAGTCACTGAAATTGAGATTTTTGTCCTCCTTAGCTACCCAAAGGCTCTGTAGGATGCTCACAGAAGTTGAGTGGATGTCTAACAGAGCAGATAGTGCTTATCAAGATGTATAGTTTGTAGGTTTTTTTAATACATATATAGTACTTGGTTGCAATTGGCCTTGTAGCTATCAGGAGCACAGCACTGTTAATAATATGTGATTTATTAAACTGTATTGAGTTTCTATGCTAGTTTTCAGCTGTTTTTTAAAATGTGATTCCTAACCTTGCAGGAATTTTCCTTATGTATTTGTGATGATATTTCTGTGATATCTGTAGTGGATTAGAAAGGGTTTTCTGAACATTAGTCCATTTTTACATGTCTGTATCGTAACAGGGGTAAATGAAGTGACCTTATCTGGAGTATTGTGTCCTCTGGAGTCCTCAGCTAAGAGGGAGATGGAGCTGTTGGAAAGGGTCCAGAGGAGGCTACAAGGATGATCCGAGGGCTGGAGCAGCTCCTGTGTGAGGACAGGCTGAGAGAGTTTGGGTTGTTCAGCCTTGGGAGGAGAAGGCTCTGAGGAGACTTCATAGTGACCTTCGAGTAGCTGAAGGGACTACAAGAAAGCTGGAGAGGGGCTGTTCATAAAGGTTTGGAGTGATAGGGCAAGAGGCTGTGGGTATAAGCTGGAGAGGGGCAGATTCAGACTGGACATGAGGAATTTCTTCACTGTGAGGCTGGTGAGGCAGTGGCCCAGGTTGCCCAGGGAAGCTATGGCTGCCCCATCCCTGGAGGGGTTCAAGGCCAGGCTGGATGGGCCTTGAGCAGCCTGGTCCGGTGGGAGGTGGGGTTGGACCTGGGTGGGCTTTGAGGTCCCTTGCAACCCAAACCATTCAATGGAGCTGGGAGCTGTTTCCCAAGAGGCGACCCCAGCTGGGCCTTTGAGCCCCCAATCCCTTCCCTGGCAGCTCACGGGGCGCCCATCCGGGAGCGCGGGCGTGGCTCGCGCCGGCCGCTAGGGGGCGCTCTCTCGGGGCCCGGCGCCATCTTAGACGGGGCGCTCTCTCGGGGCCCGGCGCCATCTTAGACGGGGCGCTCCCTCGGGGCCCGGCGCCATCTTAGACGGGGCGCTCCCTCGGGGCCCGGCGCCATCTTGGACGGGGCGCTCCCTCGGGGCCCGGCGCCATCTTGGACGGGGCGCTCCCTCGGGGCCCGGCGCCATCTTGGACGGGACGCTCCCTCGGGGCCCGGCGCCATCTTAGACGGGGCGCTCTCTCGGGGCCCGGCGCCATCTTGGACCGGACTGGTCCTGCAGCCCGAACGGGAAGAGGGAGGAGAAGGTGGTGTGAGGGCCGGAGCAGCTCTACTGTGAGGACAGGCTGAGAGAGTTGGGGCTTGTTCAGCCTTGAGGAAGCCCTAGGGAGACCTTAGAGCAGCTCCCAGTACCTGAAGGAACTACAGGAAAGGTGGTTAGGGTTTAATTCCAAGGTAATGGAGTGATGGTGATTTTGAGGCTAGGGGAAGTACTAACAGGATGACCGTTGTTTAGCAGCTCCAGATAAAAACAAAGAAAGGACTAACACTTCAGGGTAAACAGGGTCAAGGGGGGAATGGCTCTAAAATGGAAGGGGGAAGATTCAGATCAGACATTAGGAATAAATTCTTCAGTTAGGGTGGTGAGGCCCTGGCAGAGCTTGCCCAGGGAAGCTGTGGCTGCCCCATCCCTGGAGGGGTTTGAGGCCCTGATCCAGTGGGCGGTGTCGCTGCCCAGGGCAGGGGTGGAGCTGGATGGGCTTTGAGGTCCCTTCCAGCCCAGACCATTCCATGATACTCCACCATGATTGTTGCACCCTGAAACTCCCTAGAGATGCTTCTAATCGCCTGTGGATACTAAGTTATGTTGCACGATCGTACTTTCTTTATCACCTGCTTTTTTTTTTTTTTTCCTGTAAATTAAGTTAGTGTTGTACTCTGAACAGCACTGTTGAAATCGGCAGATGTGGCTGGACTTGCCGTGCTCAGCTTTGAGCAGAACCTCAGACGACATAATGAGTTGTGATCACCAGCCAGGAGGGAGTGATGCTGATGTCAATATCCCCCTCCATGCTGTTTTGTAAAAACAGAATACATCTCCTAAGTCATTGGACAAGAGGGAATGGCTTCAGGTTGCACCGGGGAGGTTCTGATTGGACATTAGGAAAACTTTCTTCACCAAAAAGGTTCTCAGGTACCGGCAGAGGATGCTCAGGGAAGAGGTTGGATCACCATACCTGGAGGTATTAAAAAGACAGGTAGGTGAAGTGCTCAGGGATATGATATGTTACTGGACAGGTATGGTTGGGCTGTATGATCTCAAAGGTCTTTTCCAACCTAGTGATTCTATGATTTGAAGGAACATCTTGTATAATGCAGCAGTTATCTGGAGTGTTAGCCAGAAGTCTGGGTACCACTGCAGCTATTAAAGGGTATACATATGTCTTGGGCTACTTGTTTATGAAATTTCCTGTGTTAAAGTAAGTTTTAATATCTGTATAAGGTCTGCAGAGAATGAATTTTAAGTAAAGTTACTGAATGTAGTCTCTGCACTGTTGGTCAGATGTAAAAGGAATAAGGTAGACAATAGAGTTTCCTCTAAATCCACTGAAATCCAGAAGGCAGATTTGCTGGCTTAGGTAAAATATTTGGGCTAAATCCCAGAATATCTTCCTTGACAAAGTTATCAGCTGACAAAAAAAAAAATAGGAAGTTTCCCATTGTAGTATAGAAATCAGTTCAGAATTTTTTTTTCTCAAGCCTTACTCTGCTGTGTGTTTTTGTACACTGTGAAAAGAGGGATAATGGGATTTCTCTGGTGCACTCTCTGTCTTATTCCTGCTTTCTAGGGGAAGATGTGTTACCTCTGGCTTTGCCCACAGCACCTGCATGGCAGTGATATACCCTTAGCCAGGGTTCATGCTTTTAAGGAGCTACAGCAAATACTTTTAAAGTCTTCTGTGTTCCCCAGAGCTCAGAATTCTTTGCCCTCGTGGCTGTATCTACTGAGAGGGGAATTATTTCTGTATGTTATCTGACCACAGCCTTCAAGTGCCATTTGATAACAAAAATAATAAGGTGCTGGGTAACAAAAAATGATTGTAACATCACCCCCCAGCCCCTGAAAACTACAACTGTTGTGCACAGCTCCTGGAAAGTATAAGAAATTTTAAAAGGGGGTGGGGGTGAGGGGGAATTTCTCAGCTCTTTACAAGGTTTTTTCCTAATAATCTACTAGTTTTGGTCCTGTTTGAGTGCTGTGGCTTCTCTTTCTGAATTAACCTAGTCTTTCTCTAAGCTTTCAAAGATTTTCTTGAAAATATATCTTTTAAATAATGCCTCGCTATGGTTCTGCTTTGGAAATAATTACATCAAATAGCCTTATCATAGTAAAATGTTTATTTTTCCACAAATCAAATGGGGGAGGGAGGAAGCATGGCACTGCACTGAAATTGTTGCTTTTCTTGCTCGAGTTTGTTATAACCCTGTGATTTAGAGCGCTGAGCAAGGGCACAGTAAACTGCTGGAGAAGGGCAAAGCCACTGGTGGGAGTAAAGACCATTACTCCTCAGCTCTGCTGTGATGTGTGACTAGAAAATACACTGGCACTCCCCCAAAATACACCATCACCAGATGGAGGGGGAAGGTTGTTGCTATTTGCTGGAAAAAAACCCAAACCCACCCCAAAACCAACGCCAAGGCAGGGGTGATGTTCCTGGCTCAGAGAGGTCTCCCCACAGACTGATCTGTGAGGGGTGTATGTTCTGAGTAAGTGTCCAAGTAGATAAATACCTGCTGTCTATAGCAGTGTGTTTATATTTGTGACTCTTGTTATCCTTGGGAAAATCTGGCATCATCCTCTGGTTTGTGAGGCTTTTCCAGCAGGTAACTGGGATCAGCTCCCTGCCCTCCGTGTCCAAGGTGAAGTGGCCTGGGCACATGCCCAACCGTTATAGGGAAAGATCCAGACTCCTTGTACCAGCAGTGGCTGGAAGTTTTAACCTGAAATGAAATTCTTAAAGTATTTTACTTTTTCTTTGTGTGTCTTAATGATGTCAAAGTTGCAATGAGATTGCAGGCAGTAATTTGAACCACAGTGTGTGAAACTCTGCATATACTACTTTTTTAAAATGTAACAAAACCCGGCTACCAAACCTGGTTTTACGTTCCGTGATCAAAAAACTGGCTTGAATGCCTATGCAAGATACGTAAAAGGGACAAGGCCCTTCTGTTTTCCTCAGGTCGATAATTCTTATGCATTAGTGCCAATGGGATTTTAACACATCCCATCTCATTGTTAAAAGACCTCTTGGCAGTGCCAGTTTCAAACTGGCATATCTTTGTAGGTAGTTCTGCAGTTTATCTGTACCTTTGTTACAAGTACTACGTTGGGGCTTGTTAAGTGGATGCTTTTGTGTGTAAATATTAAAGGTAATGGACTTTAAATATCCTGTAAAGTGCCAGATTTACATTTTGTTTTAATGTAATAAGTTTTAATGTTGGATTAGGGACCTTCTGAGAATTTCCTCACTCTACTTCAGCACTCCAGTTTTTCTCTAGAAATAACTGGAGTGGGCAATCACATTTGATCCCTCGACTGTTTCTGGGATGTGTTGGCACCGCGGTCTCTATCCTTACCTGGCTCAGAGCTGGTGGCCCATGCCAACCCCAGCACTGTGATGTGTCTTTCGCAACCTCTCCTCAAGGTGCTTTTGAATGGGATCAGTTTACGTTTTCTTTATTCCGTTGCTGCTTTGCCTTCTGAATGTTTTCAACACACCCTGTTATTAATGCATTACATCGTCTCTGCTTTCTTATGTTCTTTGGTCCATGTAGGGGTAAGCTGTGTGCCTATGTGCGTACAGCCAGATGAGCAGCATCGCTTGGCTGGCTCTCCTGGTGGGGGACATTGTGATAGCAAACTTATTTTGCACCTTAGAGGTTGCGTAGAAGCTGTAAGGATGACAACAGCCCGTGCTCTCCCTGTGTGCCAGTCTGGGGCTCTGTGGGGTTAAGTGAAGTCTACCTTTGATGGCACTGCCAGCCCCACTGCCCCTTTTTAGCACCTCAGGCACCCCAGAGCAACCTTGCGTCTCTTCTTCTTGTGCCCCACACTTTAGGTATTAATATGAAGCATTCATTGGAAAGTAATACAAACCTATGACTTAGGTTTGAAAACGTGAATTGCTGTTTCTTACCTCCACCCTTCTTGCAGACACTTCCATTCTGTCTCTAAAGCCAACCTGCTGTGTTGTCCCAGTGCCAAGAATAAATCCCCAAACCAAGCAGTTTAAAGGCTCCCTATCTCTCTGTCTGTCTGTTAGCTCTGTGGGATATTAAAGCTTTTAGCTGAGGTTTGGCTTGTGATGAGGTTTGGCAGTTGGCTCTCATCTGACAGTGATTAGGAGCAAAGCTTCTGTCACCGTCAGCTAAAAAAGCCTTCACCTTTTCCTAATGCTTGGACCCTGAAAAGACTGTCCTGTTAACTTCAACAGTGTAATCAAGTCAGCAATCAACCAAAAGTCAAGAGGCAGAAGGAGCATCTTATTCCTTTGTCATCAAGAATCTGCCTCTTGCTTTCTCTGCTCTTGCTGCTGCTCTGTTGGCAACTCTGCTGCTTAAGCTAAGTCTTGATTTTATTTCTGAACAAAGCATAGAAAAGAACAGTGCTTTTTAAAAAAATAATCTGATCTTGTGCAATAAAGCGATAACAGCATAAGTGCTTTGAAGAGGTTTGTTGTGATGAACTTCCTTGAGTATTAATTGGGGTGCACAGGTAAGTGGTTTCAAGCCTCATTTTGTTAAATGAACTGAGGAAGGAGGAGTTTAGCGCAATTATCAGTTCTAATTGTTGTGAAATTGATAAAACATTCTCCACAACTTAAGTTACCTTCTAAATCTGATCTGCTTATGCTACAAGCAAGGCAGATGGAGGGAGAGTTAATGAGTGTCCAAAGCTGTTTTAAGAAATTTGAGTAGTGCATCATACATCAAAGAATCCTAAAGAAATCAGCACTCATCACCTGGGATAGGTGGTACTCTCATCCTCATTTTTGGGCTCACTTCAGTCAAGACCCTTGATCTTGAAGGGAGTTCTTAACATCACTTCTAAATGTTGTTCCATTAATTTCACATTTTACCCGTGGCAATAAAGTTGAGGTTTGTGGCACTTTAGGGCCTTGTTTGAGCAGTTAATCCATCCAGAAATCATATAAATGATAATGTGAGCTGCACTTTGTTCAGACACTGATGAGCAGGGATTTGTCCTCAATAGCCCTTTCACAGGGTTTTGGGACATTACTGGTGTTTAGTCTTTGCCTGCTTGGCTTTCCCTGGGATCAGGAGTGTCTTAAAAGTTTTCTCTCTACTCTGTTTTTTTTTCCTCTCTCATGGATTTTTATTTTTAAAGAAACCAAAAGTTTCCTTTAAGTTTAGACTGGAAAAAGGTTTGAAGTTTCTATCTAGCATCTCTAGGGTTATGCGAGCTTTTGAAAGCTGTGCTCAGCAGGAGCAAGAGGGTCAGCTCAGTAAATCCTAATTAATTGAAGTTATGAAGGGCTGCTCAGCTTAATGCAGTGAATCTAAATTGTTCTTCAGCCTGGTGAACCGTGTGCCATCAACAGCAGAGGGCAAACCAGGAAACTGCAGAAAACTGTTTTAAAACCCTTGTCCTTCTGTACTTGTTCTCACGTTGGTAAGCAAGAAAATAGACAATACAGGAAAATAAAAAAGGCAGCAGATGCCAAGTTTCATTTAAAGCTTTAACTTCCTGCAAATGAAGAATCATTATGGTGACATCAAAAAAGGGATCGTTTGTTTCCCCATAAAGAAAATAGATGGCTTGTAGGTTTAAAAGGCTTATAAATTATTGTTCTAGATAATAAATGCAGTAGGGTTTAGCAGTTGCCTGAAATATTACTGATTTTTCTTCTTCTTTTTAAAGCTGCTGTTTTAAAATTTTACTCTGAAGTATTTTGTGCTTTCAAAAGTGTTTGGGTGTTACAGTGCCGTCGTCTTGCGTTTGAAATTTAGAAGAGAGTCAGTCCTCATGGAGGAAAGCTTTGCCGGGATTGAGGATTGGGCCCTAAGGCTGCATTGCTGTAAATGGGATCTGAATTCTGTGTGGGATTTGATATACCTAGAGGAAACAAACTCAGTCTGTTCCAATATGGCTCATGCACAGAGACAAAAATAAATTTTACTCTTCTGCTGAGCAATATGCTGGCTTTCTTCCTGATAAAAATGGATATTCCCTTACAATGCCAATAATGAAGTTCAGCGCAAAATAAATGAACGCTCTGAATCTATTGCTAGCAACACGCTGGCAGCATAATGCAATAAGAAATCATGAAGTCTGATTTACATACACATCATTAATTCATACTGGTAGAATGTTTTAACACAGATAAGGTAAAGAAAAAAATAACTTTGCTTTCCCCTCTTTCCTTCTCTTCCTCTTAAATGAAAGACCTCTTCCTCCCTAGACTCACACAGTGGTGTAATGTACAAGCAATTTAATTTTTATTGTGCTTTCTAATTAGCTTGGTGGGACACCTCAGTGAAGAAGGCTGGCTTTGTCCTCCTGCTCTGCACACAACGCAGCAGCTTGTGAGAGGCAGCACAGTAAGCCTCGTTTCTCCAGCTGCTCCTGTTTTAAGTTCAGCAACCCAAGAAGTAATCTGTCAGTCTCAGTGGCAGCTACTAAAAATGTTCAGGCTTTTCATCAAATCTGCCTTTAATTCCTGGAGATGGGGGAGTCTGCCAGTCTCTGCTGGCTCAGAGCATATCAGAGTTTGGAAGGAGAGAAACTAAACTTCAGCAGTTGGGTTAATTTTTTCATGTGTGCCCTTATACATTTTATGCAGCAGCATCTTTTATTAGTGCCCAAAGAGAGGGTTTTCTTTAATAAAGCCAAACCCTGTGCACGTTACTAATTTTGACATTTTGTTTTTGTTTCCCAGTTCTGTCATCTCTGCTGAAAGTGTTCCCCTTTTCTTATACTTTCATTGACATCCGAAATGTGCCTTTGTCTCTTCACATATAGTTCATCTTCCTCCTTTGCTCCCTGGTATGTTGCAGTAAAGAAATAACAGTATAGTTCTTTATATGCTGTAAATCCTTTTTTCTTTATTCCCAGCTCTGTTCTTCTTTTTCAGCTATAGGTTGTCACTTTTACTAGAGCCCTTTAACTCATTTTCAGTCTCTCTGTGTTCAGTTCTGAGACAAGATTGCTTTTGTGCTTTCACATTGTTACTGCTTATGGCTCTTCTCTTTTTCTGGTTTCATCAGCTTTTTTTTTTATTGTCCCAAATATGTATGTTGCAGAGGAACAAGGTCACCAGAATATGCTAATCAATTTTTCATTTATTTATAAATGCAGAATGTGAATGTGGGCAAGGTTTGACATACAAGGTGGACTGTCAGGGTCTACAGTATATATTTATCCAGAATGATAGCTGTATGAGTATCTATATATGTATTTATGTGTGTGTATATATTATATATATGTTCGGGTTTGTTTTGCTGTCGCTGTGATATTTGGTCTACCCTTTATTTCTGTGTTAAGATGTGAATGCCTTGCACAGATTTCCTAGAAGAGAGTTAAATCAAACCTCAAGGAAGAAGTCAGCATTTTCCAGTTTTTCAGTTTGCACAAGGCCCTGTTGGACAATAAATCTCTTGGAACAGATTTGGGAAGCTTCTAGCAGCACAGGGGATTTATAGTCCTTGTCTAATAGGAAGCAAGAGAGGTGGCAAGGGTCTCTATTTTTCCTCTGGGGTTAATGAAAGCTGCCAGGGTGCCTTTAGGCATTCTCCCCTCACTTGTTTAGATAAAATTCTGTGTTTTTCTTATCCATTTTCTCCACTATCTGGTGAGATGTATGTGAAATTGGAGTTCCTGGATATGATAGTACGGTTCATCGCTTTGTCCTCAGTGCGTTTCGTGCATAAACACCAGAGTGGTCTCCCCAGGCTGGGGATCCCATCCTGAAGTGCTGGTCACCATCACCTGTTTCATCTTTTAATTCAACATTCATTGTCAGAGTTAACCTTTTGCTTTTCTAAGTGACGTTGGTCAAGAATAAGACTCATCTGCATAAAACCACTTTGAAAGTGCTTTGCAGAAACGCTTCAGTGACCTTTCCCCACTGGATTGTGGCTTAATGGTGAAGATCTGAAAGTAAAAGCTAATGAGGATGCAGCTTCATGCAGGATCCTTTGTGTTAAATTACATACAGAACAGGGTTCAGTTTTCTAGATGAAAAATTTTTCTGTATTTGGAAAAGGTCAGATCTGTTTTGAAACTTGGATCGACTTTTCACATGAAACTTACTTTAATGAAAGATCAGTCATAACTTAAAAATAAAATCATTTGGTCTCAGATGATGAAACAGGATGGTCAAGCATAGAGATTACATTCATGGAGTCTGGAAATTGTCTCTCAGGGAAGGTGGCTCTGGGTGAAGGCTCCATCTCTTCTTCCTTAACATGGAACGAAATGAAATGTTGAGTCTAATTCTGACAGTGTTGTCTCTGGGCTGTTATGACTATAAATAAGTGAAAAGTCCTTTATGCAGCGCTAAAGCTGCATAATAAATTAATGAATTTATGTATTTCTCTTTTTGTTCTTGAAAACAGCTCTGAATGTTGTGGAAGATCTCTAAATGTCTGAGATTTATCAGCAATTTAGGAAAGAAACATCTGGAAATTCATTATGACAAAGAGCCACATTAGCCTTCAGAGGAAATTCTGTGCTGTGGTCACAAGTTATCCCAGGGAAGATGATGGTGAATTCATCCCATGGCTTGAGTCAGAAAGCAAATTTTTGCAGCTGATGAAGGGAGTATTGAACTTGCACAGAAAGAAAGGGTGAAACAGGGAACAAATGAGTGTTCACTTAATGCAAAATGAAGAAGTTATGAACAAAATTAGCTGAGACGCAGAAGGGTATGGAAAGAACAAAATTTGTAATTATCTCCATCTCTGTGCTAGGAACCCAGGAAAATAAGCAGTAGGGCTGAGAATAGCTCATTTCTGAGTATAACAGTGCCTGTGCTGCATTGCTGAAACCTGATGGCAAAATTTGCATGGTTAGAATATTAAAAACCCTGGGTCTGACCTGTTTTGCAGCATTTGAAAGAGAGAGGAATGTGAGTGCCCCTGTCAGGGGAGGCATCACCACTTCTGAGGCTCTGACCAGAAATAAATCATTGACTTGAATAACTACAGTGGCCAGTGCCTTTCCATTAGTGGGTTTGATATGGGCTTTGTCCTTCCCACTGTGACAGGACCCAGAAGGAGCCAGGGGACTGTTCTTCAAGGAAGAGGTTGAGCAGCTCTGAGGTACTGATTCCTGGGTGGGAGGGCAGGGGCTACAGTGCCCAGCTCTCGCAAAGCCACTTCTGAGCCACAAAGTTTCCTCTCTGCAGGGCAGGAGCCTTCTTAAAATACAAAAAAAAAAAGTCTGGTTTGTTTTGAGCTGCAAAATTTTCTCTTACGCCTTACAAGGGCAAAACCTACATTAGACTTCGCTCCAGCAGGTTAAAAATGAAGTATGGAATTGAAAATTGAGACTAGGTTAGATACAATGGTCATAACTTGATGGTATGCGTGTAGGTTAAAATCCAACCTTTGTTTTTAGCGTTTCAAAAGACCCATTCTAAAACCTGCAAAGATTATTAGCTAAGTAAGTGGGAAGGTGTCTAAATGGAAACAATAAATGTGTTTTGGAACTGCCACGAGTGCCTCACTGTGTGCCTTGTAGCGCACAGTCAAGAGGGAAAGTATCTACTTGTGAAATAAACGTACAGCCACACATGCATCTAACGTAAAGCACACTGTGGTGATAAAACCACCAAATATCCAAAACAGCAAAGGAAAATGGATAGCAAGGGGTGTTCATTAGATACTAGGAGCAGAAGCTGATTGAGAAAGACACAAGATGCGAGAAGTAACCTTAGCTGCCACCAGTGGATGTAATAAAGAATTGTATCAGGCACTGCTGCTCATGTTTTGCGTCTTGGTAAATCACCTCCCCACTTTTGGCTTGAATTGCCCTTCGTTTAGTGTATGTTTAAACCTGAGGGGAGTGGAAAAGACTGAATGTTAATGTTGAGAATATACCTGAACAGAGAGAGGTGATTTAAGTTGCTGTTGGTGTGATTTACCCTGATGAATTTATGAATGACTGCAAGATCAGGAAGTAATTGATCTCATACAAAACAAAACTGCAGAAAATACATCTTGTAAAACTGATGATATCAGAGATGATAAAACTAATAATATTGATACAACACGCTTTTCTGTGGGATGTAAGCTTTGCTGTCATGATGTTTTGATTAAGAAACTGTTAAATACCAAATGCAGTAAAAACCAGCTAAGCGGTGGGACTACTGAGGTTGTGATTAAACACAATCGTTATTCACTTGTAGGTCTGGAGTGGTTTTCCTGTCAGGGTATTTTGTGCCTTTGCCTCCATGCTATGTTGTTGTTAGAACAGTGTTTTGAGGAGAAAAAAAACCCAAAACCCTGGTAGGATCACTAGCAACAGATATAACCACTATCTGTAAACTTTTAACTGGGTGGTAGCTGAAGTGATCAGTAATGAGAAGATGAAATCATAGGCTTGGGGTAATTAGGCATAATATGCCTTATTATAGGTCTAAATGTGAAATGAAGAGAAGATGTGATCCATTGCTGTGGGTACAGCTTGTGGGATGGGCACAGGGAGGCTTTGCTGCCCTGCGTGTCCCCAGCGTTACCCTTGGACCCTGCCCCATGCTCTGGTGAGTCAAGGGGACGCTGGAACCTGCCGAGAGCTCTGAACAGACTCAGGAGGGTTGCCTGGAAACCGGCAAGTTTTGCCTTAAAAGGCTCAGACCATTCAATCTTGGTTTAATAAAGAGGAATTGAAGAGTGACTTGGTGATAACTTGTAACTGTCTCTAAGGGAATACATATTTGGCAGGTCAACAGATAAGACTTGGCTTTTTTCCTGCAGGGTGACTAATTAAGATTTGGTACAGCTTGCTCTTCACTGCAGAGGATTTTCTGATATTGGCTCTTTAAGATACTAATTGTCCTATTTTTCTACAAGATATGATTTTAATGCAACCAGGATTTGACTCTGGGAAATCCAGCATGCAGCACATCAGATAGAAAGATCGTGCTGTTTTCTTTTGACTTTCTAACTTGAAGATATTTATTAGATGGAGATGATCATCAAGATAGGATTATCAGCCAAGAAGTGAGTTGTAAGTTTGATACGAGTTCAGAAGTTTGCCTTGGATGTGGTAGGGTACATTCAGTCATTTGGTTCATCAGTGCGTTCTCCAGTGCAAAAAATCTGAAGGTGGTTGCTGTCCTACATTTTTTTTTGTGTGAGTCGATTGGGTTTCCCATTGTACAGACTTGAATTGTTTCATTGCTAGAGTCCCTTTAATGGTTAGGACACTTGGTTATCTTTCCACTTTTAAGCAGATAGATCTTTCTGTAGCAATGTGCTCTAGGTCTTATAAATTCCTGTGAAATTAATCTGGATGTTTCTATGTGAGCTTCTTTATTCTGAGGTGATCAAGAAAAGGAATCACTCTCAGCATTACTGCAGTCGTGAAAAATGCAGCAGTCCAGACTTTCTGTTTGTTTCTGTAAGGTCTTATTTGCTAGCCTGAATGTGATACTATAAACTAGAAACTCTATTTATCCCCCTGAAAAGCAGATCTGCTTTGACCCTAAGCTAAGTCCCCTTTCTGTCCCCTAGCTTTCATCCTGCAGATTCAAACTGCTGAGTGCATCATAAATTCTCAAGGCAACTCTCAAAAATGCTGCAAAAACATGGTTGGTTGTGCAGAAAAGCTCTGTAAATTTTAAGCACCAAGCAGCACATAATTCAGTTGTGCTGTGAGTGGCAGTGCAGTGCTGTAGGTTAGATGGAGATCTGACTTTAAACAAGGCTTTAGATTTTCCTTTTTCACCCTGAATTTAGTTGGCTCTTTCCTTTCCTTCCTGTGGTGCCTCCCAGCCATCTTCTCTGTGTCTCCCTCTGCCTCTTATTGAAGAACAGTGCAAAATAAAGATATAGGGGGACGCTGGAGTGTACTTAGGCCAACAAGCCTCTGAGATAAATGAGACTATATTGTCCTTTCTTGCGGCATTTGCAACAACTGGGACAGGAAATGTAAATTTTGGGAGTTGAATTGCTTTTTCTCATGAGACTTTCCTGGGGCGTGATAGATGATATAATCACAAAGCTTTTCCTGGAGTCCACAAGGATTCCCTTGTTGTCTACTCAGTACTGCCATAATCTTGACAAAATCATGACAAAATTAATGTTAATTTCAGAGAAAAAGTGTTTCTGCATGAATGATGGCTTTATTTTATTCAGGTAATGTTGCTTTCTCCCTCTTTTGACTAACCTTGCAGTGCATACTAGTTTTGCATCAGGTCCCATTACTTCGCTTCTCTTTTGGGTGATTATTAGGATTGTAAAAACCTGTAGTGTTAACATTTCACTTTCCCTGCACTTTTCAAGTATTGTAGCACTTTATTTGTAGTTTTCAGTGTAGCTTTTAGACTGTAATGCCTGTGTTTCACTCCCATCAACTTGAATTAATTTTCAGGCATGACTTTGTGAGACTACCCAATATAGCTAAATGAGATAGTTACTTCCTTCCCTTCAGCCTTTAGTTTTATAACTCTATTAAATAAAACGTTAGCTGGCAGAATTAATTCTTTATGAGTCTATGCTGCTTCTTGTTGATTCTATTACCTTGCAGATGTTTACGGGTGTTTTGCTCTAGGTTTGTTTTTCTTTCCATTTAAATATGCTGACATTTTTCAGGTACTTGGTTCTGTTGATAACTTTTTTTTTTTTTAAGCAAAGTTATTTTACAAAACGAGCCTTTGTTACTTACTAAGTTTCTCAGTTTTCTTTGTCTTGGTGTTCACACACGGTGAATCCAAATTTTAAGCACAATTTAGTCCTTAATGATTTTCAAGGCATGATTCTCAGGTTTTCATGTATGTGATCCATGTTTATACTGGTGTGCTCCTACCTCTCCTGGCAGCCCAGCTGCCCCAGCTTGCAGGTCACCTCTGAGTTCCCAAATGCTTTGGGGTATATCGAGGGGGATTGTACCTGCAAAAGTGGCTCTTTGGTCCTTTTCTTTCTAGGCTATTGCACGGTTTTCTTGGTGCTTCTCTCCACTTTTACATATTTACAAGCAAGATGTCTCAGTCTTTCTGAGATGCTTTGGCTTGTGTGAGATCCTTTCCTTTTTGCTCCTTGGAAAGGAAGGGGAGAGAGTGGGGTCATTTTAACAGAAGCAAGATGGTTAAGGAGATAACTGGTAAGGTGTAAGCTTAATGTGCTTCACACTCATCATTTGGTGTTTTTCCTTCATTATTCTACTTCTAGGAAAAGAGCATTTTTTGTCTTAAACACGTGCTGATGGCAAGTAAAGGACCATGTTCTTCTGCAAGTGTGACGGCCACAGACTTTATTAAATAATTTCCTAAGTTATTATTGCAATGTGCAAACCTAAACTACTTGCTAAATAACTTGTAGTGCTTGGATGCTGTTATTTCTTCTTAGCATAAGTAGGAGTGTGCTCACCATGCAGATTAATAACCATATGCACTACCTAGAAATAAATGTGTTCTTGGCTATGTAAAGAGGCTCTCAAGGCTGGATGGTTTAGTTCAGATGAATATTGAATAGACAGGAATCTCTGCTGAAGCAAAACACACCACCTTAGTCCTGTATAGTCTGCATGGCTTGTATAATGCCTTGGGCGTTGAAAGAGCACCTCCTCCCCACTCTGGGTTTTATATCGAGGTGCTGTACTGGATGGAAGGTGTGTATGGGGAAGGAGTTCTGTGTGGTTGAAGATGTCAGCTGCAGGGCTTGCATTTATAGAGCTGAAAATCTGATTTTACTGATAAGAGTGTGATCTACAAGTATTAAAAAGTAACTATGGTGATAGTGTAGGGCTTGCCAGTGTAGGGACTCACACAGCTAACATCAAATGTACTTTGGGGATGGGTTATTGTGTCGTATATGGCTGCTCCAACTGGCTTCTGTTTTGGCTTTTCCTATATCGTGTTCTATACTGTCATGAGAGCTCTTAAAAGAACCTTGAAGCTTGAATGAAATCAACAAACGGAGCATGACCTACGTTCATAAGTAGGTAGTAGTGGTAGAAAAATTGCATTAAAGGCAATATCGGCTGGAGCAGGAGCTGCTGCTCTGGGGTGGGAGCCTCGGACAAAGGGGCAAGCTTGTCTGGCGAGGGCAGAGACTGGTCGATTGGCAATGAATCCTCAGCTCAAATGGGGAGTGTGGAGGTGTTAAAATTGTTAAATAAGGCACAAGTCTTAAAAATAAAGAAATTGAATGAAAAAAAATATACCTCCCAGTAATCTCATCAGATCTTTCAGAAGCCACCAAGGAATTGTGAATAAATAACAATTACATGCATATACTGAAACCAAATGTAATTTCAGATGCATCTCAAATTTAATAAAAACGCTGTAAAAACTTACCTCATTATGACATTTGTAATTTGTTTTCCAATTCCTAAAAGTAATGCAGAGGGGTGAGACTTCTAGAGTGTTTCAGTGACTGTTTTCTCTGCAAGTACTGTAGTTAAAATGTGACGTATTTTGATTGTCACAAAACTTGCTAAATTGTAATTAGACCTTTATTATCTGTGATTACATGGCGAAAGGTTCAAGTGGATTTTAATCCTAACCACACCTTGTTTGTGGTTGCATTTGTTGCTCCAAGGCTGAAAAAGAACATATTATGCAAATGAAACCTGCTACCCACCCAGAACAGTATTAAATCTGTCTGAAGGCATCTGGGTTTAATCTTGTTTATATGCTCACCGCTCATCTTGCTGGGGCTGCGGTGGAGTTGGACCCAGCGCAGAAGCAGGCAGTGGCCTAAGATTTAAAGCTTGCTTAATTCCTTTTGTTTCCGTTCTATTTACAGTGACCAAATGCCACTGAGAAATGGAGGGAGCACAAAGCAAACAGACAATAGCAGGTTTTAATATAATTCTTTGGGTTTGTGTTTATTAAGGAGTAAAGTTGCTTATTAAAAAATCCCTTTTGAGTCTAATCTGAAACAAGTGGCTTTTGAAATGATTCCTACAGATAAGTATCTTGAAACCAGCATTGCCTTTTTGCAATTAATATGCCAATAGCAACAAACAAGCTCTTCCAAAGCCCACGGCTTCTTAGAAGCTCTCTGACAAAGAAATGAAGCCTTTTAAGTTGTGTAATTTTATTTTGTTTGGCCTAGTTGCTTCTGGTTTTGTATGATAAGGACCTTACATAAACTGCATCAACCAGCAGTTAAAGTCATCAGAGCGCTGGAAGTTTATTGCTGGTTTTATGCACTGAAGAAAACCTCAGTGCTATCCTGAGAGAAACCATTAGTGAAACGCCTTCTGTGTTTTAGTCTTGTTATTCTTTATTCACCTTGAAATCTGATGAAAGAGGAAAAAATGTGTAGTCATAAGATGAACATTAGTTCATGTTTTGAATTTGTAATTATTGGCTCTGCTTGATAACTGTTCACAGAGACAAAGGATCCAGGGGAAATTAGGTTGCTTTGAAAGCCATTGCACCTAAAACATGACACATAACTACTTTCCAGGAAGTTTGTGTCTGAAGAAACAGTAATGTGGCAAATAACAGAGGTTAAGGGGCTTCCTAGTTTCAATTCAGGATACTTAGTCCCTGCCATTATAGGAACATGCATATAATTCTTTCAAGAAGAGCCTTTACAGTATGGAACACAATATAGCTGCCTGATTTTATTCTAACAATCTATGTTTCATTTTCCTGTCAGCTTACAAATATTCTTACTGGTCTGCATTCTCAAACCTTTCCAGAGTCTCTAGCTTGCATTTTGGGATGCTGTGATTTTTTAGATTTTTCAGAAGTATTCTGCTTGCAATTTACTCTTCGATTATTCTTGTTGTATTGCTATAAAAATCTCAGCAAATGTCAAGATACGAACCTGAGATAAGTGGAGTGTTTCTCTAACAGCTCTCAAAAGTGAACGACTCAGGGGGGAGGGTAAGAAAAAGCCTAGAAGTTCTCTCTCTCCTCTCACCTGTCCCTGCCAACATCCCCACACGTCCTAGCATTTTTGGCTTTCTGACTCCTGAGTAAAGCTTTTCAAGGTCTGAAGAGGTTTCTCTGTGTTGTTACCCTCATGGATTTCTCTTCTACAAACCTTGACTTCTTCGTCACAAAGCCCTGTAAACGGCATCCACAACATCCTAGAGCAAATGATGCTTTTTAGTAACAGAAGCTTAGGAAGCATGACAGTTAAGTGGATTTCTGTAAGATAATTTGCTGAAACTAGAACAGCATGATGTCACAACTTCTGTTATAAGGTGATGATGAAAATGAATTCAGTCCTCTAATTGCGGGTGTGATTTGACCTTAAGAAGGTAAAGTGAGAAGAATAACGATGCAAAGCTCCTTCTGCAGTCTATTTGAGTTATTCTTTATAACAGTTTAAGTAGTGACTCGGATAGGGCACAGCTTAAGTAGAGTGCAATTAAAAATCCATACGGATGAGTATGTGTTGACATTGGTAGATATAGCCAATCAAATTACTGAAAAATGATTCAGAATGTCAGAAAGTATTTATAGACTTGTAGAAAAGCTACTGTAACTCAAATGTAGCGTAACACTCCAACACTGTAATAGAATATTAGTCTTAAATCAGTTGTAGAAGGTGTCAGTGCTGCCAGTGTTCGGGATGAGAATTTTTGGATGACATAATGGTGCCCTTGGTATAGCGTGGGTTTACTGCTAGCGCGCATATAGGCACCTGCTTGAAAGAGTTTGGAGGTATTTTTGTTATAAAGTTAGATTTGTTCACTTTTTCCTGGCAGTAGTGATACCTGTGTCTGTGCTGCTTGGATAACTGCTTTTGGCATACAAAAGTGCTGCATGAAGAACAAAAGAAATGGGAAGATGTAGTGATAAGAGAAGAATTAAAATGCTTGAAGTACCAATTATCTCCTCCAAATAGATAAATGTCTTCTTTGCTTTGGGCTTTTCATTGTATTCTGGCCAAACCATCCTGCGGTATTAAAGGGACTTAAGTGTTAACCATCCAGATATTTGTAAAACAGAAATAAACACACCTCCTTTCTTCACTTTGGTACAGCTTAAGCAGGTGAAAGATAACTTATTTTCTGCTTTGTTATGATACAGGCAGGCAGATTAATAGTTTGATCTGATACCTCTGACAATATGCTTTTTTTTTGTTACTTGAATTGCAGTGTTTGATTATAACAGAGGACCAAAATACTACACTATTTTTTCAAGGAGGTCTTTTGTGTTTTTCAAATCCCTTTAATGCCTATCGAATGTCCCCATAACGAAAACAGAATACGATGCAGGCTTCGGCACAAAATGCTATTATTCAGTGGAATGTTGGGATTTTTTTTTCACTTGTGTTTTTGTGCGTTGCCTACATTTCGTAAAGTAATTGACTTCAGGGTCTGTCACTTTGTTTTCCATCACTTCCACTGATGTGATTAATCAGGAGCAATTCCATTTGCTAGGTTTGCATCCCAAGTGGCTGCACATGATGCAGCCAGCCCTTTCTTTAACTGCATGGTGTGAGTAAATCCAGTTTAAGTGATGAGCATTGATTGCATAAGGAAAACTTGTGGTTAAACTCCTAAAATATGAAACTGTGTGCACAGGTTTGAAACAAAAAACAAGATACCATATTTATTTTCTCTTTGCTCTATTTTCTCTTTTACCAGGATACTTTTTCTTTTATTTGTTTGGTTAACCGACTTTGTACTTCAGTAACTAAGCATTGTACGTACAAACTGCACTTTTCCTCTCTACAGTTCATTGACCATATCTACAAATGGAATGGATTTTCTCAGTGTTTGTCTCCAACAAGAGAAATGTTGCAAAACCCGAACCAAATGCTACTTCATTCTGTTAGTGCAGGTGCAAGCAAGAGTCTGATCTCTGTGGGTTGCCAGCTGTCCTTGTGGGTTTAAATAAGCAGGTTTAAATGTGTAGCTGCTAATATCCCAGATGTCTTGTAGTATCATTTATCCTGTTGTAGGTGAGCTGAGGTTGCAAGCGTTAGGAGGTACTGTGCCTGGAACTCTGATGAAGTTAAAGAATTTAACATGATGATGTTTTTGAGGGAAGTCCTGATACTTCTCATAAAGGAGAAGTCCTTCTTCTCCCCCTTTTTTTTTTTTTTTTTGTGCTGGCTACTGCTTGGCTAATACTTGAGTAAACTGAACTGGGGATTATAGAAGATTTTAGACCAAAAGGACTTTAGAGTTTCAGCTATATCTCTCCAGATGTTATATACTTTGATAGCATGGAAGGGCCCTTTAAACACAGTAATCCATGGGCTGCATGCTGCTTCTGCTAAAGAAAACATGAGCTGGGAACTCAAAAACTTCAGGGAACTATCTATCCCTGAGATACCAGACTCTCACTGGGGACTTAGAACTTAGTTTAAAAATTCACAACGCAATGAAGAGCAATGTGGTGTAAGCAAGCAAAGAGTAGACCATAAGGAACAGGTTTTGACTATCTCTGGCTGAGTTCTGGAGCCTCACTTCAAAGGAAGCGTTGGGTGATCTGTTAGTGGGAACTTCAGTGTGAAAATCGAACCAGCACAGAGTCCTGCATCAGACTATTTTCATCTTGCATCTATAATGGACAAGTATGTTTTGATTTTGTTAACCTCTGCTAGTTACACAGTCCTCATTTGTGTGTGTCACTGGGAAACCACTCACTCAGCTTCCCATTCTGCTGCTTTCTGTTTATTGTTTCATATTAGTCTGATTTAGCACGTCTGAAATCAAGTTGTGCTGTTTGTAACTCTTCTAGTCAGGCACGTGTAAGCCTTCCTCAGCCTTGATTTAAATAATTTAAAATGTTATCTTTCTCACAGGTCTCTAGCCCTGAGCTACTGAGCCTCATCGTGTTCAGAGCCACGTAAAATCACCCGTTAGCTGAGCTGGGCTTTCGATAACCTGAAAAATGACATGCTGCTCATAGAACTCGCACTGCAGAGCCTTACGCTCCGTAGCCATGGGCTGTAACAATGCGCAGCACAAGGGACTTGGCACAGTGCAGAATTTGCAACACGCATATGCACTTGAGTGAGTTATGTCAGTATTAGCTTTTTGCCTTGAGCAATGCTGTCTTTTGTGTACTTGCAGTCAAGTCTTACATATGTCAATGTCCTCTGCTTGGAATACAAAAATAACTCAGGGATGACTGTGCAGGCTCAGAGTAAAAGTCTGTCTAACCTCATGTCCTGCCTCTGACAGTGGCCAGGAACAACAAGGGGCTTGTGGGCTTAGAGGATTTTGTAAATTGTTGAGTTCTGATGGCTGGGTGCCTCTTCCTTTGATGCAAGGAGAATCTTTTGATGAGACTGAATCATTCCATGCATTTATTTTTTGCTCTGAATAAGTTAAGTTTGCAAAATTTGCAAAGCAGAGGGTTGCTCCTGTGTACAAAAGTCATTTTGGTTTTCTCATGACAGTAATTCCTTTCATGCCATGAACAGTCACCTTTGCATATACAGCTTGCTCTGTATCAAGGTCAGAGGGTTTGGATTTCAAATTGATGAAAGAAATATATACTGAATATAAGTAAAATCCATGATGCAATCTCCTGTAGTGTGTGGAGTACAAATAACAAATGTGCCCTCACCACCTCCACACCTTTCCCAGCACAGTAACCCTTGTCACAAACCATATTTTCATGCTGGGAATGACCTTCTCATCCATTGTATGTAGGAGGTTGGAGTTACTGCTGGTTTACTACTTCGAGGAGTGGTCCCAGAGCACTTTCATGCTGATAGCACTCTGCACCCACTGAATATTTCATCACAGTGAGCAGCAGCCACCTATTTATATTCACTTCACACATTTCAGTTTGGAGAAAATCTGATTTCCATGATTTCCGTTGGCTTTGTACCAAGAAGATGTGTTACTGTTGAATATTATACGCATCAGTGCATCTGATACATGGTAGGATCTCCATGCATATGGATTCATCTTGTTTAAATTGTTAACTTCTCTAAGTGTTGGAGGGATTATAAATAAGTATGCTCAGGACAACGTTGAGTCTGTGGTGGAAATTTAATAGTGGAGCGAATAAATTTAGCAAACTTTCTCTTGGAGTGTTTTGGAAGTCTGTGATTGAATTACAGCTTTAGTAATGGCCATCTGTCAAAATAATATTTTAAATGCTAATGCAACCCAGAGTGGCACTGCAAGTGGAACAAAAATGATTGTTATTGTGCTTATTATGGTAAACATTGTGTACTGCAAACTTAGCTGGAGTTTGCCAACACAGTGATGTACTTTCACTCACCTTCCTCGGGAGAGGACTTAGTTGTTCGAGTGACCTTTCTTCGAAGTGACAGTTATTTCTTGGTATCTGTTTTTGCAGGATTTTTTGTTGCTTTCGTTATGGAAGGCCTGGCTCTGGAACAATGGGGTTTTGCCTGTTGCTTGGGGAATGCGGGAACCTTGGGTAACTTCTCACTGTCAGTAAATACAGGGTGACTCTTTGGGAGTTGAAATTTTAGAAAACTCGTCCAACCAGCAAGCTTACTCGAGGGCCAGACGAGGAATTGTGTGGCTCCATTTCAGTGCAGTGCTTTGGGGGAGACAGCATTTCAAATTATGCTGGGAAGGATGAACGTATCCAAAGACAATTTTGTATATGAGCCTTTTGCAGCTCATGAAGTTCTGTTTTGCAGGATTTCTGATGCTCAGAGCCGTGTTCCCGTCTGCTGGGATACAGGGGGTGTGTGCTGCTGCAGGTAGAGTTGAATAGTTCTGGAAACTACTTGTTATAGAAAGAGTTTTGTCAGATGGAGGCCTCTGGTATCAACTTTTGGACTTCTTGATATGGATCACATTGAACACTGAATTATACTAGTAATTAAGTGGGAATCTAAAGGACTTACTAACAGAGTCTGTGGCAAGAAGTCTGCTTTATTTTTTTAAAGGTGATGTATTATGACTAGTGTAAAATATCTTTAATGGGTATTCTTGTGTCTGTCTTTGTTTTGTACTCCGAGTGGACTGTAATGAAAAATGCTGCCTGCTGTAAGAGGCTGCCTCGTATGTATTCCTCTGCTCCTTTTAATGGTGCTACTTTTAGCTATCAAAAAAAGAAAGATTTGTCTCCTGTGCCTCCCAGTTCCCTAGGTATCCTTCTGACAGAGGTTATCTTGGGCTGCATCTTGAGAGAGCCTAGAGTAGGAGCTTCTCGACATCATTATGAATAGGTAAATGCTCACTGAACTGTCATTGTTTTAAATAATAGTCCACCTTGAAATGGGTCCTTGTGTGGGAAATGGTTCTTTTGGATTTTATTCATGATATGACATTAAAACAAAATTTGTGGTTGCTTCCGTCATTGCATACGCAGGATTGTGATGCCAAAAACTTTGGTTTGTTTAGATTTACAATATGCAAAGCAATTCGACTTGCCTCTTGCAAGTGGTTACTGTGGTAAAACTAGGAATGTATTAAAATCATGGAATTTTATTTAATGTCTTTAAAAATATTTGCTGCCTTCAGCTTTTAATTTTTTTAAGGCTTCATCTGTCCATTAACACTTTTATTTACTGTTTATTAGAATCTTTACATTTTTCTATTTTTCCTTCAGGCCTGGTAATAAAAACAAATTAATGTCACTGCATAGGTTTTGGTTCTTATCTTGGTTTCTTATCAGATAAGTTTAATCCATCCTGTTGATAAGAGTAACTACCTTTAGCCACAGCCACCTGCAGTATCACTGTTCAGCAGGTCAGCTACTGAAGTGATAATCCCATGGCAGAAGAGGATGTGTGAGGCAATAAATTCCTCCTCGTTTCCTAAGCACGGAGACCTGTCTGCATGTACCTTGAGGAGACATTTACTCATCTGTGGTACAGTGGCTTCCTCGGGGATACTTGTATTCTATGACAAAAAAAGGGAAATAATTTGTGATGAATTTTTCAAGCTTATTTTTTATTTGATTCTGATCTGTTGAGGGAATAGCAGGCAGCACAGTGCGACAAAAAGGCTTGAACTGCAGGTGCCCTCTGAAAATCTGACTGTAGGATTGAAGAACTCCTTAGGGGAGAAGGGCAGCCTGGTTGAGCGCTCAGCATCCCCCTTGGCTAAGAAACTCTCTTGGAGTTTTAGCTACATCCGACTGTAACTGCTCCATTTGGGCTGGATTGTAGAGAAGTGGGCAGTTTGTTCAGAAAACAAACAGTAAATCTGCAGTGTGGTGCAATTTTTATTCCTAAATAATTTATATTTATGTGTGTTATCTGTTTCTCCCAGTGCTTTTGGTTTTGTTTTTTCTTTTGAAAATCAGCCAGCTGAAATACATTTTTTATTGAGCTTTTTCAGCTCAACTTTTTATTGCAGCTGCAAACTCCTTGTGCTTCAGCTGCAAGTCTGCTAGAGTTTAATGTTCTGCAAGTCAATAAGAAATGTGTAGAAACTAGTTTATTAAATTAAGTAGATCAGCAGGATTGGTCCTTGTGGTTTCGTGGAGTAAAATAAATTACACTGGGAGGAGATAAATGTTTTGGAAGGGGGAGGCCATCTGACCAGTTAGCAGAGAAAGGGGCTGTGTTCTTGCTCAGGACCTTTCCTGAGTTCCCATCTCTCTGGGAGGCAACCTGGAAAGAAAAAAGCCCTTTTGAAGTGCACACTGTAACTTTGGACTTGTCACCAGGGGTGGCACTGCTATCCTGTTCCAGACTGGCCTCAACAGGAATTCAGAAATGATGCAGCAGAAATCCGTAAAGGCTGCAAACACATGCTTCAGTGAAGATGGAAGTTAGATGATTGAAACTGTGTGCTTGTTAAGTACAACGTTAAATTTCATCTGTTAGAGACTATTCTCATGAGCAGTGTTTAATCCCGTTTTAGCCCTTAGCTTTGCAAACATCCTATACCTGCAGCTTCCTCAGGTGTCTAAATAGAGGGTTTTAAAGTCTGTTAAAGTGCCTGAGAGTATTAATTCCCAGCAATCTGATTTATGAAGGCAGAAGACACATCGGTAGCACTCACTGTAATGGCTTTATAGCAGCTGAAGACTTTGAAACTTTCAAAACATTTCTAGATGTTGAAGGTATTTATGGAATTTGGTTCACTGATGGCACAAATTAAGACTCCTTTTGCAACGCTGGTAATTTTAAAGTGTAAGATCGCGTTGTAAGTGGCAGTTTGGCCAATGGTCCATCAGATCCCCTTTGGTAAGTGTCTGTCCCTTGCAACCAGGGCTAAGGACACATGCTAACGTGATCCAATTTCTCTGTGCTCTCGACAGGCTGTAAATAACGTCATTATAAAACTGAATTTCCTGTGGATCATGCGAAGAGATAAATCGTGCACGAGCCACATCATTATTGATTCATACACCATTTGCCTCTTAGCTCACTCAGAGAAACACAATTACTGCAGTTACACTTCATTTAAAAGAATCGCAACTTTTCAGCAGTGCAAGCGGCTATTGTGCCTGAATTGATATTCTTTCTGGGCCAAACCTTAATGTGTTGTTTTATGTTTTCCTGACTGCAACCAAACAAAACTTAAAAGGGTTATAAAGCTGTATCTTTCTCATTATTGTTTTCCCTGTGCTGCTCTACACAACTGCAGAGCTTTTTCAAAACTCAGTGTAGCATACGCATTTCCATCATTTATAATGTACATTATTTTTATAGTTGTATAAATGATTGTATTGAACGCAGTGTTTTGCTGATTTAAGGCTAAAGCTGGACATCTGCAATTTCCATTTCTTTGAAGCAACACAGTGAGCAGCCAGTAATCTCTCATTTCCCAGCTCATTTGCATGAAAATATAAGTTTAGGCCTCAAAAGTTGGTTAGGGCAGAAGCGTTTGATTAAAAATAGTGGCTGTCTTATTAAACAGCAACAAATATTTAAACAGAGAAAACATTCATGGAAATAGGTGGTAGTGGAGTCGTGTGTAGGAGCAGCGCTACTGCTGGGTCTGAGCAGCAAGAGCTGCAAGTGCTTTGTCTGGCCGCTCCTTGCAACTCCTGGGTTCCCAAAGGGTTTTTTTGCTGGGGGTAGGGAGTTTAAACTATCTTTTCTGTTCTGTCTGCTTTTGTAAGGAGGGATTCTAATCAGCACCAAAGAAATGGAAAAAGTAGCGTTTTGGGGACAGGGAACAGGAGCTTTTCCTCAGACTCTGCTGCGACATTAACAGAGATTGTCCTCAGGTGGATCTTTTGGCATTAATTCCTGATTTAATCCTTGAGGGAACATCGGGCTGCAGGTCATAATACACTAGATTTTGAGAACGAGTTTTCCTCTCCGAATATGACTCATGCTTTGCAATGTTTTGTAATCAGGGAGAGAAGTAGTTTTGTTCTGAGATGTTGTTCCTCTCCAGCAGCAGACACCAGGGAGAGTTTGTTTTGTGCTATGGTAATTTTTCTGCTGTATTTTGTTCTATTTCATTTACCCTCCTGAAAGAAACTTTCAAAGTGACTCATCATAGTAATGAGGATTATGCAAGCAGGAACTCTCCCTTCCTTGCAGCTTGGCAAATTAGTCATTTTTAGTGGGGTTTCTCTGCTATAAATTAGGAAAGAAATTGGCCTGCACCTCAGCAGTGATGGGGAACGATGCTGCTGGTAGAGCCAGAATGGGACTGGGGCCAGTGGGGTTTTTGTCTCCTGATGCTCTTTGGTTCTAGTGTCCTTGAGAAGAAAGGTAGAGGATAGCTTGTCAGTTTTTTTGATTTGTATTTTATTTTAAATAAGTAAGTGGCTAAAATCCTGAATCAATCTCAGCAAACGGTTTATGTTTTGGTCTAGATTCCTTCTCAATAAAACTACACGTTAAAGCCAGGATAGCCAGAGATGCTCTGCATGGATGGAGGGCAGTGGGATGTCACAAGTGACTGAAAGCAGAGCTGGGGTTAGGGCTAAGTGCTTGGATTCATTTTGACATACCTTGGTGCCTCATTTTTACTATTCAAGGAAGAAGCCACCTACCAAGCTATTTTTGCAAAACATTTCCACTTGACAAGGTAATATTTTATAGGAACCTCTTGAAAGTTTTACAGTCTGCCAAACTTGCAGCATCATTTTTGGCTTTGTTTTACCCTTGATGATATTTTAAGGCATTGAACACAGTTACAAATCTCTGTGTCTCTGTAGATTTGAAAGGTAAATCCAGACTGAATTAACAAGAACTGCTTTGCCACAGCCCACTCCCTGTGCTTGTACGGTCAGATCAGTCTTCTTTATCTGCCCTTTTCCTGGAGAGAGAAAGAGTGGTGTAATTTATAATCCAAACAGTTACTGCTTTAGGGGGTTGCTGAAGGGCTTCACTCCGTAGTATCTTGGAATACAGCTAATTATATAGAGTCTAAGTACTTCCAGAGTATGTAGGAGGTTTCGCATAACTAAGGAAATCTGTAATTTGAGTTGTTCCATTAAAACACACAATGTGCATTCAGTTTTTGAATGAAATATGCAGTTCTTACTAGTGAAATGTCAGCAAACATTGTATGAGCCCAGTCTCTGTAGAAGTGGCACTGAAAAATACAGAAATAACTGTGCAGGCTATGGGTAAAGCTGACGCAGCAGAAGACACGAGAAGGCTTCTGGGGTGGCTCTAGGAGACGAGTGAGTGCAAGGAGACTGAAGACACGTGGTTGTGTTATTTTGATATTGGGATTGGGGCTAATTACTCTGAAGCTGCGTGAAGCTTCCTGCACATGCTGCCAAAAGCATCGTTAAACTCCGTCCTAGCTGTGGGGCTGCTCCCTGTAGCAGCTGTGAGGATGGGCACGTGGCCTGGGAAGGATAGAGCTCATCTCTGCTCGTCACGTAAAGAAACTTCGTAATGCTGGGTTGCCGGTATTAAAAACTGTCCCGGTGCCAACAGAAACATGGGGAAACCCAGGGGATTGTGCTTCTGAGAGGAGCTGCACCAGCTGGCTGAGGGCATGCAACACCCTAGTCCTGGCCCTCTTGCATTTCTGCTTTTAATAGAACAGCTTCTGCGTAGCTGGGAGGTTTGTTTTGTACCAGCGCCTCCCCATCTGCCTGTTGGCTCCTGCTGTCCTCCTGGTGCCCATGGGCAGCAGCTGCCTGATGCTCTAGCACTGCAGAGTCTGTTCTCCTCCCCGACTCGTGCGTGGCTATAATGAACATGCCTATTAGTGAGCAATAAGTGAAACTGCTGCAGACACTTCTGTCAGTGACGTCTGCTGTTCCTTCTGAGCTGTGGAATATCACTGCCTTCCTCACAGTGATTTCTGTGAGCGTTTTCTGCTTGTATGAGCAGTCACGACTATTGTCAAATGTCATGCCTTCAGCATATAAACAAGCTCTTGTGTAAAACTGCAGACAGCACCCAGGGAACCAGGCAGATGAGTGCATGAGCTTTTATGCTTTATTTCCAAGCTTGGGTGCATGTTAGTGAAGAGCTTTCCTTTGTTCTGGAGCATTGATGCTCCCAGTTATGTACAGCATTTGCTCTCCCTCCCATTTTTTTCCTTCATGACTGAGTCCTGTTCCTCTGTGTTTGAGGAAGTCTGAGAGGATGTGATGAGCAGGAGATCACAGCCAGCCTGGCCTGCAAGCTGTCACGAGGAGCTTGCAAGGACTGAGCAGATATGCTGCTCTGCAGGTCACTTAAGTAACTGCGTGTGCTATCGGAGGGTTCATATTCGTGAGTGAAAGGCGATGATCCAAGTTACTTTCTGTGAAAGATATGAGACTTTCCTCATATCTTACAAGCAGCGGGAATGTGAGGGATGCTGCTGATCTTTAGGCTTGCACCTGAATTTCTTCCTTGGCAGCAAATGAGTATGCAAACCTTGCTCTGCCAAGAAATAGCCTTTAGCTGTTTATTGTTGTAGATGGTTTTAATATTTGTATCCTGCAGATGAATGAGTAAATAGCAGAAAAATATTTATTTTCTACCTCTTGAGCTTATCTAGGTTCTTATTTGCCGAAATCAACATAAATTAACATGGGCTATATAGTTAATTTAAAATTGCTGTCCAGTCCAAAACCTGTTTGCAAGTAACCCAGCAATAACGTGTGTGGTTGGTGCTCAGTGACATGGATTTTCTTCCAGAACACAAGATGCTTGCCAGGCACATGCACCAGGCTTGGTGTTATTTATTTCATTTGCCTGCCTGAATTTGCTCCATTTAATACTTTTCATTGAAAAGAAGGTAGGCATGGTACATCTGCGTAATGTATAAGTTATATAGACACATGCCAGCCTGAAAATGTGTATTAGACATTAGTGGTGAGTAAAAGAGCTTTAGCGATTGAAGCAGAATCATAGAATCACCAGGTTGGAAGAGACCCACGGGATCATTGAGTCCAATCATTCCTATCAAAAAAATAAGAATTCATATTAAATAAAAAAGAAGTTTTGGTGAATACCACCTGCACCAGGAGGTGGGTGCTGTGCGTCACCAGGATCTGCTACAAGATTCTTAGAGTACCAAATGGATCCTCATAATTTTCCTGCTAAATTTGTGGGTCTACCTGGTTCTTCTCTCTTTTTTCCACTTCCTTTCTAGTGTACGTCCTGCGACTGAGTGCTTCATGCTGGCCCCGAGGTCTCTGTGCACTGACGACCATTCCCAGGCACAGCTCAGACATTTATTTATATTTACATATAGACATTTATTTAAAAATAAGTCTTTTGTGTCTTAGTTCATACTTTCTAACTGTGCTTCCTTTAGGTTGGAGATGCCTATGATGAACGTACTTGAATGACTGCCGAACTTGTTGATGCAGAGTAGAACACCCCTAAATCCAAATTGATTCGCAGATCCTTTTAAAAACTGTAATTATTTTCCTACTGTTTTTAACAAGTTTTCTAGTCTCACTGCTTTGGGAAAACCAAACCCCCGCTAAGTTCCAAAGCTGCAGAGAACCCAGCCTGCCAGGGCTAAAGCACCTTCGTGTGTCGTTCTCTTTGAATTCCTTTTTACATAAGTGAGAGATCAGGTTGATGTCATTTGGAGGGTGGTGAGTTTCTGTCAGGCTGTAGAAGGATCACACATCTCTCCCCATTAACGAGGGAACATCCCAGGATGTCGTTGTGCTTTTGACAGTGTCAATCCTGCAATGTGCTCGTTAAGGCTGCGCGTTTTCTCACAACTTGTTTGCAGGAGCTGGTGCAAAGTGCCCAGGATCTTAGTCTGACTTGGTGCTCAGTGCCAACTTCTAGAGGAAGGAGATGAAAGCCCAGAGCCTGTGGTACTGCTGGCAGGCACATGGAAATGGAAATCCAGCAGTGATGCACGAGCTTCCATGACTGCCAGAAATGGGTGCCAGAATGTTCTCGGTGGCTCAGGCTTTTCTTGGCTTGGGCTCCTTCCCCTGCAATACCAGTAACATGCGTTTAGCTCAGACCGATGTTGGCATCACCCTTTCAGGAAGAAAGAAGAATTTTTGAGGACCTCCTGTGAATTTTCTCACAGTAAAAGCCTCCAAATGTGAAAAGAAACAAATTGATTTTTCTGAGGAATCTCTGAATAAATAATGGAGGGTTGGCATGTGGAGTTAGAGGTTTGCCATCTGGTAGTACGGCCCCCGACAAATTGTAGCACATTGTCATTCTGGCGAGTAAATGCTTATTTGCTGAAATGGACTGTTATTTCATTGCTTTAGCATGGAGGAGAAGCGTGGAAAATGATGAGCAATTTACTGGGGAGTTTTTGTTGCAAAGGAGCTCTTGTAGGGAGAAGAGGCCTAATGGAAGCAATGAGTTCTTTAAAACAAAATTAATGGGCCACCGTAAAAAAAAAAAAGTGTTTAAATTTTCTGCTGGTTTAGTTTATCTTGCTAACGTTCATTTTTTCCTATTCAGGTTATGCATTCCTGAAAGATGTGGTTTTTTATTCCATGGGGTCAGCACAGGACACCCTGTCGGTGTGGCACAATGTACTTGCTGACACGCTCTCTGAGGATGCTGCTTGAAGGGTTCTTTCTCCAGGAGATAAAACCAAGTCACCACAGCTAAAATGATTCATATGGGTTTAATCGTATTGAGTTAAAAAGTGACTTCTCGGTCCTGGCTGACAGTTCTGGCTGAGAGCAGCTGGGGAGATGATGTGGCATCTGTCTCTGCAACGGGACTGACAACGTCAGGGAAGGATTTTGCATCAGGCTCATGGAAGAGGAGGGAAAACTACAGACAGATGACAGTCTGGGTAAAAAAAAAAAAAGGTGAGGAGTGAAAAGAAGATGAGTAATGACTGACTCATGTCTTAGGGAGCATAAATGACGTAAGACATAGGGGAAGCAACAGCTTGATATTCTAAAGGGTTGATGAGAGGAGCCCTGGGACAAGCAAATTGCACATGAGCTAAATCAATAAGTTGGTCTCCCCTAGCAAAGTGCTGGAAAATGTTTCTGCTAGTTTAGTTGTTTGACAGTTTTGATGAGTCTGCAATACATTAAGTGTGTAGATGCACCTGGTGAGATCAAGTCTGGAGAAGTCCTACTGCAAATTTGCAGGAAAAATAATTGAATAAATAAATGTGGTAGAAAAAGAACTGGAGGTGCTACTAATAATAGGGAAGGGAACAGGCTGAGGAGAGGGGTTTGACTTTTTTTAAGCAGGATTTTGCTCCACAAAGCAAAAATTACTGATTTATAAACTGGATTTTGCATTTTAGTTTCTTATTTATTTTTTTTCTCCCATGAAAGAAGATAAAGAGACACTAAAGAGCTCTCTGTTAACTGGACTCTTGGTGGTTTCGGTTTTTTCCTGTCTTTCTTGACTGCTCACAAAGGATGCTGAGTTGCTGGTATCCTTTTCACTGACGTTTTCCTTGGCATTTTTGTTTGGATGTCAAACATGCAGTTTACAAGAAAGAAATGTAATAATAAAATATTATGTTTTGCTTTTGTGGGTATGTAGTTAGAAATAGTCTTATTAGATGCTTTTCTCATGAACCGCCCTGTATTTGTGACACTTTCTGCTATTAATACAAAGAATTCTTCAAAGTCTGAAGAGGTTGGCATCACATTTCTCATTAAAAGATGTTTTCCCTTTGGAAAACATGGTTGCTGTACTGAGGACAAGATATAGAATCATAGAAGCATATGAATGAATAATAAATGTTCTCTTTTATCTAGATTTACTGAATTATTCTCTTCTCACATTGTTTTTCCAAGAGAGAGCTGGATGCTGTTGTGGTTCCATGACTGTGAAGACAGGAGAGGAGAAGCTGCTTTGTGAGTAGCACTAGTTGAACTGCATTACCTTCCTAAGGGTCCATGAAGAATGCTGTGTGCAAACCTCCACTTTACAGTCTATGAAGAATGAGGATGTCCCCCTCTGTGGAGCGGTAGGTGGCTTTTTCAGCAAGATGTGTTAGGCAGTGACAACAGGGTCTAAATTTCCTATTTTTAGCATCCAAACACATTTCCTTTAATTTGTGACTATTTTTGTTGTAGACTCCGTTTGAGATTCTGCTCTTCTGTGGCTGTCATTGAAAGTTTAGGTGGCTTCTTTGCCCTGGTTAAAGTGGAAGTGATGTTGAATGTCAGCTGCTGTCTATCCCAAAAGGGAAAATAGAGAGTCTTTCTAGCAAATCCAATTTTTCTTGAATGTGTCATTTCAGAGAATCTCCTCAGTGAGCCAGAGTTTCATAACACACTATTGATTTATTGTTCAAATGCCACAAATCCTCCACGAGGAGGTGAAATGATAAAGTTTATGGAGAATTTATGGCTTAGAATGAGGGACAAGATAGATATATCTCTAAAAGCACTGATAGTTAAGTTACAGAATTTTTTTTTCTAATTGAATGTGGAAAAGTGGTATTTTATCAGGTATACTGGGATGCATGTCCTGTTTTTATCTAGTTAAAAATCTGAGAATATACTAAATGCTGACACATAATGTTCTTGCTGTAATGTACTATATCTATAGAGATGCTTCTGATCATTGCACAGTGTTTCACTTGCTCAACAGCAACAGAAACAGTCCTAAGTTTGAGCTGAAAAATTATTCAGTCTCTTTCTGGCAGCCACTTCACAAATAGATGCTTTTATATACACAGATGAGTATTGTCTCACTCCTCAAACCTTCAGACGAGTAGCTGTGTATTCACTGTGTTCTAAAGGACTAAATAGAGCCGTGAGCATTGCCGACAGAGGTGATTTCATTCTCTCAGGGTGGATTTTGTGATGCTGAGTAATGAGCACATCTGGGCTACTTTTTGAAACCATTATTTGTCAATTGTTTGCGAGTCTGACACCCTTGCTGAATTAACTCTTTTGTGGAGTATCTGATTAAATAACAAGCACATTCCATGTACTAGCGTGACATTCCATTTCATGAAGAAAGAAGGAAGGAGGAAACGGATGATGTAGGTTTTGGTTTCTGGATGTATTTCTTGCCTGACTCTCTGTCTTTGAATGCCTTCCAGGTAAGTTCTTGGACATCCATCAGTTGAAGGTAAAAACCCCTTTGTTGCAGAGTTGTGTATCCAATGTCTGAATTAGTCAGTATTAAAAAAAAAAATCAGAAATTCCTTGTCTTACAGCCAGAAAGCTGCCATACCCCCAGCTGACCAAAGATTTGGCTGGGACAGTGCTGAAACCAATCCAGTGTTTCCTAGATTTGCCTTTGATGAAGGGTGTTTTTCTTCTGCTAGAGATTGAATTTATAAGACTCGGGTAATGCTTGATATGTGGTCACTTGAAATGAGGCAAGACAGACCTGGAGAAACAAAATCTCTACTTGATACAGGAACATGCTGGTGTGTATGTGCCAATGAACCTCCTGTTTCATCTGAATAACCTCATGATTTTAGGTGGGGGATCCAGAACAAATAATTCTTGAGTGAGGTGCTGCTCACTCATCTTTAGAGAAATTACTAATAATATTCCAGTTAGTGAAAATAAAAGGAAAGCATATAAGTATTTAACACTGATACCAGGATAGATTAACGCTTTTTAATGAAACACATTCAGAAAATTCACAGAGCATTTTATGATGCAGAGATCAAAAATAACATGAAAAAGAAGGGAATTAGTGTTGCAGTATATTGCTTTTTTCCCCAGTGACAATAATGGGAAGTTCAGATTCAGCTTAAATGATGAGTACAGAGAAGAACAAAAGTTGAAATGTGGTTAGTGGAGTGTCAGATGAAAAAGTATAGCACAAGAAGTAATTATTCCTATCTGAAGAAACTTTCTTCTACTGGCAATGGCAATTGGAAATCGAGCACCTTTAGGCTGAGTAACTCGGTACAGATGAGTTGAAACGATAATCTCTTCTTCATAGAATTGCTGCTGTGGATAGTGAAAAGTTTAAGTGCCTCTACGTGTGGATGCTCCTTTCTGGGTGTGTTGGTGTCTTCAGCTGAGCGAGTGCAGTGAGTTCTATAAACAGGAAAAATGGTTGGTTGTGCTTCAAGAAGTTTTCAGGCTCGGTGACAGTGATGTAGTCAGAATACTGAGTTAAATGGAAACTTGTCTCTTTCCTGTTCAAAGCAGGCAGAAAATAGATTTGTCTGACTTCATAATTAAAATTTTAAAAAAGCAAGTCAATGACCTGTTTCTGGCACTGAAAAGAGCTGTGTAGCTGATACTGAATATTCAGTATGCAAATCTACATGATGTAAAAGAGTCAAACTTCCTCAAGGGGGAGAAGAATACTCGTTTGATTTTTTTTTTTAAAAAGGGCTATTACAGATTACTATGCCTCCTGCCATCTTACAGTAACATTTTATTAAAAATACACTGGATTAGGAAGCACTTCTTAGCAATTTGACCATCTAGAAAGGGTCATATGTCAAGATTTTTGGCTAAGAATTTTCTAGGTTTACATCACTGAAAATCTGTGTGTTACTAATAATGGATTTCCTGCACTGCTTCAGTTTATTCCTGACTCCGGAATGGAGACAGATACGGAGGTTTGTGTGGCCCCTGACTCTTCTGTTCTTTTCCTTTCTGTTATATCTGCTTCTGGGGAACATCAGTGTTAAACCACTTTTGCCTCTGGAAGTGGTATGAGGAATGTTTAAAAAAATGGTAAATGAGAAAAAGAAAACTAATTGGAATAATAACTGCAAGAGGAGGGATAATTGATTAATTCTGGATGCCAGCTATTCCTCATTTTGTCATAAGGAAGGAAGCTCAGCTTACACTCTGTTCATAAATGATTTAATTTCACTCTATTTAAACAAGAACTTACTAATGTCTTCAACTGACTACAGTGCGAGAAAAGTAACTTCATTCTCTAGGCTAAATGAGGGGGGGTATAAATCATAGAATCATAGAATAGTTTGGGTTGGAAGGGACCTTAAAGATCTCCAGTTCCAACACCTCCCATGGGATCAGGGGCTCTAAGCCCCATCCAGCCTGGCCTTGAACCCCCTCCAGGGATGGGGCAGCCACCACTGCTCTGGTCAACCTGGGCCAGGGCCTCACCACTCCCACAGTGAAGAAATTCCTCCTTACGTCTAGTCTAAATCTGCCCCTCTCCAGTTTATAGCCATTGCCCCTAGTCCTGTCACTACAAGCCTTTCGAAACAACCCTTCCCCAATCAGGCCAAGTGTCATGCTTGGCATCAGAAAGAATATGAACACATCATATTATTCTAAGCAAAAAAATTTGTTAAATCTTGTTGAAAATTCCAGTTTTAAACACTGCCCTTTGTGTCAGTGAATGATAAGTTAGGTTCTCAGAAATGCTTGGAGTTTGCCTGAGAGAAGAGCACAGTGTGTGGGGTCTGCTGCTTATCCTGAGTCACTGGAATATTGCTTATGACCTTAAGCCCGTCAGTCAAGCTCTGAGACTCAAATGCTGGGAATGGCAGCAGCTTCAGTACGAATCATTGTAAGGTTTTGCACGCAAGAAAGGAGATTTTGGACAGCTTGACTAATCTGAAATTAGCCACAGCGATATCTGGAGGACCTCCAGTCTAATTTCTGTGATGTATTCCATGTACCGTGGAGCAGAATGGAAGTCAGCCACTTGAATGCCCAGCTGAGCCAGCTGGAAGAGATGGGGAAGACTGGAGGCAGAAGGATTTGGATGATGCAGTAGTACAAAAGCCCAAAAAAGGGGCTGTGCTCAGTCACTCATCACATGGCTGGAGCTAGAGGATGTTTTCGGCTTGCTGGGGGATGGCAGCGCTTACAGGGGACAAAAGGATTTCAGGAAGCCACCTTGGTGACCTCAGCACCAAATGGAAATGGGATGATATTTCCCTCTAAAATAACTGGATGAGGAAAAAATTCTTCACAGAAAGGGTGGTTGGGCAGTGTCAGAGGCTGCCCAGGGAGGGGTTTGATTCACCTTCCCTGGAGGGGTTAAAGGGACAGGTGGGTGAGATGCTAAGGGACATGGGTTAGTGATTGATGGCAATGGTTGGACTCGGTGATCTGGTGGGTCTCTTCCAACCTGGTTATTCTATGATTCTGTGAGGATAAACAGCAACAGAAAGAATTGACCTCATCATAGACACTTCTGTGGATTGATTTTAGTCAGGTATTCCAATTCTGCTCAGTTTTGGTGATATCTTAGATCTTTTTTTGAATAGTGCAGATAATCCATGAGTTTTGTGGTCTGAAAGTGAAGCAGCGTGGCTGGATGCTCTGGGATGGGGCTGTCCCTGGCCCCCTGCACTCCCTGCAGCATGGGGACAGGAAAGGCTGATAGGGTGTGCAGAGGACTTGTGGAAAGAGGGGAGTTCACAGATGAAATTAAACTGTTATGAATAATACATTGTGCTTTTTCAGCATTTTTGTTGTATTCTGTGGGAAATGGAGCTGCCAATGAATTACTTTTAGGATTTTATCATTGCTTTTCTCCAGTGTTTCAGACCATGAATTCAAAGCCAACTCTTTATAAGGAGAAATGCAATGGAATATACAACGGGAATAGCAAAGTTGGAAAGTGCATCAAGATCCATGTAATTTAAACCTCTGTTCATAGCACAAAAGGGCACAGTGCACCATAAAGAAATTGCTTAATATGTCATAGGAAAAAAAACACGTATTGTAGGAGCTTTATTTAAAGAGACCAGCTCAGTACTGTGCAAGAAAATGTTTCATAGGCTGTCAATAAGACATTCCCTTGAAGACTTGCTTAGGGTTCAGAGAAAGCAATATTTTTAGTAAGACAATTATCCCACTGTAGAAAGGTGGATTCATTTTGTGTCTCTGAGGGGCTGACACTATCTTGCTTTTTGTATTTGTCTTACATTTGGACAGATCATATAATTTTTTATTAGAATTTATGGGAAAAAAAAATGATGGAAATGAAATCCCTGTTGAAATTGCTTGAAATTGCCTTTCACTTGCCTGAATAAATTTGTTATTGATTTTTGCCCTTTTATAAGAATGAAAGGTTAATGAAAACAATCCCATTGTTTTCATCCCAAGGTACAGATTTTGTAATACATACAGGGCTCTATCTTTTTTTTTACATAACGAAAACATTAGCGTTTAGGTATTACCCTTATGAAAGATTAGTTGTTGTGATGGGAAATGAGTTATGCTACAGTATCTTCAAGAGCTGTCATACAGCCGTTTTATATTTCATTCCTCGGTTATTTGAGATTGTACCATCATAACTGGGATCTGTACTCCCCAGATCTGCAGACAATATTTTATTTCTTATGACTTTCCCTCAAATAAGGCAGATATAATGTTGGTTTTGTGCAGGCAGCCACGGAGCGCAGGGTGCCTGGTCACTGGTGGGGTGTCTCTAGGATCACTTGAAGGTTTGAGTTGGCAAATAGAATGGTGACAGTATCTCCTAGCACTTGGCTGAGCTTATGACAGGCCAGCTAGGGAAGAATTTCAAGTCCTTGCTTGGGTGTCAGCAAGACCATACAAAACAGCAAGAACATATTCTATTGAGGAGCGTGTGACCATAGAGCACAAGGTGGTCTGTTCCAACCTGCTGATTCTATGATTCTTCTGCTCTACAATCCTCCATGCTTTGAACATAGTTTGCTAAGAATATAGCTGGTTTTGAAATTAAAAAGCTTAAGAAAAATGAGAATTTACTTGCTCAGAGACTCCCTAGGACTGGGTAATTCCCTAGTAAACATTCATCTTCTACATGCAGTTGTGGTTGTTTGCAATATGTGTCAATACTTGCCTGTTAGAGCTCAGGGCCAGTGTTTTTGGTGAGCATTTCCTGATTTAGTGCCATCGACTTGCAGCAGTGTAATGTGAATGTTCTTCCCTGCTCTTGAACCTTGATGAGGAAGACCCATAACACTGACATAGGCAATAGGTCCCCTGTTGTCTTGTCAGGTTTTATTAAGCGTGAGCTGTAGCTGTTCTGTTCTGTGGCTGTTCCCAGCAATTACCGAGATAACAATCTGTGCAACAAATAGCTACAGGGAGAACAACATATGGATTAAAGGGAACTAGTTTGTATGTCAGAATGGATAGGCCTTAAATGTTGGCTCAGCTGCTTTGGCTTTGGCTTGGTTGGATTTCAGTCAAGGCACTTTTAATTAAAATTATGTCACTCTTATGAAATTCGATTTCTTTTTCTGGGCCCAGGCATGCTAATGACTACATAGTCAAGCAAACGGATATCAATGGAAATACCGCAAAATATAAAACCTGGGGGTTTGTGAGAGTATCGGTAATATAATAAGAGTTTATGCATTCTGTGAAAAATAAATAAATCAATCTTATTACCACTGCAAACCAGTAGGATTTTAGGAATGAATGGGAAGTACGAACAGGTATTTATATGTTAATTTAACACATGATAAAATGCATGTCTTTTAAAAAGAAAACATTGAATGGGCTGAACTCTCTATCTAATGCAGATAAATTTTCTATACCCTTGTGGTCTTAGTGAATTTGTTGTTCTGTTCTTGTCAAGGATACCTTATAAATTCAAGTGATATAAAGGAGAGCTTGGTAAAAATGTGCTGAAGTATGAAAAGCCTATTCCTGAGCCTGTTAAAATAGAACTCTTTTTGGTGATCTCAACAGGGTCATTGTTTTTAAATAGTTCCCCCAATGCTGTTTTTTCCTTTGCAGTCAGTGTTTTATAGCAGCTGTTTTAAAAAAACAAACCTGAGTCAGAATGCTGATGCAGAACTACCTGTAGCCGGATGCGGCGCCTGGGCAGGTACTCAATTAACCCCATGGCTGTAATTTAAACCGAGGCATACAGGAGGTGTTCTTCATGCAGAACTTCTCACTTGATGCAAAGCTGAGGTACCTGTTCATTACCAGAAAGGGAAAGTGAAGATCCATTCTATTAACACTGTTAATTAGTTATTTAATATTTGTGAGACAGAGTCGTGCGAAGGTAACCCTGTTTTGTTTCAGTACTCCATCTTTGCTTGCTTGCAGCCTGTCCGTAATATTTCGTGCATATAGCAGAAGACTTGTGGAAAAAACCAAAGAATTGCACAGAGACATTGTTTGATTTTAAGACCAAAGGGACCTCTGTGATAGAATTTCTAGCATCTCTTAGTCCGGGAAGTCAGCAGTGGGTGGTAGCAATGGTTATTGCAGTTGTGAGCTGCGTTCATAGTGTGTGGGTGTAGAACCTCATACACATACGAGGAGTCACAGAATCACAGAACAACCAGGTTGGAAGGGACCCATCGGATCTTCTAGTCCAGCCATTTCTATCTAACACTAAACCAAGTCCCTCAATACCTCATCCACCTGTGCCTTAAACACCTCCAGGGAAGGTGAATCAACCACCTCCCTGGGCAGCCTATTCCAATTCGTTTAACTATATTGAAACACATTTTATCTGAAATACTGAAATACATACTTGATCAATGGAAGTAAGTTTCAAAGACACTTCTCTTTATTTTGTATTGGAATGCGGCTACTAACGGAGCCACCTCAGTGTCATAAATCATTACTTTTCAGGTGAAACTGGTTTCACTTTTTCTACTTCTGCAGTGATTCAGACTCTTGTTTCAAAGGTTTAAATCTAGTGATACAGATTATCTTGTTATCTGTACCTTCAAAAATAGAGGCTCTGCCTTTATCAGATTTTGCAGGGAGAATCTCTCCAGTGTTTCATAAAGTTGGGATGATTTCTGTGGTGCTTCTTACCCCTATATTTTTTTGCAATGTGCATCTAAGTTCTGTTGTGTAGTTAACTTTAGCTGGAATGATTTTTTTAGATGGATTGACTCTTGTCTTCCCAGAGGAGCTTTTACTATGAGAAATTTTATTTTACCTCGATTTGGATTTATTAATGTATGACCTAAATACTTACTCCTTTACATTAACTAATTCTGCCACAGTTACTCATTTTCAGAGTTGTATCCGGCATCACAGACCAGGCCTCACATTCATACCCGCGTGTGACGCATCAGTGTGCATCCAGGTTAGCGCTGCATTTACCTTCTAATGCCTTCCAGGAAGAAAAGTTGTACTGTGCCCATCTGTTTCAATGGCAAACCCTGAGATGCAGACGTACGAGATGTACGTATTTCCAGGGTAGGACAAGGAACCTGCTGAAGATCATCAATTTCGATCCCAAACCAGGGCTTAGCTTTGCCCATTAACCCTCCCTGAGACCTCATTTTCTCTGAGTCTGACTGCCCAGGGTGTCTGTATCTATTTAACTGATACTGTGCCTGCATTTCAGCTTAGTCCTGTTGGCTTCATGAGACTTGTGTTGTTCTGGAGCTTGCTGGGAAGAAGGAGAGAGATGGTGGTATCTGTGAGGAGGAATATAATTAACCTGGGAGTTAAGTGCTTTTCCTACAACATCAAAGCTAAACAAGGCAGTTTTAAACATTTAATTAGCGTGGAACCAACAGAGAATTTATTTTTTTTACATTGACTTTAAAAACCCTGTTACAATCAGTGGGACGAAAGGTAATTATCTTCTTGCAACTGGTCCAGGCTTGACCTCTTGTAATGTAGAGGGAGAAGGCAAAGCAACTTGTGATCCTGCTGCTGATTTTCAAGGTCCTCTGTCTTTTGGAAACCTACTTAATTTGGGCTGCTCAGAGGCATTAAAATGCTGTTTGAGAATCATGATTTGCGTATCACATCACTTTTTGTATATCACATCATTTTAGCACCAGTAGTAGAAAACTTGCCATTCCACCAAAGTACAAATTGGAGCTTTTCCATATTCATGATATTCTAGGAGGTTGGAAAACAAATGCCACCTCAGTAGACTTCAGTTACTGATCATACAGAGTGACTGATCTTGAATTGGTTTTAAATTACAATATTCTCTATTTCACCCCCTGCAGAGAACTACTGAAGCCTCAAGTAAGAAAACAGAAGTGTCATGTTTTGTAAGAGACCATAAAAGCACCACTTCTGTAATTAGCTTAAAGGGACTCTGGGCCCAATTAATGTAGATCAGGATGAAGATTTTATAGAAGATCAGTGCTAATTAAAAAACGTCTCTGGTACTTCATGATCTCTAACATGTTGCTTTTGGTTATGGTAAAGAAAAGTCTAGTTTTTCAATTAACATTAAAAAAATGTTTTTCTTTATGAACTTCTATTCTGATGAGGCTTTAAATCCTTCATAATTAAATCTCTGCTGCAGTTGAAAATATTGTCACCATTTCTGTTTAAACCTACCTTTCTGAAGGATGAACAGCAGTGAAAAATTGTTTCAGTTGCTGCGTAAAGCACAAATAACTTTTGAGATGAACCACAAATTTTTTTTAACCAATTTTAAAGGCTATTCTGGTATACAAAAGAAATTTGGTACAATATTTTTTCAGTATCTTTATATAATGAGAAAACAGTTTGTGTTTTGGTGTGCAGTTGTTTAACTGCTTTTTAATGTGTAATATCCATCAGAAATAGGATTCAGCAGGCCAAGTCTCCTCAATTAGCAATTCATTTAGATCTAATCACTTCGATGAAGGAATCCATTTGGAGAAGGGGAAAGAGTGGAGCAAACCTTAAACTTCTAAATCTTTCTCAACTAGAGTCTGTCTGTTCCTTGCATTCTCCTATTTGTTGTAGTTAACACAGAACATAGAGGACTGATTTATTTTTGTTGTGCAGTCCAAGTCTTTTTGTACCTCAGTTTCCACAGGGTAAGGCTATTCCCAGACTGTTGTGTCCATCAGTAAGCTTTGGGAAGAAGAGAGGCTGCCAGCAGTGGGGGAGCAGCAGCTTAGGGTCTATATAACGAAGCTGGATGTCTTCAAATCTGGGGTAATATGGCATGGCAAGTGTCCCTGCCCATGGCAGGGGGGGGTTAGGACTGGATGGTCTTTAAGATCCCTTTGCACTCAAACTACTCTGTGATTCTATCATATTCCTAAGGCTGCGAGAAGAGCAGGCTGGTGCAGTTGTGAGATTGTGGTCAACTGCAAACTGAAGTGATTGGGGTGACCCTTGATGACTGGAAGAAGGTGAATACCAGGTGTGTCTTTAAGGAAGGCAACTGAGGTCCCTTCGAGGTGTGAGAGCAGCCTGTGACTAGGTATTTTAAGGGGAGGTTAAAGCACAATGGAGCCAGTATCTCCTCCCAGTACCCCTACCCCCTTAGCTAAGTTAAAACCTTTCACTTGAGAATGATCTATGTCCATGAATGTTGGTTTTTTTTTTGTTTTGTTTTTTTTTTTTTTTTTAAGCTTGAAGAGGTGGTTTACAAGCTCTTAAAAAAGAATAGTAACCAGATTCCTGTATTCGAGCACAGAGGATAGTGGTAACACCTTGACTGGCATAGGTAGTTTCTCAAATGCTAGTTTTCTCCCAGCTATTTAAAGATTCCCAGTTTAGCTTTGAACCATCTATTTTTAAAGACTCCTGAGAAGAAAAATCTGATAAGGGCCTTCTTCAAAATTTTGGTGCTGTTCTGTGAAAGTCTTTGATCAAGTCTAATTTGTTAGTCTTCAGAATTCCTCCAGCTCCTTCCAGCAATTTTCTTCCGTGCACAGGAAGAGCTAATCAATCCTAAAGGCTGTTTTCAGAATATCTCCTTTAAAAAAATAACCATTCCCCCATGCACTTTATCTCCAGTTCAAGCTACATTTTTCAGCTAAGTGAATTGGGATTCCTCTGGCAGAGTGAGGGATTTTTTCTCTTTTTATGTTTGTGCAGAGATTTATGTAGTTAACTCATGGTACGCCTGGGAGTTGCATCCCTGAATGACTTTGTAGCGGCTTAAGACGGGATCCTTTCCCCGCTGTTCCACTAAATGTAGATTATTCCAATTGACTCTTGGGAATGGAAGGTTGTTAAAGGTAGATGGTTAGCAGAAGTGGTAGTGACAGCCTTGCTGCCTCGTAAATGGGGACTTTTATCAAAGCCATGTCCAGGTTCTGACAGTGTTTTAAGATGACAAACGCGGGTGTAGCAGCTGTAGCAGAACCTCCCCTGAGGCAGCCTTCTGGTCTGTTTGCAGAGGTATCTGAGAAAGAAACGTATCAATAGAAAGCTCAAAACCACACCGGCTCTGGCAGGCTAAGGCTTTTTCTTTTCTCTCTGATCTTTCAATACTGAGCTACAAACCGGCAGCTCGCAGCCTCTGATGAACGCTGGACTGTAGCCCTGCAGCTTTCTCGGGCTGGATCCATCCACACCGAGGAACCCACATCCTCTTTTCATCCACCAGCTCGAGCTGCTTACAGTCCCGTTTTCCTGCGTGGAGAGGAGGACGTGCAGAGTCCCTCCTCAGTTCTACTCCCTGGTCACTGGCCTTCCTCCTCCTCTTGGGTGGCTCTTCTGTAGAAACGGCTGAGCTGGCGATGATGAGTGGAAATGAAGCCTGTGTGGTTATGAGCCTATTCCTTATGCTAAGGGAAAATGTTTCAGTCTCTGCTGGTGCCTTTAATAAATGAGAATTAAGAAATTATTGATATCCTAGAGGTTTAATATGCAGGTATCATATCTGAAAAAAGATTATCTGGGCTAAGGGAAGAAAGCTAGTTCAGCTGGTGAAGAATGTCAGGACATCGTGTATACTTATGGCACATCTTGCAAGGACAAGAAGTGAAGGAAGTTTTGAAAATAGTGCTAAAGTGTGTTGAATTGTGTAGGAAAAAATCTTGGTCATTAACAAGGAATTTTAAGTGTGGATCTACGTACAATTATTCAATGCGTATGAAAACTGTGTTGATGGTTGAGTGTCACAGGAGAGTAAAACCTGGTGTCATGGAGTGTGAGACATTGGATGTGAAGAATTCCAATTGTGAAAGGTTTTTTTGTTGATGAAAACAAGAGTTGTGTTCTGTGTCTTGGCTAAGTAAAAAGGAAAGGGAAAGGGATTGTAAGAGGCAGGTTTAGTAAGGTTTGCAGGCTACAAGTTTCCAAATAATTAATTATAATAGATTCAGAAATGAAAATAAGTTCAATTTAAGCTGTAGAGTGACAGTATGTTCCTGGGAAGGAGTATTTGCTGTGGAGAATGAAGGTCACTCCTCTCAAAGAAACTACCTTTTTTAATCCACTCTGGCTGCGTTTCTTTGCTAGTTCTTAGTGAAGCATTTTCGGGTTGCTGCTGTGATTGGAATAAATAAAAGTGCTACCGGAGGGAATTCGGAATGGTACAGCTATCGCTTATTGTAATTTATTAATTGAACAATAGATTACAATCAAAGTGTCCTTTGATTTCCCTTGTATGGTATTTACTATGTCTGTGGGGCTGTGTGCCTGTACGTAATGCTCATCTACTTAGGAAGGTAAGTGATCTGATGGTCTCGAATGATTCTTTGAGCAATCTAAGAATCCTGATAAGACATAGTAGTAGTTTTAATTATTATTTTATGGTGAGGATGAGTTGAGAAACAAACTATAGAAGTGCAACTTTAGAATAATGCACTACTGTATTCTTTCACAAATGCTGGCGTGCAGGTTCCCGTAGTAGCAAATAATCATGATCACAACAAAAATTAAGTTATTTCATACTCTGATACATTCTACCTATTCCCCGCGCCCTTTCTGGAAGACGACATTTACTTTGCTTATTATACAACTTTCTATTTTTATTATTATGCAGAATTTTAAATATTTTCACATTTTGAGTGCAATTAAACAGGACATCTGTTATACTGGGAACACGAGAGAACATTTTTATTATGCCGAAGAGATTTTCTGCATGTAACGGAGCCATTATTTGCATTACCAATTGCATATTAAAGAGTCAGCCTGCACACCAAAGTCTGGGAGAGTAGCTGCAGTGTTAAAGTATTTTGTCTCTGGAGCAGGAAAATGTCTGTTGTAATCACACAGCTATTGGTAAACCGAGTATTGTAAGAGCAGGTGATGCACGTCTGTGGCTCCAACCATTAATTGTGGCTTCTGCAGTCCTTTCCACCAAAACTGCCTTTGATGTCAATTCCTTTGCAATAAGAAACTCAGCACGGCTGAGGTGGTACAGGTAGTGGTGAATAAGAATTAGCCAGCTGAGCTGTTGGTGCTGAAATTAAGGCCAGGAGATTCCTACAGACCACAGGGCATCACCTTGAAAACCCACAAAATGAGAGAGTTTGAGCTCTGGGGAAAATGCAGTAATTGAACAGTTGGAGCCTGACTGGGAATCTCACAGCTGGAAGGTGGTAAGAAGATTAGGGAATAGGGACCTCAAAAAAGAGAGCTGCATCTGGCTTTGCAGCAGTTATATCTGCTTGGGTTATATTCATCCCTTTTGTCATTACGCGCAGGAGAGAGTGCCACAGATTAATTTGTTTCACTGTGGGTTTTATGTAAACTTATTTTTGATGCAGCTGTAGGGCGTGTTAGCTTATTTTATCTATAGCTCTAGTGTAAGCATAGAGAAAAAAGGGAGTTAAGACCCCCAAAGGCCAGACTAAATGCCACACAATGCATATTACACCTAAGAGAGCTCTGTATTTTCAGTGAAATACATTTCCTTCCAGTTCAGTTGACTGTTTCTTTCTCATGTTGGAGAGTTCAGGTATTTAGGACCAGGATTTTCATACGTTACTTTAACCAGTGTATTTTCAGATTGTTTGGTAATTTATTCATGCATTAAACTATTTTTCTTTTCTGTAGGGAAACACCTGCAGTAGCAGTGTAGCAGAAAATGTTAAATTATCCCCACAGCTAATTTGTGTACCAGATAATAGAATCACAGGATAGTTTTGGCTGGGAGGGTTCTCTGGAAGTTGTCTGGCCCCACATCCTACTCATTTCACTTCTCAGAGCTCCAGTGTTTGATAAACCCTCACTGTGAAGCTTTTTGGTGTGGTGGTTGATGGCATTAAGGCTCACCCTCCTGAGCCTCCACTCCTGATGGCTAAACAAACTCAAATATTGTGCATCTGTATACAGAGAGCGGTCAGTTTGCATGTGTTGGCAAGTACGGGCTGGAGGAAGGTGTGTTGGTGTGGGCAGGATTGATGCACAGTTTGTATTCCTAAATGCAAATTTGGGGTTGGGATTCCTTTTGCAATTAAGGAGTGACTGCTGGCTCTGGTTTACATATTACAGGATACTCTTGCTCTGCATATTTAGCAGGTTAGGTAGTTAAGAACCTCACAAATGGACCCAGTTTGGGACCCACACTGTAAGTTGAATGTGTTGGAAGAGCCGTTATTTCCTGGAAGCTTTCACTTTGATCTTCTCCTAAATCTCTAATAGCCTTAATTTGACTCAGATTGCCTAGTCACTGTCATATCCAAATAATGCTCTCTGGTGTTGATGATCAGAGCTAATAATTGTTATCAACATGACTGAAAAGCACATTATCCGTTACTCTGTGGCTGTGAGGTATGACACGCGGCTGTCATGCGGGTAAGCATCTTTCTACTGGCAGTTACATAAATGCACCCTTTAATTTTTATTTTTCCCCTGATTAATATGAGCTGTGAAGCCTTCAGGGGAGGAGGGCTGGGCAGAACGCTCAGTAAGTGACTGTTACCTTTGGAGAGATGGATTAAATTGCAAACTGTGCTTCAGACCGAGGGAAACCCCACGGGAAAGGAAGGATTGTTCCACCGCTTGATGTCAGTATACACTTACTCTTAAAACCAGACAGATGTTTGTGTGTTTTTCTTGCAGGAGAGGCTTCTGGATAAAGGCACTTTGCCCTCCTTCCTGAATGTTCCTTGCTGCCAAGTTGTTATTGATGGTGCTAGTTGACTGAGGAAATAGGACAACACCAGGGAGGACAATTCTCAGATTTCCTTGCAAGTGATGCATGCATTCCCTTGCAGAAGACACTGCTTTTGCTTAACTGAGCAATGGTTTTCTAGATATGGTTCATTTTTGGAGGACTTTACAGACTAGAGCTTATTACTTTTCAAGGAACTGAACTGCATTCTTAATGTGACTAACTGAAATCCATCCTCACAGAAGTCCGAATTGATCTCAGCCACTCATGATTTCTTTGATATTCCCTCTGTGCTGAGAAAACTGCTTCCTCATCAAGTATTATTTCTGTAGTAGCTCACTTTTTGAGGCCTCTTCTTTCACTTCTTTCCCTGCACTGAATTGTGGTGGAGGTATCAGAAAACTTGATTTCACCAAAATTGACTCCTTGCTCTGCCCTCTGCTTTCTTTTGGAGCAGTTGCAATATAGCAGCAGACTGAGCTGATTTTGGGGCTTCTCTGGGTTTACAAGGGCAGAGGAGGCAGCTCTGTCAAATGTCTCGTGTCTAATCCAGGCATCCTCAGGCAAAACTCCCTCTCTGCTTTCTCCAAGACTGAGTCTAGCATCACATTTTCTAATGGTCCTGAGACTACTTCTTTTCTCTAAATGCTTCCTTTATTGTTAATACGAGAGATTTCTTTGATATAGTCCACCAGAAAGTAAAATTGAGATTTAAATAGAAATCTGTTTATTTTTAAATAGCTTAATTTTTCTTAAACTGAAAAAGCTGTTCTGGAATATCATTAAGTACTTAGTTGCATCTGGAAGACGGTATTCAATTTCCTGAGTCTAAATGTTCACAAACTTTTATTTGCACGTTAAAATAATCAGATTGCCTTCAAAAAATTAGCAATTTGACTTAGCGCAGGCACTTAATAGTCTTTTGAATCTGCTTTAAACCATTTGCATTAATTGAAATAAATCACTCATTTAAATTGGACACAGTTTTAGACAGAAAGCAGTGTCATTCCTGGGGCTTTGAAAACTGCTGGAAGGAAAAAGCTACTCGTGCAGCTGAAACCAAACCTTATTTCACAGCTTGTCATAAGGACATGGTACTAGGTTCCCTGTAACTTCGTAAAAAACCAAGATCGTTGCAGCCATTGGGATGACTTGTAGAGACTGGAAAAATCCTAATCCTGACAATGCACATTATTGTGCAGGACGGATTATTCAAATGTTTAAAATGTAAAGCAGGTGTTTGAGATGCTGAGGGACATGGGTTAGTGTTTGATAGGAATGGTTGGACTCGATGATCCGATGGGTCTCGTCCAACTTGGTTGTTCTATGATTCATGAGAGCACCCAGCAAAGTCAAAATATGATTAGGTTATGAGCCTGGTCACCCAGCCCAAAACTTCTGAGTAAAAGAAGTTTTGAGTGAAATGGGCACTGCAGAAGAGGCTTGGAAAATGTATTTTAGTTCTGCAGAAGCCTGTTTGCAAAACAGCAGCACATCCCAAGTTGCTCTTTAAAGTTAAGCCCATAAAAACGCCCATGGGATCGAAATCTCATTTGAATAAATTTTTTTGGATACATCAGCAGCTGGTGTTTTGTTCAGGAGCTGCTAAAATCAAACACAGTCTCAGTGTCTGTGTGGGTGCCTCTGGCTGCATTCAAGAGAACCTGCGTTTCCACAGATAATTCAAAATACCATCAAGTGCCGTGTGATTCCCAGCCCAGGTCTACTGGCGTGTCTGGGCTGTCACAAAAGGAGGGTGGATGTTCCTTCTCTGTCTCTGCTAAACGTGACTTCCTTCCTCCCCACATCTATTATGCAAAATATCCTTTTGCTATAAAAGTGCAAAACATTAGGTAGTCACGATGCATTTTCCTGCTGTTCAGCTGTATGCTGGCTGGTTCTTTAGTTGATGGTTGTCGTGGGGTATTTACTGGAAGACAGCAGCATTCTGGGATATAGTGTCAAGCTAAATTATTAGTAGCTTAGTATCTCTTTATTCCTCTTTCTTCTGTGAGTCAGCACCATTTTCAAAGCACCATCTGGCATTGTGTAACCAGCACCCCTACACGCTGCAGTCATTAATAACAATTTGCTGATGCACATGTACTGGCAATCGTTTAGCCTTGGGTGATGTGAGGAACAGGACCCTAGCAGCCAAGGCAAGGATGAAGAAGCCCTCACCAGCAGCTACTCCTGCACACTTCGTCTCTGCTGGAACTTTTTTTTGTAGCTGTTGCTGGAACCTGATGTCCAGGGAGGTGTTGTAAGCAAGCCCTGAGCGTCTCACTTGTGCTGCGCTCTGATCCAACTCCCAGCCAGGAGAAGAAGCGCCTTCGGGTGCCCAAATAATGTAGCAGAACACTACCAGCCAATCATTCTGTCTTCTGCACGTGATCTACTACCTGCTGACCTGTTTTGGATCCCTCTTGCTTTATCCCCTTATCCCAGAGGGTCCTTCCTGGCACTGCTATGGTCTCGTCCTCATACCTTGGCTCCAAAGCTTGTGGAAGGGAATGGGCAAAGGCTGAAAGATGAAAATAAGACCTTTTCTTGGATCTGTGCTTTGAAATAGCTCTTTGAAGCTATTGTAGGAAATATTTTATGCTTTTACGATGGAAACAGCAGAGTATGTTTGATGGTCTTTACTGCTGAGGTTAGACGTGCATCTAACAAGTGGTCCCTGGCGGTTTATTATTACACTGAGAATCCTCCTGGGTAACAGAAGCAAGGCAATAACAGCGGAGATCTCACAAAAGAGCTGCTCCTCTAAATGAAATAAACCTCACACTTGTAACTTTGGAGGAGAAAACTATCCAATCCATGTATAAATTTCATACCCCTGTACCTTGGTAGAGTGCCTCACGCTTCATGTGCCTTATTCTGCTTGTTAAAATTACAGAAAAATTACACATATATTAGTTTTAACAATAGAATTGCAGCAGAGCTTAAAAATGAAATTTTTGGGTTATTTGCTGGCATATTATGGCTTCACCAGTGTGATCTTATGATGGTGTCGTAGGTAGTTCAAGCAATGCCATTCAGCAATTAAAGCAGCATCAATGTATTATAATATTAATAGTTACTACAGTGTAGTAAGCTTTTTGATACCTGCTTTGATTTTGTGTATAAAAACTGAAGACTTTTATGTCTGTTAGTGGAATTAATGCGTTTTGTATTGAAGATCTTAAGGGTAGAAATGGTTTCTACATGAACACAGTTGTTCGTGTGAAATATCTTCATGTTAAGGCTCAATATCTTTACGTAGTCTGTCCTTTAATCCTTTGCAGACTAGAAATATATGATGCTTGCAGAGAAGGGCCAGACCCTGTCCCCATTAGTATGGACTGATCAGTTTTGTGCAGGAAATATTGGAAGGTGAATTAATTTGCCCTTTAACACGTGGCTTTGTGTGTGCTTATGTGATGTTTAGAGCTTTGTATGATAATAACTTCCCCTTTTGTATGATACAAGCCTTCACTCATAGCATGGAAGATAGTTTCTAGAAAATGGAGCTGTTCATCAGGCTTCTAGTTTATGAATAAGACAATAAGGGAGAGTCATTTCAGTGAATATATGTCTTCAGAGAGCTATCACACCATCATCAGCTTTCATTGGAAAACAATTATGGAGCTTCAGAAGTGATTAACATGCAAGAGGTTTTTCTTTGTGGCTTCACTTACAAGAATGACAGAAATTTCAATGCATGATCTTTCCCTGGAGTATTCTTTACCATCCAGTAGAAGCAGGAGTGGGAGCGATGGGTCATGCAAGGTACAAATCGAGCAGGGAAAAGCATTTGTATTATGTAAATGAGAAAATATGCAAATACCTAATCTTGGCGAGTGTTACCAGTTACTTGCAAATTTAGGGACCTTCAGTGGGAGGACTCTGCTCTCTTAATTTGCCCTGCTGCATCTTCCTCTTTGTAATTCTCCCATTGGTGGCCTCTCTAAAAACCTTTGAAGTATTCGGTGCCCCTAGAGGCTGATACATCTCTGGAGGTGTGGTTTTGTGCCCACTTGCTCTTCTTCCTAGCAACTCCTTTTGGTGCACAACTCTGACAGTGAGAAACCATCTGTGATCTGACAAGATGGGCTCTGATGTCACGTAAACCTTCCTGAATGAAATCCTGTTGGATAAGACCAGTGCTCTGTGCACCATCGTAGGTCTTAATTTTGCATCTAGTCACTGAAGAAAGGTAACAAAAAAAAAAGAGGCAAATATATTGTCAGTTGTAAGCAGCCTTAAGCTATCTTTAGGGAGGTTTACATCTCCCAAAATGTTTCAGGACTCTGCAAACTGAAGAACTTCGAAAGCCACTGGCAAAGAACACTTCTCTTTTGGAGACCATCCTGTTGCAGAGAATCCACCTGACCCCACGGCATCTTCTTGTCCTTGGCAATTGCCCTGCTGCTTAAAGGCTGACCTTTATTTCTAGATTTGGTTTGTCGAGTTCTCCTGAATCTTGCATACTTGTGAATGCTGAATTAAAGGATTGACAGGTTTTTGTAGACAGTGAGAGGCTGTGATCAAGCCACCGCTTCACCTTTCATTTGATAAAAATAAGTGGATTGGTCTCCTCAGATTTTTTTCTCTTAGGGCTCAGTTTCCAGTCTTCCACTCACCTGTGTGCATTGACAAGTTGGGGAGATGTGATGCTTTGGTGACAAGACCCTGTTTATTGAGTTTGGAGTAAAAGGGTTCTGCTTGTTTGGGGGCTTTTCAAGGCTTTCATGCATCCACTTGTGCACAAGACAGTTTTTTCTTGTTGTGCGTTTAAGGTTGTTCTGGCAGACTGTAAAATGTTTGATTTTAAATGATTGCCAGGCTTGACTTCAGTCAATATGAGGGAGATGGAAATGTATTGCAGGATGTTTCTTTGTTGGTCAATAAAATGCTGTACCCAGTGCATCAAAAAAATGCTGAAATCAGCTTTGAAGAAGCAAAAAAATGAAACAGTAGCAGATGCAATTACAGCGACTTGATGCTTTAAATCACCTCCTGTGCACAGGGGTAAAATGGAAATTAAAATAGCAGAAAAGAGGTGTTTGTGTTATTTAAAATCTGGTTTTTGGTTTTGAGATAAAAAGAGGGGAAGTATTGTATCAAGAAGGTCGTGTGACCTTTTGAGAATAAAGAAATGGGAAGGACATCAGATACTTAATCACCAAAATCAGTGACATTTTATGTTAATTGAATTAGAGCAAAAGATGTCCCAGACACTGCTAACAGAAGTTTCCCTCTTGAGGGGTTTGTCCTCATTGTGACACCAAACTGACCTTTTTTTTTTTTTTTTTACTGTTATATTTGGATGAAAATGGTGATCTGATTGCCTGAAAAGCGTTCCTTTCCTGCCTAATTAGTTTCCCCATGAACACATAAATATAGTTTATGGAGCTTGTAACCAGTGAAGCTTCTGGGAGGGGTTGAGTTGGGCCACCATACAACTTAAAAACCAGGAGGAAAATTATTCTAGCTTAATTTTGGTAATCTGCCATGGCAGCTTAAGCTTTTTAAAGCGGAAGCAGCAGACCAGCTTCATCCATCTGTCGAGGAAGGGTGAGTGTGCACGCAGCTGGCATAAATCTCTCCAGTTTGCTTTGACAGAGACCGTACAAGTTCACTTTGTGGGACTTCTCTCTGTGTCTGCCTGCCTGGGAAGCAGAGAATCTGCATCAGATTTCAGCAAAGAGCGCAGTGTTTCGGCAAGACAACGTGAGCACCTTAGAGCCTGCACCGTTTGTGGACACCACCTAAACTTAATAAAGCAGGTTATGTGAGGGGAGGTGGCTGCTGCAGCTCTTCTGACAGTGCACAGCTTGAGAAAAACTCCAAACAGCATGAATTCTGTTCATTTTTTTTGTTTGGAAAATGTAAAATATGTATTAGTTTTCCCAAGGCTCTCCTCATGCAGCATTAGGTTTAAAACGGCAGAATTTAAGTAATTCTGACAAAATTCGTTCCCAAGTTCTTCGTCTTTGTCACCAGTTGACTTTTCCGAAAAGTCAGATGGGTGTGATGAAACTTAATTTACTGTCTTGTACAAATAATATAGCAAATGGCCTCAACCTCCACCAGGGGATGTTCAGGCTGGACATCAGGAAAAAATTTTTACAGAAAGGGTCATTGGGCAGTGTCAGAGGCTGCCCAGGGAGGAAGTTGATTCACCTTCCCTGGAGGTGTTTAAGGTGTGGGTGGACGAGGTGCTGAGGGACATGGGTTAGTGTTTGATAGGGATAGTTGGACTTGATGATCTGGTGGGTCTCTTCCAACCTAGTGGTTCTATGATTCTATGAAATGGTGAGTGTTAGGAAAAGATTTAGAGGAATATAAAAGAGTCCATACTCCATTTCAGTAAGGAAACTATCAGCTAAAATACATAAAAATAAGTATTTGTCTTACAAATCACTGTGAAGTAGTTGTCCTACAGTATTAGGTTAATTGTAATACTTCTGCTTTTTGCATGTCCCTTCATTTGCCTGTGGAAAAAGGTTTATCTTTGTTTCTGCTCAATTCACATATTTCCTACCATTTTCCACACAGTTTTTTTTAAAGCCACGTAATACAGTTCTGCAGCTGCAATGGGTATTGGACGGCACCTTGGTGGCTTCGGGGGAATTGCTTGAGTAGAGCTTTCTGTCATAGAAAACAAAATGAAGAGAGCCAGTTGAGTGTCAGAGACTGCCGTCTTCTGAAGTCTGTTGTGCTTATTGTGAAAAGCAATTTTCCAGTACTGCAGAAATCCTCTGGGAAGAGGGTTTGCTATCAGCACGTAGGATTTGTTTTGAACTGTTCTCATTTTAGATATTCAGGTATTTGATCTGTACACGGTCACAAACAAATGAATCCTCAAAGAGTGCTGCTGCCCAAATTTGGAACGAATGAGGTGAGGAATGAGCAACCTAATTTTTATTTTTGATATTCAGAGCCTTTTGATGATTTTTCTGAAGCAGGATGATATTCAATGCAGTTCTGCAAAGAAGGGATGATTTTTTAGGTCAAGGAGGAGACCGTAGGTGATAGCTGAGCGATCCATCAGGAACTGCTCACGTGTCCTCAAGCCTGACCAGAGACCAAGCACAGACTTGCTTGGTGTCAGGCAGCAAGAACCTCCCAGAACTTTGTCTCATCCTTTATAGAAAGTTTTGAAGTATTTTTTTTTCTTCTTTTCCCTCATGCTGTGTCCTCACAGCGTGACAATGCGAACAGGTCATCGAGAACAGAGGACTGGGTTTTGAATAAAAATTACTGAATTTTAGTCTCTTAAGTCTCTCCTGGACTTCTAAAACATATCTTACCTAGGTTTATTATACAAATGCACTCACTGGTATTTTGTATCCATGTCATGGTGATGATGTCTTGTTTGAGACTTTGCATCTCCAAAGACTGGCGGAAATTCACATTGGTAAGACTTGTGAGAAAAAGGACAGATGTTAGGTCCTAATTGCATCATTAATGGAATAGAGATAATTTGAGCTGAATTATTTGGGGATATATTGAAGCTTGTAAATGTTAAGCGTGTAAATACAGCTACTGATCGGATGTAGTAGAGAGTAGGCAAGCGATGATACATATGTAGATTTGAATTGGAAATGTAATTGTAGCAACCTATCTACTGTGTATGTTCTGCCCGGGGCTTACAGAGAAAGTGGCTCAAAATGTTGACTTTATTTTTTTTTTTTTTTTACTTTTTGAATATAAGTACAAGACATTGATTTTTGGCTTAGGGAAGCTGACATGGCATGTGGTATGAGGATGCATAGAATTTCATTCATTGGCGAGACCGGAGTTACTTATTTCCAAGAAAAGCCTTGGAGATGGTAGGAATGATGTGTTTGAAATACATGGAGGATGTCAGGAAATCAGTGCTGATTAGTTGGTTGAGGCTGTTGGCCAGAAGTAAAGCTTAAGTTGATTGAACAGACTGCGGGAACATTTGGGAAGTTGTGATTGTGCACAGAATGCTGATTATAATTTCTGAACAATTGTTGTAAAAAGCAATTTAAGGTACAGGATGATGTAAAGCAAGGAAAACAATTAGCTTGATCGCTTTATGCTTCAGTGTATGTGATAATAAGAGGGTACAAAGCCCATTAGAGAGGTATACGGAAGCAGTTGATTCTGAACACATTCCGTGTGCCTGAATGCTATTACAAGTCCCTTCTATTCCTGAATATCTGAATCTGTTGAGGATAGTGGAGAGTCTTGTCTTAAGCTCTGTAGCTTGCTCAGTTTGAGCTGCAATGAATCCAACTACTTGATGTCTCCAAAAATAATGTCTGTCCCTGGATATTTAAATGCATTCTCTATAAATTATATTGCTCCTACTGAATGTGAGTGCCAAATCGGACACAGAACCTTTTATTTCCTCTAGAAAATATTGTATCTTGATGCATAAAGTTAATATTATGGCTGATATATATTTAGAAGCTATATATGCGAGTGTATGTTATGTGTAAATATTTATTCTGCCTGGGCTGGTGGTTACTGACAATGCTGTATAAGTGATCCAGAGCACGTCTGAACCAGCTGTGATGTGTTGCTGTACTCCTACATGCTGGAAGCAGATCCAGAAGAGTTGTGACTCTCTTCTTCTACTGGTTTTACTTTTTCTAAAGTAGCAAAAAGTAAGGGTTTTCATTGCAGCAAATCTCATTCTCCTTCTGTGCTGGTTCTCACTCCAAGGCTCCGTTTTAATTGGAGAGCTCATTATTCAAAATGCTGTCTTGAAGCCACATGACCTGACCTGGGGGGAACCACGTTCTCTGCCTTTCAGGGTAAGCAGAACTGATAAGATGGTCTATTCAGAGGTTTTTTTGGTGGCTAGAAAGGGAAAAATGCTAAATGAAAACAGCAAGTATTTTGAAGCACAGTAACAAACTGTCCAGGGAGGGGATTGAATCACCCTGGAGGGGTTTAAGGGATGGGAGGACGAGGTGCTGAGGGACATGGTTTAATGTTTGATAGGAATGGTTGGACTAGATGATCCAGTGGGTCTCTTCCTACCTGATGATTATGATTCTATGTCAGAAAGTTAAAGCCAGTGCAAATGCTCAAGATACAATAGTATTAAATGAAGTGCTGTGCATTGCCAGTCTGCTAAAACAATGCATTGTGAAGTTATAAACAGAATGATTTGAATTATTCTTCAGTGCTGTTATTAATAGTAACTGATTTCTCTAGATGAGGATGTGATGTGCAGGCAGAGTGAGCCTCTCCCCCGGCAGGAGCATTCAGCCTTGTAGCACCACTGTCAGTGCAAGGCTGGGCACACTCCTCCTTTCTTTACATGCTGAGTGACTCCTTGGGTTATCGCCTGCAGGCAGGTGTCTGATCTGTTGGGGAGGCAAAATGTAACACTCCCAAATATTTCTGTAATGACTGTTAATGCAGATGAAGGTGTTTTTCCAAGACTTCTCTATTATGCAGGCCTAGTGTCTATAATTTCTTCTTTCTTTCTTTCTGTTATGGGGCTGGCCTTGCAGACGTGTCCTTGCTTTAAAAGCCATCAGAATGTGCCTTGTCAAGGATCACGACTCTAACTTGTGAAATCACTCTGGTATTTGGCTCACCGTGTTCTTTACCACAGCTGCCTCTATATTTCTTTATCTGAATTTATAAGCAACAAGGTTGATGCCATTGAACATCCTCTTCTGGTCTGGCAACCAAGCTCTCAATTAGAGTATGAGGAATCTGACTTTCCTGAGTTACTGTTGCAGTCCTCACCTGTAAGCTGCTGAGGATAAACGTTGTATCTCAGTGCCAATTTTTACCTTTATTTTAAATGTTGAGCGTAAAGGAGTGGCAGCTGATGACATTTTAAGTGGTGTTATTTCTTAGCAGGGGAACTCTTGACTGTAAATATTTTATAAGAGCTAAATGCTGAACAGGGCTGGGCAGCTACAGCTCAGTACAGAGATGAGTAGAAGTTGTATTAGTGTTACTGAAAACGCTTCACCCCTCAAACACGAAATGTTAGTGTCTAGAGAAGGCTAATAGTAAGCAACAGCCCTTATTCAAAGCTTTGCCTACTCTTTCTTCCTGGCACGTTGTCTTTTATGTAGTGCTGTCACTGAGCATAGCTGATCTTCACAGGGACAGGGAGAACGGCTTATTGAATGACAACTGTCTATTAAAAGGCCCCCGAGAGACAAATCTATCAAAAATTGATTTGAAATAATAGAGCAGAAAAATATATTAATGGCACTACACAAAAATATTGAGTACTGGGGGGTATATTCTCAAGCTGATTGTTTTATCCCAGAATCACATAATTACTAGGTTGGAAAAGACCTCCAGGGTCATTGAGTCCAACCATTCCTATCAACCACTAAAATCTGAGCCCTCAAATGTGCCCAAGGAATTGGCTTGGAGAAAAGAACAGGAGAAAAATGTGAAGCTTTATTTTTCTTTTTTCTTTTTTTTCTCTTTATTGTTTGTAATTCTTGCTACAGTTAGACTAATCTATTGCAAACAGTGAATTTCAAGTAAAATATATTAGCTGAAGTTCATAGGTGCAATTCAGCTTTAGTAGTTGCTGTTTGATTCTCACTGAAAAAGCAAGTTCCCTCAAGGTAGTTCTGCTCAGAGTTGTAATATAATTGTAATAATTGAAAGACCTGCCAGGTGTTACACTGTGATATTTCTCAGAGTACTCAGAGCCATGGCTTTGTTTATCAGTTCACAAATATTATTTGTCATAAACCGAAAGATTTCTGGATGAAGTGAAAATGAGGCAAAAGATTTCACTTGTAGGATGGGTAAAATATTGCCTAGAGAATGTGAAGGCATTTCAGTAACAACCGCCCGAGAGAGAAGAGGAGCAGGAGCACAACATGCAGTGTAAGCAGGTGATCTCTGGGGCACGTACAGCTTTTATGGGACACGCAGGCCCAGGTCACTGGTAGGCACCAGCTGCTCTCCTGTACTTTGGAGATTCCAGGGTGCTGGAAATCCACTTTGGTTGAGCCGTTGAACAAGGTTTACAATCGCTTTGTGTCACTAGAGTGGAGCGAAGCAACCAGACCTTATGGGTGAATGTGGCCTCTAAACATCAGAGAAATGAAAGGCACGGAGTAACCGTGTGCCCCCCACATCCTTTCAGAAGTCACAGGTGTCTGAGGCTGCAAGTGTGAGTGTGGTTGCACATTGAAATGGATGCATAAGCGCACAGCAGCATGTGCTGATGCATGGTTGTGTGGGTGACAGATTGTGTCACAGATTTTGTGATCATTCTCTACTTTGTTTTTTTTCGCCATATTTCTGAAGCAACTGCAACCATTCTTTAGAATGATGGAAAACTGCGGTATGCAAAATAATCTTATCACTCCTTTTGTCCCTGTTATTTGTAGCAAAGTGAGTTGCAGGTTTTCCTTCTTGCTTTCTCTTTTCTCCCTTCTGTGTTACTTTCAAAATTGTGACTCTGAGTTGCGTGTAGTTTTTTCTACGATGTAACTCAGATTTTATGGCTGTTAGTTCCTGTATCAAACTAAGGGCTGTTAGGCAATATCACAAAGTATAACAGCAGCAAATCTTTAACTCTGCAGAAAACTATAACCCATAAACTTTTTAAATGTTTGAAGTAAAAGAAGAACTGATGTAGCTGACAGTTTTATAATGTTTACATAAATGTTTCCTTACTCATGGCAGAATAAAACCAATGAGTTAGAGACTTTAAATGGAGCATATTAAGATTGCTTATTAAGGGATATGTCCTGAAACTGTTGTAGCTGTGGATAAGGAATGCAAGATCATGGGAGCCCAATGAATAAGTTCTCTTTCCAATTTTGTATTAGATTGTTCTTTTGGATTTGTGACAGACACCTTATTGGCAAAATGTTTAAGGCAGATGTACTTATACCTTACCCTTAACAGTTCAAAGAAGTCTTACAAGAATCTTTAACTTAAAAAGTCATGTTTCATTAGATTACTCATTAGAATAAATAGTTTTTTTAAACAAAAGGTTCGTACTCAACTCTCCTTATGTCCCTGCTGGTCAGCTGCTTTTTCTAGATACATGTCCAATTGCCTTGGTGGCTTTGGGGTTACAACAGTCTGTGTCCCCTGGCCAGCTTTTCTTTCTGCAGCCATGCAATTCTTGTTTTGATTCATCGCTACAATTTCACAGAATCACTACATTGGAAAAGACTCACCCGATCATTGAATCCAACCATTCCTATCAATCACTAACCCATGTTCCTCGTCCACCCATCCTTTAAACCCCTCCAGGGGAGGTGACTCAACCCCCTCCCTGGGCATAGAATCTGTGATTCATATTTATTTGTGAGAATTTGTGATTTGTTCCCCTTTTATCAAGGCATCCCCTTCCCAATACTCAAAATTATTGAAAACTGAAAAAGAGGACACTTATGTTTCATTTTTCCTGGAGGTCATTCTTAGTCGTTTAGTACAAAATAATAAGAGAAAAAACCATCCTAATGCTTTTCTAATCCAGCTGATCAAATCCTTTAACAGCTCTGCATAAGAACCTAACAGGAAACTGACTTTTCTCTAAAGCATTAATCCACTTTTAATATACAGCTCAGATACTGCTGTCACATTTCACAGCAGAAAATTCCCGAGGAACATTGTGAATGTAATAAAAAAATGTTAAATTTTGCTAATTTGAAAATTGTGCGAATGACATGTTAATTAGGAAGATAATCTGGAGGAACATGACTGAGAGAAATAGCTATCAATTTAAAGGTGGAATAGAAGGAGAGTTGAGTAAGAAAATGAAGTTTGGGTTTTGAGATAATGCAGTGAAGATGTTGTGGGCTTGCAGGTAGCCCTTCTGGAGCTCGTGTCGCTCCTGATCTTGGAAGCATCTTCCCAGATGGAGGAGATGGAGGAGGAATGCATGATGCTGGAAAATGTGCAGGCAAATAGAAAACAAAACATTTGGTGCTCTGGTGTTCTTCCACGAGCTGGGTGGGCTGCTGGAGTAACTGATTCTCCCACTAGCTCACTTGGATCTTTGAGCACTGTCTGAGTTCCAGACATACTTGTTCGCTGGGTTTGTGGCTTGTGCTGCGCTGGAGCTCTCGCTCATGGGGGTTCTGGCTTTGGTACAAGCTGCTGATGTGATAGTGATTTAATTTTGGAGGTAACTAGGAAATATGTAGCTTTTGTTCCAAATCGGAGTGGAGCCAAGTGTCCAATTACTCTTTGAATTTCAGTAGCTCTGGCCTGGAAATTGCAGATGAGAGGAACCCCCTTTTTGTCCCGTGCCATTCAGGTTCAGGGTTGAGGTAGCTCTGAAGTCCAAGGCTTCAACTGCTCTCCAGCATTGGCCTCATTTCAAGTTGACACAGAGCAGCTTGTGGCAGTTACGAGGTCTATGGCAGCCAACCTCTCTGCCTCCCCCTTTTGTAGAGGCCAACAGAGCACCTGCTGTTTGGAGAGCCTCAAGAAGCAGGGGAGGAGTGACTGTGTTAGTGCTGGTGACACAAAGTGGGGAAGTGGTGATTTCAGGGATTCATAATTTGCCAGTGGAGGCCACTTCTCGAATCCAGTGTTCAGTTGTGGGCCCCTCAGCACAAGAAGGATATTGAGGCTCTGGAGCCAGTCCAGAGAAGAGCAATGAAGCTAGTGAAGGGGCTGGAGAACAAGAGGAGGGGCCGAAAGAATGTGCCGTTCTGCATAATCCAGCAAATGCAGTTTCACTGACTGCAAAAGAGGCCACCTGCAAATTAACCCAAGGTAGTGAAGAATAAAAGCAGTCCTGGAAGTGAACAGGTCACTGTTCAATTAGAGGGAATAACTGTGTAACAGTTAAAATTTCAAGTCAGAGGACTGTGAGCAAATGAGCCAAATGTGGAAATGGATATAGGGTATCTGAGAACAAATACTAGAGAAATTCTTGTGGTTCTCAGTTTGAATAAAAGTAGAGACCTTGCCCAACACAGAGAGCTCAATGTAACGTAACTGCACGGTTCCATTAAAGGCTGTTGGGGTTAGATGAAAGTGACCTCTAATGAGGAATAAAAAAACCAGCGGCCTGAAAGATTGTGTATGCTCAGGCAGGCCATAACGTGGACATTTGTTTTGATGTCAGAGGTCTAACGTCTGCAGTAGTTTAAGGGGAAACTTTAGAAGTTTGATGAGAATGAGAGAAAAGTCGAGTTGCTGTGGGTTATCCCCATGTGTGTGATCTCAGCATTGCTGCTGCTGCTGCTCTGTCGTGTCTTGAGGTCTTTGCCAAAGAAGAGGTCTTTGCTCACCTCAGTAGAGTACGGTAGCTTTGCTCTCTGTAATTGAAGTGATCCTGAAAGAATGAGCAATAAAACAGTTTAGTTTCTAAAGCAGTAGTGATAAAGGAAAACAATTCTGCTGCAATTATGCAGCTAAAAGAAACCAGAAAAAGATTAAAAAGTTTATTCGGCAAAGTCTCCTTGGGAATATTTACCCACTGAACAGTGGATGAGCAAAATATTGGAAAAATATTCTCCAGTTCTAATGTTTGGATTAATTAAAATTGAAGACAGGATTTCCTTATAGTGAAGAGAGAATGAAAATAAAACCTGAGGTAGTCAAATCTTGATGGGAATATCTCTGGCCCTTTTGGACTTCCTGCATATGCCCTGGAGCAGCATTTGATGGTGTCAAGTCTCTTTTCTGTGACTCAAACTCAGTCCTAATTGAACTCCGAGGCAGCACTCAGTCTGTAAAAATCCACCACTGACAAAATGAAACCAGGCAGGAAGGTAGGTCAAGGAGGGAGAACATGTTAGGGCTTTGCTGGGTTTTTTTCAAATTTTATTTTATTTTTTAATTGCAAGGTTGTTGTCTAGGTGGGGATGTTGACACAAGGCTTGTGTAGCAGGGGCTGGATTTCTGGCAGATGTCCCTCTGCACCTCTAATAAATGACACAAAATCACAACCAATAAAAAATAATTGTAAGGGAAAATTCTGAGAATGAAATGTCAAATAGCCCTGGAAATGTTAACACGAGAGGGAAAATTATTAGTAAACATATAGGTGAGACCAAACCATCTCCCTTTATGAATGGAAAAGGGCAATTGTAGTTGAGGGGCAAAACCCCCCGTGTAAGTATCTAATTGGGATTATTTATCACTGCTTATTAGATGAGTTGGGCATCTCAGTCATATAGTAAAATAATTCCACAGAGCAAGGGTTTGGCATAAGAGGATTATGCAATATAAGACAATGCCCGAATGACTGGGGAGAAATTAGGAACCGTAAACGAGGTAGGACATAAAAGGCAGCAATTTTTGATTTTTATGGGGCAATCTTTGAAGAAAAACGATGATGAGGCAGGACGTGCTGCGTTGTTGAGTCTCAAATCATTGAATGCCAGCAGTGCTTGCCCAGAGTGCTTGCCTACACAGATTTTTTTGCTGCAGGAGCACCAGCATCTGCGTTGGCAGAAGGAGATGGGTCCAGTTGCTCCTGGTGACACTGGAAGGACAGTGGGAGTGGGGAGAGGTTGTATCATGTGCCCCTGTCTGGCTGCAGCAGTGTGATGAGATCAGCTTTGTGTTTTCCAGCTTCCTGAGAGTGTTTGCACCAAAAAAAGGCTCAATACTAATTTTGGGTAATATGAACCATGTTGACCAAAGCTTGTTATATTACACAAGTCTCTGAAAGGAGTCCAGCTCACGTTGCCTGTGGTGTTTTAGGACTCGTGCAGGACAAGGCTGAGCTTGTGATTTGGTGGTTGCTGTTATTTCCATGATAATTAGCAGTAACTACTTATAAGTCTGACCCTGGTGCAGACCAGCTTGTTTTATTTCATATCTTTGTTCAATGGATGGGGACAGGCAGAGATTTGCAGTTTGAGTAAGAGACCAGATATGAGGAGAAATGGTTGTGTAACCAGTATTTGGAGCAAGGGCTTGTTGATGGGTCAGCGAAGAAAGGGTGGCAGTGACGAGCCACATTCAAAATTCCTGATAAAACTTTAATTTTTTTGACTTGTAAACGTATAAAATCTTGGCAGGTCCTGACTGTGCCAACCTCCACCCCATTAGTGTGCAAGATATAAACGCTTGCTCAGACATTCCCTATTCTGCAGGCAGTGCAGCAGCTGAAATTCAGATCCAGAAATTGGCTGCGTGATAGTAAACCATTAGTGTGGAGGTGAGCACCTCAGAAACAGTGCAGCTGTCACTGCAAGGCAGTTATTTAAATGTTTAGAAACAATATGACTGTGGAAATCTGTAGCGTGAGCACGACTCAGCAACCTTTATGGCTTTTTAATGAGTCAGTCCAAAGAAGAGACAGCGGCGAGTTGAAGTGACAGAAGCAAAATGCCTTCTTTGAGCTGCTGCTGACTTTATCGTAGCTCCGCTTGGGGGACTGTATCCCGCCTCGGGCCCATGTCACTAGTATGTCATCCAGGGCAGGAAGGTTTAAACGAAGTGTCAGAGGGTTGCAGAGGGAAGTGTGATGATGGTGGAAATTGAGCTGCATTGACTATTTGAAATTCCTGCCCGTGACACCTCCTGCGTGGCATTTTCTGGAGGCAGCAAGGCTAATAGAAAACATTGTGGTCGCTGGGGATGCTCTGCCTGGTGTCCTGCTGCCGCCTGTGGAGAGCACGGGCCCTGGGAGGTTCCTGTAGGTCTCTCCCTTCCATCTGTTCTGGTGTTCCACCTGCCAGGCTGTGCTGTTGTCTCTGCTGGCCTAGAGCGTAGGGAGTGACATTAAGTGCCTAAGTGGTGGCTCCATAAAAGAAATGGGTGATGGGATTTTAAGGGACGATGTGAAAATTACACTCGCACACGTTTTGAGGTAAATGGCCTTGAAATAACATTGTTTTTTAAAATGATGAATGCAGGGCATGGGGATGGAGACAGAAGTTCCAGCTGATATGATTTTGAAGAATTTCAGCAAATAAATAGAGTTGGGCATGAACTGCTCTGCAAGATTTTAAATGGTGTTTTGCATTTGATTACTTGATGTTTTATGTACAGTTCATCTCAAGATTTTGGGGTCGACTGTTTTTTATTTGCCATTCAGGATGTAAAACGTGGATGTTTCAGAGGTTTTGCAGTCAAATCTATATTTCAGCCTTGTAATGGAGCTGTTTTCTTTCACCAGAAATATACTCATGGTAAATTGTTTCCATATATATAGCTGCAAATATTAAATATTAAAAAAATAGTCTTCCTTTTCTCTGAGCATATTTAGAAACATTCATTATACAGGCAAAAAATCCACATCCATTAAACCGTAGCTCTTTGGGGTTTGAAATATCTAAACCCACATAGTATTTTAATAATCACTGTTCATTTCTTTGCTTTAGAGAGTAAATAAAAGAAGAAATATTTCTTTGTTCTTATACAAACATTAATAAAATAAAAATCTTTAGCATGAGGTTTGCTTGAACAAAAGGGCCTTGGAATACGATTCTTGCAGCAGTTACATGAACAATGAACTTAATCTGTGTTATTGCACAAAACCCAGGAGGAGATCCTTGGCTGGTAGGAAGCGTCACTCACTGCGTTTTACATCAGACACATTTTTTTGTATCTGTACAGCCTGAGGACGAAGGGTGGGGGATAATGTGAACAGGCAGAGAATCACTTTATTTGATGCTGCAGCCTAGAGGTATTTGTAGCTCTACAGAGCTGACCAGGTATAGTGGGTGCAGGTACAGGCGAGCGATTCCCTTCCAGAGGATTAACTCGTGGGGCCACGCACCAAAGCTTTGGTCACAACCGGGACGTATGAATGATTGGATCTTGCATTTGTGAATTGTTTCTCCTTTCTTTCTAACATGATGTTTGTTTAAAGGGGAAAATTGAAATTTAATATGAGCACAAGGAAAGAACCTTATCTTTGGAAACAGTGATTATTGATTTTCTGATTATTCCTATGTAAATACATTTCCTGTTTCAGGACAGTGAATAAACACTGTAAAACAATAAACCTTTTTCAACTGACTTTATAAGACACTAGGTATACACTGCTTTATTTAAAGATATGCCTGTTGTATACTGCCCATTTTTGGGGGCCTCTAGACTCTTTTTTTGAGTCACTGGGCCTGTTTTCAGAGTCTCTGGGCTTTTTTGGTTACATTGCAGTCCACATTCCCCTTCCCTAGTGGCTGTGCTGTTATTTTTACATGTAAGTAAAGCATAAGTAATGTTTAAAGGACAATGTAGCCATGGAAATACAGTCGAGTGATCTTGTGGCTGAGCGCTGCTCCAGCTTTGTCAGTCAGGTGGGAATAGGTTTGATTTGTAATCCCGGGACAAATGCTACCATGGAACTTCTGTTGGCTGGAGCAGAGGGCTGGGGGCTCTCTGCCCTCCCAGGAGATTTGTCAGCTCTTATCCATAGCTCAGCGCTCACCAGCGTGAAGGTGGAATTGTACCACTGTCTTCTGATATTTCAGTCTCTCGATTTGTCTCTGGCATCTCTAGAGCTGCTTAATTTGTCATTGTAATTCCTGAATGTGTATAAAAGGAGATAACTGAGGGATTAAACCGTTGATGCAAGGGGTTGCAATATGACCTGGGTCTAAGTGCTGTGAAATTAGTGAGACATCTCCTGTGATCCGCGACCGTCTCTGTACGGCACTGATGGAGAATGGAGGGAGGAAAACCTTCCATCAACAGACAGAGAAATCTCACTTTGCCGAGTTCTTCCTCCTCTGTAAAGGCCATTGGGGCCCCTCTGTACAAGGTTATGTTTAGGGATAAATGAATAACCTGCTCTAGGCACCTCTGCCCTGTGTTGCTAGAGAGGTTGATTCTGCCTGCTGCCAGCAGCCCTGCCCTTCTCGTGCACAATTTCAGTGTGGATGTACTTTAAGTACATTAATGATCCAAAGAGCTTGTTCTCTGCCGTACGGTGCATTTAAATGAAATGCAGGTTTATTCTTCCTACTTATTATTGGTGTGTAGCAGGGTGGGATTAAGTTGCATAATAAGTAAGAAGCAATATTATTTTTTTCTGATCCCAATTTGTGTGACTGGAGATGTGAAAAATGTCTCTCTCAGCTGGTGAACTTAGAATAATAGAGTAACCAGGTTGGGAGAGACCCACCAGATCATTGAGTCCTACCATTCCGATCAAAAAAACTTCTAACACAGATTAAGTTTTCAGTGAGATCTGATGTGCTTTGGTTTGTTTGAAGAAAGAATTTTTCCAGGTAACACAGTTGTATCAAACAACAACATTGCTGCATTTCTTTAAACTGTTTTCCCCCAACAGGGAATACAGCCCAAATTTTGTTCCCATTGGAAACTGCTCAGTGATGCTGATTGTGAAATGAGCAGCATTTGGCATGGTAGATGCAGGTTGCAGGCTGAGACAATTGTGCGTTAAAAAAAAAAAATCACAGAATTTTGTCCAAGTCTGCAGAATTTTAGTAATTCTGTTTTCATCTTTGAAGTCTCATCTTACAAATGTAAATGTATGCACATTGAAAATTCATTCTTGCTATGAATTTTGCCAGTAGGAACTTGCCAATGGCTTTCTGGCACTGATAAAAGCCTACTTTAATGTTCAGTATCTATAAAACAAGGTAATTGAATTAATGCGTTTGAAATGGATCTTACGTAAAATATTACTAAAGGACATGTTTATATTAATTTAAAGAACATTAACATTAAAGTATTGCCTTGTAAAGCAATTTAATTCAATGATCTGGAGGCAATTGTTAGCTGTATTAGCGTAACTCCTGAGAAAACACAAGACCAATTGAGTTACTCCAGATTTATGCTTGTCTATCTGAGACCAGGATCAGTCTGAAGGCAGATAAAATGTTGTTCCACGTTACCGTAACTTAGTAACTTTGGAGAAGTATTAAAACATAAAAGTGAATACCATGGAATTTGGCAATTCACAGTAGAGGGGGGATGAAATAGATTTCTTCTCTAAATCAGAGCTCAGAATTGCCTGGCTTCTGTGTACGGGATTCATCAGCAATATGTTCAGTAATCTATATTATTTGTATTTGTAATATGGCTTCTAGTCTTGTCCATTAGGTCTTTTTCAAGCCTGATAGGATCACAAATGTTCAAAACATATAGATCAGCGTCTCAGTATAACTTTACCAGTAGGTACTTCAACATTTTGGTTTACATTGACTTTTTGTCTATTTTAACTTCAATTGTAAGAGCTTATAAGGAAGAAATGCTCACTAAATTTGCAAAAGTTAAAAAGAAATCGCATAAGTGACATACTCAACGATTCTTTTGAATTACATCATTCATAATGACCCTCTGAATTCCCAGACCATTAGCAGAAATGATACACAAGGAGGGACAGCTTTGTAGGCCTCCTCGCTGTGCATTATGTTTGTAAAATGAGTTTGTTGTCATTTCCCCGATATATTCATTTTACAACCAACAAGAATGTAAGAAGCTGAAGGAGCTACATTGATGAAAGTAAAGTCCAGACACCTACGTACAGATGGCAATAAACCTGATCAATATATAATAGTAAGAAGAATATTTAAAAGATTAATTTCATCATTAGCCACAAGTTTTAGAGGAGTTTTTCTGTAAGCAAAGCAACATTAATAAGGAGGTCTATAGTAAGGCATGGTGGAGCTGTGGTTAAAGCAGGGTAATGTTTAACTAATAAGGCTTTGAAATGTGCTTCCAGTCTCTGTGGTGCTGCCTCATTCGGGGAACACACACCTGAGGGTCTTGCCTGCTAGGGGGCAAGCAGAGAGCTTTCTAAAAGCACAAAACAGTCAAATCCAGAACTGGCATGTAGTTACAAGATGAAATTACTACCTATTCTGCCAGAAGTCCTTCCTCAGATTTCAGGACTGTAATTTAAGGAGAACAAAAAGAATGTGTGCAATTTGCCATTTCCTCCCTTTAATTTTTTTTACACATTATGGGAGTGTGTAGAGGGAAGACACTGTAATTAAATAGCAAAAGAGCTTCTTGTTCCAGCCTTGTAATGAAGCTGGAGTGCTAGAAATATCTTTCTGGCTTTTATACTAAAGGGAGATGGGTATGGTTTTACCAGGTGATAGATAAGCATGAATATCTTCGGTGCTCGGCTTTGAACTTTGGAACGTCCCGGTCTGTGCTGGGGGTGGCTCTCTGGCAGGAGATGGAAGTTCCAGGAGATGCTCATTGCCCTCCTAAAGGATGGTGGGTGTGCTGGGAGGGATGCCCTGAGCGAGGTCTAAGTGAGGGACGAAGAAAGGTCAGTGTATGTTTTTTCTCCATCTCATTTATATCCTGTTTTGGAGACTGTTGGCACTGCCCTAACTGGAGCAAAGCCAGTAAGACCAGTCCTGCTGGAACTTGAAGTGGGCCTGCGTGTCACCCTGTCCCAAACTGCATTGCAATGAAAGCAAACTGCAGCTATAAAGCAACAGACAGAATTGGCTAAATCATGTCTGAGATGGGACTGTGACTCCTTACATTATTCAGAATCTTTGGAGATGCCTCAATGCTGCATCTCCTGATGAATGTGGCACAGATATTGCTCAGCTTTAAGTCGCTTTACAATGTCGTGTTCCTATTCTTGCATAATATTCTGTAATTTCATAAATGATGTTAACTTTAATGATTTAACAAGAAACTATTATGGTTTCTACAGCAACCATGACTTCAGATATCCAAAATTATGTACATGTATAATCTCCAACATAATGAAAGACTAATGCAGCTCGTTGCATGTAAATTACGTTCAAAGTTAAAACATTTAAGAGAAAACTGCTTTTGAATGATCATGATGGAAAAATAGGCATAAGAAACCCCTCCCTAGCCACAGAATTTCTGCTGGTTCATGCTCAGATAGCTAAAATAAAGTAGATTTTATTCAGACTTCTGAAGCTGATTCATTTCTTGGCAGAAAATAAGGATGGTAATATAGTTTATGAGCAACGTTGAGTATTAGCATCAGATATATGTTCATTAGCATAAATCCATGCCTTCTGATGCAGAATTGTTGTGTTGCTCCCAGGAAAAGTTGATATAACCTGTTATTTGGGAAAGGAGTGCCTCTAAAATGATGACGGCTCCTTACTTCGGTCCTTCCATGTCTTGCTTTGGACCCGGTTATGTCTGAGGAGGTTGTTGTCCTGGGGATGTTGGTCGACAGCCGACTGACCATGAGCCAGCAGTGTGCCCAGGTGGCCAAGAAGGCCAATGGCATCCTGGCTTGGATCAGAAACGGTGTGACCAGCAGGGCCAGGGAGGTGATTCTCCCTCTGTATTCAGCACTGGTGAGGCCGCTCCTTGAATATTGTGTTCAGTTGTGGGCCCCTCAGCACAAGAAGGATGTTGAGGCTCTGGAGTGAGTCCAGAGAAGAGCGACGAAGCTGGTGAAGGGGCTGGAGAACAGACCCTATGAGGAGCAGCTGAGAGAGATGGGGTTGTTTAGCCTGGAGAAGAGGAGGCTGAGAGGAGACCTCATTGCTCTCTACAACTACCTGAAAGGTGGTTGTGGAGAGGAGGGAGCTGGGCTCTTCTCCCAAGTGACAGGGGACAGGACGAGAGGGAATGGCCTCAAGCTCCACCAGGGGAGATTTAGGCTGGAGATTAGGAGGAGGTTTTTCACGCAGAGGGTCATTGGGCATTGGAATAGGCTGCCCAGGGAGGTGGTTGAGTCACCTTCCCTGGAGGTGTTTAAGACACGGGTGGATGAGGTCTTGAGGGACTTGGCTTAGTGTTAGATAGGAATGGTTGGACTAGAAGATCCGATGGGTCCCTTCCAACCTGGTTGTTCTGTGATTCTGTCTCCTGCGAGGTGTTTAACAAAAATAGTCCAAAAATTTTTTACCTTCAAGAACAAGCTCATTTTTGTGAGGCCAATTAAAACTCTTACAGAATTTTACTGTAATGTACCCTAACCAAGGAAAGGAAGGGAGTGCGAAAAAGGGTGACAACAGTGCTACGAGCAGGGACGTGATTGGGAGTGAAGGAGAGCAACGCTTGGGCTGGTAAAACAGATGCTCCTAAAGCACTCAGGAAAATTGCCAATGGGCTGGAAACACCAAAGTGATGGGAGCACAGGGCCTCCCTTCCCACCTAAACACTGCAAAAAGGAGCAATCCTCCCTCCAGAGAGCAGAAGCTGTGAATTTGCAGTCTTTTTTTTGCTTTAAAAATGCTTTGAACCTATATTATAGCGTGGGCTTGTGAGGAGTTTTTTGTTCTCTTGCAGTCACAACTCTGTCATCTTAGGTACAGAAGGGGAGACCAATTTAGTTTTTTTACTCTTATTTAAATCTCAAGTAATTTATTTTTTTCTCTGAAGTGGAGTTTTGTTTTCTTTTGGATTTACAGTAACATAACTGAAATCAGGATGTGATTTGATGTCTCCAAATGAGTAATTCTGTGCTTCATGCCCAGATCTGTGGGAATATGAAGGAGGTTTAAAAATGGCACCAATTACTGGAAGTTTTAATAAGTCTGACATTATGAGTACTTATAAATCACTCTGGTAATCATTAATGTATGTTATTAATGAACATAAAAAGTATAATTCCTTTACTTAGAGTAGCTGCATGTGTGGTTTGAGTGTAACAAGTGTTAAGGTTGCTATTTATTTCTGGGCTGTTGTAGCTATAGACAAGAGTTTCAGAGAAAACTGTATCAGAGAGTTAGTGAACTTGGAAACAACAACCAAAAATCACACCAGAAGTTAGAACTACAGACAAGCTAACAGGATGCAGGCAGAGATAATCGTATTTGTCTAGCAAAATATTTAGTTTCTCCAGTCTCTTGCTGCTGTATTCCTCTGACTAAACTGCAGTAAGTTTAAATACAATTGAAAGACACGTACATTCATTTGTTTTGAAAAATCTTTTCCTTCTTTTCTTCTAGTGTGAGCAAAGCTGCCAAGTTGCCATAAACAAGGCCACCTCTTGTGGCAAATTATCAGCCTTGGTGTGCAGTGAGACAGTGAATAAGCTAATATCATTTTCTCTTTACAGGATACTTTTGTTGAAAAAGCAGAATTTATGTTTAATACTTTCACTGTTGATTTCTCTCTTAAGGATTATATTACCACAAGATGTCTCTAAAACCATATTCTCTCATAAACATTTTATAGTCTTTGAAGATGTTGAAAATCTGGGATTTATAGGACTATTACATCCATCTACCCAGGGATCAAAAACTCTATTACAATTATCCCAAGTGCAAAGTCAGAAAATTTATTTAGCTGAGCAGATAAGTTTGAGAATTTTCAAAAGTCCTCATTTAATCTGTATACAGTAAAATCTAATATATTAACCTCCTTTTGAGACATAAAATTAAAATCCCTGTAGGATACAATGCTTTTATCAAAAATGTAAGTAAAGGAAGATTTATTAAGTGGGGTAGAACCCCATGAATCTGAATATGGCATATAGTGTTTTATTTCCTTGTGCCTATTTGATGTTTGTTTCATAAGAATAGACTTTTGAGAGTCATAGAATGGTCCTCAGTGCAGTAGAATTTTGGATGAACTGGAGGAAAATACCATCTTCATGTTCTGAAGGACCCTTATTGCAAATTACTGTCCTTCAACTTCCTCTATTAAATCTTGAGACTCGTAATTCAGGCAGAAGGCCAAGCGCATGCAAACAAAGTTATGTGTGGGGAATGAGGCTTGTTTCAACCAAATTCAACCCTCTAAAGGTTAGAAAGTGAATTTAATCCAACTACCTACTCTCTCCCACCATCACATCCTATTCAAGAAAATGCAAAAGGTAAGAAGATTTATTTCCTTGAGCGCTTAAAGCATTTAGATGCTCTCCAGACACGTAGAACATGTACAGATGATATTTCTTTGCGTTTCCTGCTTTGCAGGCATGGTCATTGTCAACAGCAACGTTATGAAATGTGGGGCACATAAGACTTTCAAGACCTTTTTCCTGATTGGGCTGTTTATTACCTTCTTCTGTGAAGAACACAATAGATGAACTAGCACAGGGAACTGTATTTACGTGGTCCCCTGCACGATATCAGGCAGAACAAGGTTAAGAGCTGCACGTGCAAATCTTGTGGCAATTGGACTGATTTATCACAGTATTTATCCATCTTTTGTAGGAGTCGTTAATGAATTAATGTAGTGTATGAATCTCAGGCAGGGGTTTTAAAGAACGTATGTGCTAATCAATAGATTGCAAGAGCTTGAAAAACAGGTTATTGAAATCAGTCATAATTAGCCATAGATAAACCCCTAATAAATCACTGGTAATGTAGTAGTTCTCTCCAAATTGAAAAAATATGGTAAGACTAGGAGAGGGTCAGAGCAGTGAGCTGTGAAATTATGCAGGAAATGAAACGATGACAGGAAGAATTGATAGTGATACACAGACCCCTGTATGGGAACATTTTAGTGAAGAAAATCCCCATTTCTTTGAGGGATGAAGAGAAACCGAGAGAAGAAATGATTGTATATTCCCAGGAGGCACCAGCCTCCCTCTATAACAGATGCTGTCCCGACCTCCATTTCAGGCAGCTGAAATGTGTGCCGTAATTTCTCCTTTTTGCATTATAAACATTTTTAATGGGACAGTTAGTTTCAATCAAAAAAATCTTCATCTTTCAGATAAGATTTAATGCTGCCCTCAAGACAGATTCTAAAGCAGGGCCTTGAGTTATGTTAGAGGTTAATTGACTTCTTTTTTCTATGCAGAGGACAGCCTTTCAGTGCCTCCTGCTTGAGCTGTACCAGGCCCTTGCTGTCTCTCACTCTGCCCTGCTAGCTCTGGCACTACCAGATGCCACCTGAGCTGCTGTGCTTAGAGGTGATAACATAATGTATGTACAGAAAAGAACAGAATCAAAGTTCAGCTCTCGTGTTGTAGGTCCTTACATAAATAGCTTAACATGTGGCTGGCTTTTAAAACAGAAACCTGCAAACTTCAGATGTTTCTCTAACACCAACATTCACACCAATACCCTGCTTTTTAAGCTGATGTTCTGAATTAAAGTGTGTGATGTTTGCAGGCATGAGGATACCTAGAAAGCTTAAAAAGTCAAATCCTAATTTTGTCAAAGATATCTGACACATTTAAATGCCCAATCTGCTGCATAAACAGCAGCAGCAGTTGTTTAATAAAACAGTGGTTTGGGTCAAGCAGGAAAACCTGCTATTATGAAATGGAATAGACAAGATAACAGATGGAATTTCTGTCCAGGGAAAGACTGAAAAGCAATTTTTTTTCCCCTGGAACATAATTGAGAAGCACATTTTTTGAAGTACTTAAACTAGCTAAGGACATTTGTGATATTAAGTCTTGTGGTGTACTTGAGAATGTTGATAAAAAATGAGTTGGGGACTGTGGGGCAGGAGAGGACGGGTGCCGTCTGTCTGCAGGCACTCAGCACCCTTCAGTGCTTTCTCAGAGATTTTGGGACAGTGACTTGTCCGCGTTCACCTGATTAGATTAATTCTTCCTCTTTTGTTCCCATATATGAGTCCTTTGCTATGTGAGTGAATTCATCTTTCCCTGCATGTCATTTTTCAAGACCGAAGGAGTGACAAGGTCCTGAGAAGGTTACAGCACAGCAGCAGTCTGGGTGTTGGAGGGGTCATGCAGATGGAGAGCAGGCTCACAGGCTGCCCAGGGAGAAGGTTGAATCACCGTCCCTGAAAGTGTTTAAAAGACGGTAGACGAGGTATTCAAGAACATGGTTTAGTGGCAGATAGGAATGGTTGGACTTGATGATCTAAGAGGCCCTTCCGGCTGTGTTTAGGAGCCTAGTCTGCCGGAAAAGGGATGTATTGAAGAGCAAGATGTGTTAACCTGTTTTTAGCTCGGTAACAGAACATTTAACTGAAGCCCAAACCTACTTTTAAAATTTCCCGCTGCCAAGCGCTACTTAAATGAATTGTGTGACAGGTGTGTCTCAGGAGATGGAACCCACTTGGGCCGCTGCTTTGATTTATAGCATTTTTATCCATCACCACAAGGGCAAGAGTTCCTCTTTCTTCAGCTGTGTGATAAAATGACTGTTGCTGATCCAGTTTCAGATTGAAACAAGGGTCTAATTGCACACTCCTGGTTGAGATCACCTTTGCAGTGCCTTGCACGACAGGGAAAGCTGCACACCACGCAGGAGGGTAGAACTTAGGCTGTATAGGTGTGAAAATTCTGCTGCTGCACGTCAAAATCATTTTGCTAAACTAATTTTTCAAGGTGAAAACCTTGTAATAAGGATCTCTAAGCAAGAAGCATTTGAGTTGTTTTCCTATCAGAGTGCAAAATGTCATTAGGAATGACATTGTTGTAGCATTTTCGTGCACCTCCCAAACAATTTCTTCCTGTATTTTTGCATTACTGCGAAAACATGGAGTGGTTTGAGCTGGAAGGGACCTTAAAGGGACCTTCCAACCCCCCTGCCCTGGGCAGGGACACCTCCCACTGGATCAGGCTGTACAAAGCCCATTGATCCTGGCCTTGAACCCCTCCAGGGATGGGGCAGCCACAGCTTCCCTGGGCAACCTGGGCCAGGGCCTCCCTGTTCTCACGGTGAAGAAATTCCTCCTTACGTCTGGCCTAAATCTACCCCTCTCCAGTTTATCCCCATTGCCCCTTGTCCTATCACTGCCTGCCTGTGTAAAAAAAAACAGACATTGTGGGGTCGTGGTGAGTTCTTGTTGGCCTCACGCCTGTGGACACTATAACGATGTCACAGTGTTTTATTTCTACATATTATAGGACTGCAAGAAGGGAGTTACACGCAGTGATTTTCTTCCCCGTGGCTAGTCACATAATTTGAGTTGTTCACAGATGAACCAGCTTGGGTTTGCAAGATATCTGATGTCCTCTGTTTCCTCAAATGTGGAAAAAATGCCCCTCTAACATACTGCGTAGTGGATGTCTCCAGAGCGGTTTCATTTAGGCCTCGTGAGCCAGAGGCAAACAAAAAGAAAATACTTCTTCTATGTTTCAGTATCTCCTACTTGTCTAACCTATTACGAAACATTAGAAAAAACATGTTTTTATTTTGATTTGGTTTCAGGACATACAGTTTTCCATCAAATAATGTTTTCATTTGTTCCAGTGAAGATCAAGGCTAAATACTGTCCCCCTGCTCTTGCACGGTGCAACTCCTGAATGCTCCAGGGCTTTGGTGAAAATTGCAATAATTCTCTGGGGAGCTGTTTGTCAAGCCTTGCACCAGATAGAGCTGTTGTGATGAAATGTGTTGTGGAGCTTTTCCTTTGGCTTCATCGTGCTTTGGATAATAATGCCTTGTGTGGCTGAGCTGGTGCTTACCTCTGTCTCATCGCTGTGCTGGACTCGTATCATAGATTCTGGACCAAGGAGTGTAAACTGTCAGCGTTTTCTCTGGCAGAATAGGGTGAGATACAGGCCTCGTCAGTTAGACGATTCACACATTCTGCATTTTCACACTTGCTTCTCTGTTGATCCAAGTTTTCCCATTGTTTCTTTTTTCTCCCATGTTCCCATTTTCTCCTCTGTTCACTGGGTCAAATCTGTTTGGATTTTTGAAGCTAAACTTTTACGGGACCAGTAATAATCTTGTTGCCGAAATATTATCCTTTTACTTAGGTTTAAAGGCCATTTTACAACTGAAAGGGAATATCTGCCACTAAGAGGTCCCTGAATCTAATTTGCATGTAAATTAAACATCTCAGAATATGACTGTGATTTCTGAATACACACGAAGGATGCTCTTCTGATTCCTGGAAAATAAAAATGCATAACATTATATAAATCATATTCTTCTTACTAGTGGCTTTTTTATCTTACCAATTTCTGTTCATTTGAGCCTTTTTTTAAAAAAAAGGTTCTCTTGCAGCACCTGATTATTTCTGCTGTAACATGGATCTGAATGTAATGGAACTGGACTTATTGCCAATCCCATTCCTAGAGTACTTTCTGGCTTAATGGTGGCTGAAGCCTAACACTGTAGGAATTGTTAATATCTAAGTGTTATTTTACTGTAGGTGAGTGGGGAAAGTATGAGAGCAAGTGGAGAGATGGAAATTTTAATATGTGGGTTTGTCCCTTGGCATATTTTGGCTCTTTCTGATATTTCAGATTATATTAAAAGCTATTTCCTCATTCTTTCCTTGAGCTGGACATCGCACAATACAAAGTAAGGATAGCTGAGAGAAGCTAAAAAAAAAAAAATCAGTCAACCAAACAAACAAAAAAAAAAGATAAGGCAATAAAGGGAACTGGGGGAAAAAACTAAAATAGCAAGGTCTGCTTTCTTCTGGCTTGTATTTAGAAAGTGTTATAGATCCTGTAAGATTCACTGAACCTGGTGAAGTTTGGGCTGACCCTTTGAAACACATTTGCTCCCATTTGCTGCTGAATTATTGTTGAGTTTGTTACAGAGTTATGCAAATTGCTTGGTTATTGGAAATATTCAGGCTCAGCAGCACAGACAAAAGGGAATAAAGCACCAGAAGAATTAGGGGGGAAAGTAGTTCTGTTCTATTTTATTTTAATTTTTTCATAAGAATGTTTTCTTTCATGGTAACAGAGACATTCCCTCTGCTGGAGCTGTTTCCCCTTGTGCTCTTAATGAATCACAGAATCGCCAGGTTGGAAGAGACCCACCGGATCATCGAGTCCAACCATTCCCATCAATCACTAACCCACATCCCTCAGCACCTCGTCTGCCCTGGTTCTGCTCTGCCTGTCACCTGCCATGGCAGCCAGAGAGATGCTGCGTGGAGCTGGTCGATCTATGCAAAGGCACTTAGCGTATTGTGAAATGACTCTTGCCAAGCTGTGATTTCTTTGCTCTCTGTCATAGTTTTACTTCAACGTAGAAGAACGGTGGCTCTTTAGGAGTGAAGTTGCTGGGCATGTGCTGAGTGGACTACTTGTGCAATGAGTTAAAATAATGGAATGTCATTGGTGCAGCCCGTTAGGAAGAAATCTTTGTGTCAGTTACTATCTATTTAAAACCCATTCTGGATGCTCTGCTGGGGAGAGGAGCCCAACTCTGCTCAGTTGCATTTTGTATAGAAGAACAGGGGAGGTTCAGGCTGAGCATTAGGAAAGAAATTTTTGCGGAGAGGATGATTGGGCAGTGGCAGAGGCTGCCCAGGGAGGGGGTTGATTCACCTTCCCTGGAGGTGTTTAAGGTACGGGTAGATGAGGTGCTGAGGGACATGGGTTAGTGTTCGATAGGAATGGTTGGACTCGATGATCCTGCAGGTCTCTTCCAACCTGGTGATTCTATGATTCTATATAGAAGAACAGGGAAGCAGCAGAGATTTGATATGTGGTTTAAGCCCAGATAATTTTCTGCTGTCCTCCTCACAATTCCCTGTGTATCTCCTGATTCTGTCAACTTAGTTCCCACTTGCCTTCAATATGTGTGAAGCAGACTTTGCACTGCTTACGCAGTCTGTCTGCGTGGGTTGATCCAGCTGTGCACAACAAATTGGCTAGTGTGATGGGCTGCTGACTTGCAGGCACGTAGCATTTTGGCTGGTAAGTCAGGACTATTTTGAAGAACGTGATTTTACTGGAGAACAGGATGGATTTGGGCAATAAGCTGGTAGCACTGAAGTGCTGGCATGCTCCGGGGTCTCTGAGCAGCTGTGTAAACCAACCACAAGTTCAGGTGCCAGCTGAGAGTCCTAAACCTGCTTCTCTGTGCAGGAGTGGGACCACTCTAATCCTAGTGAGGTTCTTCAGCATCTGTCAGATTTATGTTTAGCTCTTGAACGTCAGGCAATATGCCATGTACTGTGAGCGATGAGCTATAGAGGCAGTATTTCCTCTAGGCAGGGTTTTCCTGTGACGCTGAGTTTCTGCATGCGTTATTTCCTCCGCTTAACTTGTTTTGACTGACCACTGTTTACCATTCCTCGCCCTGGGTACCTCTCCATTTGTGGGTTTTGAGGCAAGGAGCTGATGTTTACCAAGGTTGCCAAGGGTTGTGCCACTTTTCCATTTGATCCTTGCAGTTAGTTAAAAGAGCTCCAAGACCACTATTCTTGGGACCAAACTGAGTTTTAGCAGAACCTGGCACAGTCTGAGGTGAGCAGATTCTTGATAATAATGGCAACCTAATCTGTTTAAGCACAGCATCCATTAAATGATTGCCCTGTTTGAATAGCCTGGCATCCTCCGGTTGATGTTTGCTCCACTGCTTCATGCGGGTACAAATTCAGGTTGCTGCCGAGTGCTGCATATAAGAAACCAGAGGTTGCTAAGCCAGGCTGCAAGGTAAAAAAGTCATTCATCCAAGAACCATGTAGAGTCTGTTTGTGTGAGAGGAAGAGAGTTGGGTGTGCACACACGTAGAGAGCTGTCGTTGCAGAAGTCACTGGGAAATCTCCACCACAGTCCACATGTTCTCTAAGGCTCCTTTGCTTCACTCTGCACTGCCTCTGCCCTTTTCCTAGGCTGCTTGTTCGTTGTAAAAAATTAAATGTTGTTACTAAGAATATACTTTTGGTTCACTGATCTAGGGTAGACAATTGTGCCTTTTCTGTGGTGATTGTGTAGTATGTTGTGCAGCTTGGAGAATTAATCGAGTTGTAAAACATTGTGCTTTAGGTGATGAAATGCTCTTTCATTTCTTCTTCACTCCTCTGGCAGCCCCATGTGCACAGTTCAGCATATCATGTATCTGAAACCGGAGCTCAGGCAAGAAGCAGTTTGCAACAAAACAGTAGGGCAGAGCTCTGCAGATACAAAAGAGAAGTTAGGGTTCGTTAACCAGAAAATACCACACCAGTAAAGTACGAAATAGGTTTGATGTTTGCATTGGTATTGTGGAGAAGGGGATGCAGCGTAGGCAAGGGCCTGACACCCACCAGAAAGGGTTTTATCAGAGCAAGGAACCCCCAGGATGCTTTTTGACAACACTGATGGACATTGGGATGTGGAACAGGCTGAATTTACGGCAGTGATACTGCACCACACAGCTAGAGCATCGCACTGTGTGTCAGCTGCTGCTTGGTGCATTGTGAGCTCTTCCTCGGTCATTACCTTTGACTTTCCTGGAGGTAAAAATTTTATCATGCTATAAATGAGATAACTGAGGGGAACCTGCCACTAGCAACTTGGGTACCAGTTTGTATCTAATTACTGGAATATCATTACCGAGGCTAAAAGCGTGACAAGATACCATGAAAAATATACACATAAGACCTATTGGGTAAAAGGCGGTAGCTGGTTTTTGATGAGCAGCTTTGGCTTTTAACAGGGACTTAAAAACCCCCACAGAGTTATTGTTAACTATAGCATAAATGCAGAGTAATGCAATTTTAGAGTTCAATTAAAAGAGGAACTCTTAGATTTAAAGGTGATTCATTGTATCATCTGGTGAAATACTTGACAGAAGAATGGAGGCAGAGGACAGGTTAGACTGGTGCCTTCCCACAACCTACACCCTGGAACAGGTTGCCCAGTGTTATCAACGTCCTTCGTTAATCTTCATTTGCATTGCCTTCTAAGAAGAGGTAAGCTGTAATTCAACCTTGAGCATTACTGAGGGCCAGACTTAGCTTTCTCTGGCTATTCAATCCCGTAATCAGTCAATAGTTATTCAAATTCAACTGCAGACAGCGTGCATGGAGTGAGCTCCAGCACAGTTGCTGTTTTGATTTTATCAGGAGGTGCGTATTTTGCAGAGAAATTTGAAAAGGGTAAAGGTTACCTGTGCACCAAAAATTTTACGTCCTCAGTGTTGGTAATAGAGAATGCACACACTAAGGAAACAGCCACATTTTATTGGAACATTATTTCTGGATTACTTTTCACCTCCCAAGTGCCCAGTAGCATTGCTTCTGTTGTGTCTGTTTTTGAGACAAGAATTATTGGGGTATAGACTCCATGGAGAAAACCTGATGGAACGGAAGAGGAAGGAGCTTGGCTGAGCAAAGCAGCAAACAGGGTGAACATGAGCTGCAAGAAGCTTTAAAAATCTTGCTGGCTTCCTGCCAGGATTTTGTGCTTGGGCATTGATGATTTGCAGTCATTGTGTTTCCTCCCTTTATCACCTTCCCTAAGTTTTTAAGTACTAAAAGCAGGAAAGATTCACTCCCATTCTCCCCTGTTCATATGGCTTTTCCTTTTATTGTAGTTATTTCTGCAGCAAAATATATTGAAATGGTGAGACACTGTCTAGCGAGACCACGATGACTTTTAATTGTCCACTTTCCTTCTTGTTCATGCATATCTCAGAGTAGGAAAAAAAAAGCCTCACCCCCTCTACAGAGAAGTCATCAACTACTGAAGCTTACAGAAAACAAATGTCTTTGTGGCATACTTTGATAGGAATGATTGGACTCCATGATCCAGTGGGTCTCTTCCAGCCTGGTGGTTCTATGATTCTATGATATTCAGAAATAACCAACATGGTACTTTCAGATGCAGTTGGTTTTGGTGGGTTTTTACATTTGGTTTTGGTGAGGGTGTTTTTGTTTCCCAGTATATGTTCGTGTAGGCAACCCAAGGCAAGCAATCTGGCTATATTGTCACTTGAAAAAGGTGGAACTCGGGCTTTTATATTAATGCCCAAGAAGCATCAGGTGTATCCAGACTGTTTTCAGGAGCAGAACCAGTTGCTTTGTGGAAGCGCAAGCTGAGCAAAATCATACTGCATAGATGTGCTTCTTGCATTAAGCCTTCCCTGTGGTGATTGAACTGCACGCTGGGTGAGCTTCAGGGGCACGTGGTACAAACAGCTCTTAACCCCCCTCCTCGGCAGAAACAATACATACTGCCTGCTAGGCTTTTACTCAGTGGAGCTATTGACCCTAGGACTTCAGAGCTGCCTGCTGCTCACCTGAATCTGCCATGTAATTCAAAGATGGAAAATAGCTCCTCGGAGCTCTTCCTGAGCTGTTAGCATTACAGCATCGTGGGCTCCTATCAGGCTTAACCCACCTGTGAGTAAAAACCAGCTTTGTCTGCAGCACTTTGATTTGTGCTCTCTCCCCAAACCTCGGGTGTATCTGCTCATTACTGTGCAGGCAAAGTTGAAGACATCTGGGAGGAGAAACAGAGGCAAACATCTCATTTCCATTAATAAACAGGATCTGGGATGCTTCTTAAAACACAGGATGAAAACATGGCCGAGGTTAGACCTGTGCGTAAGCACAGTCAACGTAGGGAATAATCAGCAAACTACACATTTCTGCTTGTTGTTATGTAAAATCATTTATTTACAACCAAGCTTTTCAAGGTGAAAAAAATGTCCACCTTGACTTTAATCATAATAAACAGGTCTTTCTTTTTAAGACGTGATCAGCAATTGTTAATACTGTCTGAAGAATTATAGAATCACCAGGTTGGAAGAGACCCACCAGATCATCGAGTCCAACCGTTCCACCAATCTAAAAGAGATACTGAGAGCAAATGAATCAATCTGTGCACAGTAAAGTTTATAACCTGTATGTAACGTGCATAGAGACTTCTATGAAACACAATTAATTTTGTCTTTGCAGTTGGTCCTTAGGAAAGAAAGAGCCAAAAGTATTTTATTCTAGATGCAGGAATGTATTATTAATTACCATTGTTAATGTACATATATGCCTAAATTATTAAAATTGGGGAGTTTGACTGGATATTTTCCAAGGGAACTGCATTCAGTGGTCCTTATTTTTTTTTCCCTGGTAAAAATCAAATATTTTTTTATAATGAAGGTGTCCACCTAGCATATTAATCTGAGTTTTAGCATGATATCCTTTACAAGGGCTCTGCTAATCTTTGAGCTTAAGGCATGATTGATGTGGGTAGGGGGGAGAAATACTGCCTTATATTTTTTTTTTTTCTCCAGGCAGGTATCTATGTCAAAGTTAAAAAAAGACAATGGTTTTTACTGTGAAGGGTCTTTGTAATGTAAATGTACAAAAATATAAGGACTTTTTTCCTTCATATCAAAGCCTGGATCTTAAAGGAAACAGCAAAAAGTGCAGAAAAATGCAAATTTTGCAGAATCCACACATTTTTATGTCTACTACTTTCTGATGTCATTGAAACAGTGAAGTATTTAGAACGCTTAATGTAAAGCTAGCGAGATCACTAATCTGTTGTTTATAGCAGCCTGTGCAGTGTTTTCTGGCTTTGAAGAAAACAGATTTCTAATTTTATGAGTTTTCAGGGAATCATCTGGTTTTAATATCAGACTAGATGACCTCGGCTAAGTCTTAGCTCCTGATGTTCAAACTTTTGTTCAAGGAAGGCTGGAGGCTGGAGGCTGACTAGGCCAGCTCGTGTTCATATCTGTTTACTAGTTTTGAAGTTAGCCATTTCTAAACCGGGGTCAATGACCTCTCTGCTCAGCCTCTTCCTGTTATATCCTTGTCTGTCACATTCTATGTTACCATCACCATCTTTGCAATTAAGGCAAACAATCGAGCCATCTTCATCCTCTGTTTTTCCTTCTTTTCTCGTATCTGGATCGTGTGGGAAATGGAACAGTGCCAGGCCTTGCAATCATCCCAACCATCCTAACTGAAGTGTTAGCAGGGGCTCTCCCTCGATTTTGTTCTCTGGAGGTAGCACAGCCCAGAGTGGTCCCAGCCAGCAGTCTGGATGTGACGTGTGGTTTGAGATATTGAGAAACTTTTGCTGTCTTTGCTGGGGGGAATCACGTCAGACCGTAACGGAGGCTGTGACTCCAGTTATCAGCCTGCATCTCTGTGCCGACTCCCACAGTTTGAACACTGCCAGATCACTCGTGTAGCTGAAAGTGTTCATATACACCCACAGTATTGCCAGATACACTGAGTTAGAAGAAAGTTATGCAGTTATCCCCGTTTTAAAACCTTTTTATGGTTTAGCCATTCAGTTGTTCTACCCAGAAACACTCTGAAAGCTTATGTAGCAGAAAGGCACATCTGAGAAGAGCACAATAAAAGCTGAGGTGTAGGAAGCTATTGTTCAACCACCTACATCGTATTAGAGACATGATAGGCTGTGAAGCTGCGAGGAGAGATTTTAACAGACTCTTGGTGATGCTGTGTCTGCCTGACACCAGTAAGCCTGGCAGTTTGCTTAGTGGCCAAGCTGTATTTGTGAATCTAAGGATATTTATTTGTGCTCAAAGCGTTTTATTTTGTGACATTGATTTTGCATTTTCAGTGTTTGCAGCAGTTAGACAGGAGTTTGCCTTTTTAACTTGCAAGGTGCACACGTTGTGGTGTAACCCCAGAACCAGAAAACTGCCTCAACATCCTTCTTGTGGTGAGGGGCCCAGAGCTGAACACAGGATTCGAGGAGCGGCCTCACCAGTGCCGAATACAGCCTTCCTGGCTGTGTCTCCTCCCAGGTTCCTGTGCAACCTCCCCCTTCTGGCTGGCAGTCCAATACGAGATGCTGAAGAGTCCTCGACTGTTTCATCAAAAACTAAAACCATCAATGTGTTTTCAGCGTTATTTTCATCCCAAATCCAGGCCATGGAAAGAAAATCAGCTCTATCCCAGCTGAAACTAGGACACAGGTGACATTGATCTGTCAGGGATTCGTATCTGAAAGGAGGTTTTTGGGGGATTTCTTGTACTAAATTACTTCGATCTTCCACAGCCGCACAAACCGCAGATTTAATTTGCACCAGAGCTTTGCTGGGGAAGTGTGAAATGGAGAGAGTGAATCCATATCTCTTCCAGCTTACTGAGGCTAAAGCTCCCTCCAGGGCTGCTGTCCCTTTGCTGTGGGCCCTGCTGCCTCGCTCTCGGGGCTCTCCCTGGTATAAGCTTTGCTGCCTCTCAGCGCAGTTATCTGTGCTCCACTGGCGCCCGTATTGATCTGTCTCAGTGTATTTTGAACTCACTTTATATTTGACACTTATAATTTTAGCAAGGAAAAGGAGAGATGATGTTCTAGAATCCAGCTTCATCGATCTCATTTTAAAGGATGCCTGGATGTTTGTAATCCGAAAAATACACAGAAGATCATAGTTAGTAAAACTATAAATTCCATTTTTCCTATTTGTAGTGGCTCTAAACCTGGCTAAATGTTAATATTTTTGCAGTTATGTGTAGAAACAATGTTGAAGCAAGCAGCCGTTCACGTATTATTATGTGAACCATGTTATTATGGTTGGACTTAATGATCCAGTGGGACTTTTCTAACCTGATTATTCTATGATTCTATATTGTTCAGCTACTTTTGGTGAATATAGCTCCTGATAAATTTCCAGTTTAAGATTTCTGAGGAATTGGAATAAAACATACAGTTTTCTGAGCTTTCCCATGCAAACTCATTTATAGAATAGTTTTCAAATATTTTATATCTACTAGATTTATAAATTGTGTATATTGAGCCTTCTTTGCAAGTTCCTTTCTGGTAAAGTGCCTTTATGCAAAGAAAACTGGTGCTTTCAGGAGTCATTCAGCATCATCAGCCCTTGCTGGTTGACCCACAACTATGTGACTCCGATGTAGCCTAGTGCATCTTGGCAAATGACGTTAGCGCAGCCATCCCTCAGCTCCAGGCTTATTTTCCAAGTAAGTTCACCACTTGGCAGTCTTATTTTAATGTGATAACTATAGCATAGACAGAAGGTCATGTTCAGAATTACTGGAGAGTAAAAATCTTTGTATAAGAAAAGATAATTCACCTTCTTGAACAACTAGAATATATATCCAGATTACTGCAGTTTCCCCACAAAGATTTCTCAGTTTCTCAGATGACTGTAAAATTCGAAATAGACTTTGCAACAACATGGGAGCTAAATGGATTCAAGTGGGGAAGCTGATACGCAGGAGGAAACAAGCTAAAGATTTTTGATTTCAGTCCCTTATGTTAGCAACTAGAATGAATTGCCCTCTAACAAATTGAGGTGCGTATTGACTGATCAGCTTTAAGTGATTTTTCTCACTTGGGCAGCAGAAAGCAGCCGTCAGTGCTTACGTTAGGTTTATGATGGTTGCATCTCACCAGCATGGAACAAAGAAACCCAAAGAAAGGGGCTGCTGGCCTCATCTCTTTGTGGAGGTGATTGCTTAAGATAAAGTGCTGCGAATTAGGTAGAACTAATTTATCTGTTAGTGATAAAAATGTGAGATGACAGCAACTGTGTCTGTGCCTGCTTCCTTGCAGGAGTGTTTGATATTGGATGCTTTTAGTTAACAAACGCATACTACTCTTTGGAGAAACTACTGAGTGCAGTTCTTTTTATAATGAATTGTTGTAGCTCCAAATCCCCATGAGTCCCTCCATCAGTAAGAGCTGAGTCACTCAATTCTCTTCATTCCAACAGAGTATACGTAGGGCTCATCTAAAAAAATCCAACGTTTTGCTGCCCAGTGTTATCAAATCATGGGTAACGCTGAAGTGGCTGTTTTCATAGGAAGAGAAATCTACCACTTTTAGGCCAAAATAAAAGCAAATATGATACGTGTTCATGTTTGGTTGCCAGTGCATGGTCCAGATGTGACTAAGAATTCCATGCTTGTGGCCATTTGACGGGAAGACATGAGGCTTTGGGATAGCACAGAGGCTTTCCTGAAGGCTCACCTAACTTTAGAAACATAAAACCATTTCAAAGCAGTTATCTCTACACTGCAAGCATGAATTTTGCCCTGCAGGAATATGTTCTGATGCTTGCAAAGTGCTAATAGCTTTTGTTGTATGATGGAACATTTAAATAAAAGTTGATCTATACATTGCGATTAGATTTCCACTAAAGGAGAATATATAGGCAGCTGCTGAAGGTGGTGAATTTGCTTGCCTTGGATCTGAATTCTTGATGAATGAAAACATGATTTGGGGTTTTTTTGTGTTTTTATTACTGCGGATGTTTGTGTCTGTAAAGGAAAATGTACTAGATGTGGCATACTGAAGCATTTATTAGATAGAATGTATTTTACGTTGTTTCAGGGTAAATTGCTGAGTTTCCAGGGCTGTGGCACTTTGGTAGAGACGCTCTGGCTTCAGCTCTGTATAAGATGTGTGGAGCCTGATTCTGAAATATTAATTATAGAGATCAGTGAGATCATAGTTTGCATCCAGCTGTTGGCTTTTCTTAGGGCAAATGAGACTCTGCCAGGAATTCGTGGACATTGAGTCTACCAGGATGTAATTTATTCACTTGTTATCTTTGTATATTCCTTTTACAGCTCATAGAGTCAGAAAAATCCTTCACTGACTTTAAGAACTGGAAACAAAACTACTTTGTGTAGTATCGCTAATGCTGTAATTAATTATGTTGTTGGGTGTTGTAGTTTGGTTTTTGGTTTTTTTTTTTTGAGGAGAGTGGCTTCTATGATGCTTGTGAAATAAATCAAACTATGTTATATGTATGAAGGCTAAGCAGGCTCCAAAAGGCTTGCAGGAATATTGCTAAAAGCCTCTATTTTCAGAGGTACATCATGAACCTCCTTGGACAGTCTCGGTGTATTTTCACATTCAAGCTGTTATCATGCCATTACCAAACAGCCGTCTGTGTTTTTAACCAGGCAGTGTTATTTTTTACAGGCAGATTATCTTTATGGTGCTTTTATCTTTCTCTATTAAAGACAAAACTATAAAAATACTAATGTGGCCATTTTTCCATTTTTTTTTTCCACTATTAATGAATCAGTAACTTCTCAGAACTTCTGCAGGATCTCATTCAGTTAAAGCCTTCTATAGGAAATCCTGGGTAAAGATGCAAGCTCATGCACTTTGAAATATTTTCCTTCCAGAATGAACTGTGCAGCGAATGCTTGACTGCCTTTGGTTGTGCAAGATGATGCTCTGACCACCTCAGGAGAAGATGCAGCATATTTGAGATCCTAGCAGCCTTTTCCTGGTTTGTCACACCGAAATACAGGTCTAATTTTTCTCAGTGAAAGTATTGTTTGCTTGGAGGAATGATAAACGCTTTCAGAGGATCAAATTAATTCTGAAATCATTCTGTTGACTTCAACTAAATTGTTGAAGGATGAGTTTCAGTGTTCCTCTCTTACTCCTTTCTACCCCTTTGTCCATCCCCTCTTTTCTTGTCCTTGTGCATAGCAGTTTCCAATCCTGCTGTGTGGACAGTAGGTGCTGTTGCCTTTGGAGCACTTGCCAGGCTCCAAACCCTCTCTTTCCTTTTTGTGGTCTGCGGTTGTGTGTAAATAGGTGGTCACTTGATTTAGGATAAAATAATATCATGAGAAGGTCTGCAGAATCTTGAGAAAAGGCTTTTCAGACTTTTTGGTTCAGAGATGATTGAAGTAATCAGGAAAACATGGTGAATTAATGGTTGGACTCGGTGATCCAGTGGGTCTCTTCCAACCTGGTGCTTCTAAGATTCGATTAGTACGAGAAGTCAAAATATCACTTATTTTCCATAATATGTGTTGACTTAGAGGAAACTTAAAAAAACTCAAAATAAAGGGAGAGTGAGGGAGAGAGGGAGTGGACTTTTTTTAGAAGGCCAGATTTTGAATCTCTAGTTGTATAGAGGATTTTCCTGTGGGTTCTGGGTGTGTCCTGCGTTTGCTTCTGAAATTCTGTTTTGCTTTTTTCACCTTGAAAGTGCTGTCATAAAGAGTAACAGAGCATAACAGACTGGGAGACAAACAGTTTAAAAAGTGGGTGACAAGTTGTCTAAGCTGTGTAGACAAGCAAACGATTATCTGTGAGGAAAGGATCACAGAAAAGCTAATTCCAGGCAAATAAAGGTATCATTTTCTGCACAGGTACATTCATTAGGTAGAGTCAAACTTTGTGACAGGGAATTAGGAGAAACAAAAGGCTTCCTGTAATATTATGTCAGAAGGCTTATTGTGATTCAGAAGGAAGGTTTAGATGTCACTCTGGCTTACGACGTGTTGTTGTCTTTTCCTTTTGGTGAAATGGAACTGTGGGATGTAATTACTGCGTTAGCAACGTACCTTGTCCTGTAGTTATCTTTTCCCCTTGAAATACCTTCGTGGGCTGAAATACCTATTGTAATAATGATTATTACAATATCACCCATTGCAGTAATAAAATTGTCAGCCCAGGTGCATGACTGACCAGTTGTATTGTTGCAACTGTCCTTGTCATGTCATATTAGTCTGACTTTATTACTAGTGTGTGTCATGGTTATGGGACACCATGAAATCTGGAGGTAGTAACAGGGCATTTACCTTCCCCTGTTCATCAGTGGGGGATGCTTTTCCTTACTCTTCCAACATTGTAAATTGTTGAGCGAGAAGTTCTTGCAATATTATTTTAATGTTACTTGAACAGAGATAGGGCTTAGCAAACCATGCAGACAGATTAGTGAAATAGATTTTTAAGCACTTAGGCCAAGCTTTCTCCTGAGGGAAAGGGACAATTGTCTGGTTGGTAGAAAATAAGAGTTTCAACCAGAGGACTGATCTCCTTCACGATTGACTGTTGCGGGAAGTGAAAAGTCTTGTAATGGCTGAACTTCAGTCCAGTTGAACTGGCCCGTCACAATGAGGGGTAAACTCCTTGAACTTCCACTTTGATAAGAAACTAAAACTTCAAGAGAATAATGATTCTTCTTCCCAGTTCAACAATACTGCTTTTTGCACGTTTGCAAAATTGATAGTACTTAATCATCCTTTTTTGTGGCACATATTGGATTACATCTCTGATTTCAGAGCAGGACAATTGGCTGGGTGCCTTGCCCCTGCCTACTATGGATGCTACAGGTACAAGAAGAAAAGTAAAATTCTCCTCTGGTACTTGGAAAGGAGCTTCCAGGTCTGTGGACATACTGCCTTTGAATCTTTTTCTCTCCACATCATAAAAAATGGACGCAAACCCCTTAAGTTGCTCGATTAAAAATCAGAAGCTGCAAAATAGGATGGGAGATTGATGTGAGAATAATGAGACCGTCCCCAGCCCTCAAAACCTAACACCCCCCACCCCCCCCGTAATGCTGTTGTAAGAAGCTGGGGAGTAATCTGTCTCTGTGACCGAGGTGTCTGGGACAAAACAGACAATTTGAGGAAAATAGTAGCAAAAATCGTAGAGGAATAATGAGGGTGAGCAAGTTGATGTGTTTGCTCGAAGAGCACATCCATCCCAGAGAGTCTGCCAAGGATAAAGGAGACATGGCTGCTTTTGACCTGTGGGACGTGGAGATGAGTAAGGTCGTGTGCTGAGCTCTACAGACCCTGCAACAATAGAAATGTAAAGGATGCTGTCTCCCTCTCCCCTTTCACCCTCCCTTGCTCGCTCTCTCTTTTTTCCCCCAACTGAGACACTGAACAAATGCAGCAGTTGTCATAACTCGATGATTTCTTTAGACTTGACTAAAAAGTTCAAGACATCTGTGATCCTGTCAGGGGAGTAATGGGCTGGGGAGTACATTTTTATTGTGTATATTCAACTTGAAAAATTTGACACAGAAAAGAAATATGTATTTTCTTACTGTTCCTCCTTGGCTGGAACAGGCTATTATTTTTGCATGTTCTGCAGGTATTTTTTTTAGAATAAAAGAGCAAGGAGAGGGGGAACTCTTTTTGAAAATTATTTGGCAGAAATCCTATTTCATCTAAATGAGTAGCAATTGCTCACCACCCTGGGCATGTGGGATGATAAAAATGATAGAGCAAGGTTTGAAACAGAATTGAGATGTTACGGAAATGGAGAGAATGCCTCAGATCTTGGGGACCATGCAGATATACTGGCATCTGTGCTAAAGTTTTACAGTCTTGTAGCTGCTTCTCTTAGTCCTGGGAATATTGGCAGCTCTGGAATGGAGGGAGCTGTAGGATGGTGCTTTGTGCTGTCTCTGTTGGAGACAGAGCATGTGAGCAAATGTTTGTGTCTGTGCGTGTCCTTAGTAACAGGGGTTCCACATAAACAAATAATCAAATAAACTGCCATGTATTTTATATAATGAAGAGTAAATCAGCCTGGAAAAGCTTAACTTTGACACACAGCAATCCATATTATGCCTGTAGTAGGCATTAGGGGACTGATAAATTGCTGTGGCTTTCCACGCTCTGCCCACTGAAGTCCAGAGAGGGATGAGCTTGAGAGGACTTCTCTCATGAGTTCTCTTGTAACACAGCCCATTGAAACTTCTTGCCTTCCTTTATTTTACATATCATTTCTTCACGTGACCTCGTAGTACAGTAATTTTTAATATCTTCTCTAATATAAGCACAGGCTCTGATTGGAAGCTGCGGGAGCTCAGGCTGTGGGTCTCATTCATGAGTGCACTCTTAAGTTTCTAAAGTGTGTCAGTGTTTTATTGGGCTGCTTTTGGTGTTCGTGGGTAGATAGTTGTGATATTCCCAAGGGCATAATAAGTACATTTTCTTTATTGGTGTATGTTCACCAGGACTTGGAACCTTAGTTTCTGGAACACAGACTAAGAACTTCAAGACTGAGCAGATTACTTACTTTATTTACTTTTATTTACTTTTCCTAAACCGGTCATATTGGTTTTGAGTGTCCAGTCTGAAATTTGTACCTTTATAATGTTTGTCTTCATTGAAACCTTACTGAGTGGGAATTCATTACAAGTATTGCCCATGTGGCTCATGCTGTCAGAGCACCCAGCGCGCGCCAGGAGTAGGTAGTTAATAAAATAAAGTAATGATGGGTCACTGGAAGGAGCTTTGGAGGCAGCTTCTTTCTTTCATGAAAAAATGACTTGAAGTGAGTTCAGTTTCTTGAAGCGTGAGATTTGTATAGAAAAAAAAGGCTTAGTTTTGGATAATGTTATTCCTAGCTTTCCTAATATTTCCTAAGAAGCTGTGTGTGTGAGCTGCTCTTGATTTTTCAGCTTTGAGCAGAGTGGCATTGTGCTCTTCAGGGCTCAGCCTGTTGCCATGGATTCTAACCAAGTCTTTAATGGTGATTTTTTGATGCTTGCGTTTCAAGGAAGGGTAAATGAACCTAGTCTCTCTGAAAATGTGATGTCTGTTGTTTTCACTGGGAGGATTTGCTGTGAAGAATGCAAGATAAAGATGTCTTGACTAGATTTGCCTAAAATAAATGATTTCCCTTCTTTTCTTGTATCTGGTTTGGTTACAAAGCTGGAATGCTAAAACCTTCCCTTGACCAGGCAGCTCTGTTCCTGGTTTATGTTTAATAACAATACTACTTCTTATTTGCAACCTGGCATTTTTTACATTAACTTTTTGTACACAACTGTCTCTTTTAAATTTACTTTTTAGCTACATTGGATATTCTCAGAAAAACTTACCTGTCTCTCTGTGTGCACCTAAATTTTCAGTATGCATTGACTAGCTACTCTTAATCTGGAAGAATTTTAGAGTATATTTTTCTGATTTACATTAGAGACTCATTTAGTGTGATGGAGAAGGTCTTAAATTTATGCAGATTCTTATACTGGAACTTGGCAGCAATGATTATTGCCGTTCCCCCTCCACATAAACACAATCTGTCTGCTCTGAAATCTGGACAAACCAATTTTGTTTCGTGTTGTCCAGAATGACCTGTGTGAATGACCTGTGATTGCAGAAATGTAACTGTAAAAAACCCAACTCCTTTCTGCCCTTAGCTACTGATTTAGTGTTTATGGATAATGTATAATTTTTTGCTGCTGAATAGGACGAGCGGTGTCGTCCATTTGCTACAGAAGACAGTGTTAAGTGGGAATTTTGAATTGAGGGCTTCTCTCTGGGAGGATGTTGATCCACCTTGCCAGGTGAGTCTGTCTGTGGGAGAGAGAAGAGTTTGTTTTCCAATTTCTGCCTCTCTCGTCTTGTCTGTATCTATTTTTAGGCAGGTGGAGTTGCACATTCTGTCTGCTTCACACATTCTACAGTGACACCTTGTTCCTGCAAAATGGCAAATTAAGTGAGAGACAGGCAGGAACACGTGAACGTGGTTCAGACTTCAGAAAGATCTGGCAGAAATATCTACAAAACGTTATATCTGTTGAGTTGCTTTCCCAGTTTTAAGTGACTTGAGGAAAAATTTCTGTCTACATCAACTCTCTCCTCCCTCAGTCAAGATGGTTTTATTATATTGTACCATGGTGGGAGGTAAACTTGTGGGTTTACCTCCGTTTAAGAAAAACTGTTTACCAGGAGAGGACATTGATAGTATGAGCTTCAAATGCCAGCTCCGTGTCTAAAGAGATAGATAGATAGATAGATAGATAGATAGATAGATAGATAGATAGATAGATAGATAGATAGATAGATAGATGGATGGATGGATGCTGAATTTTTTATAGTTTCTCAGGATACAGGATTTTAATAGGATAGTTTCTCAGCTCTGTAGTGGTCATAGACATGACCTGTGAGTGTTATCCAACCCACAGCTGTGTAAACATCATGGTGATAGGGTCTCAGGATTCTGCAGTACACAAGGACTCAGGAGTCTATTTTCTGAGAATTCCCTTATTAAAAATAACCACAAACCCACTATTAGTTAATATATGTAATAATAAATATAAATAATAATATAAAATAATAATATAAAAACTCCCGTGCTAACTGTCGGAGTTCCTCTGTCTGGATGTACAGACAAATGCTTTCCTTGCTGTCTTCTCTTACCTCTTCTCCCTTTTGATAAAAAAGGCTTGTCTCTCTGTGTCCTTTACCTAATGCAATTTATCTCACTAAGAAGAAAAAGGCAGCCAGCTAAAAGGGCAAGTGAAGACAAATGTGGAATACAAAGTTGTGTGGCTGGTGGGATACTGCTCGCCAAGAGGTGTACAAGCAGCAGGGAAGGTCACTGCCAGTTGTGGTTGTGCACGCACTCACACGAGGCTTTGCAAGCCTGAAATATAAAATCCAATCAGGTAGCTGTTTATGTGAAAGAGTGATGAGCTTGAGAGCATTTCTGATTAGTTTAGCTAGAGAACAGAATGCTCACATTCCAGCCCAGGTCTACACGGGTTCCTCTGTGCTGCTAGAAGGAGGCGCAGATGGGGAAATTTTCCAAAGAAGTAATGTGAAGAATTTACGTTTTACAGCTGACAGTCTTGAGTGTGGTGATTCGCCAATTACAAATGTTGATTGGAGATTTTTGCTAGGGACAGCCTTTATTTTTATACTACTTATGGCATCCCATGAAGTGATTAAGTGTCTATAAGGGGTAGTCAGGGTCTGGTTTGGGATGCTTGAGCACCTTTGATGGGGTAGCCACCATCTCTCTTTGCAACCTGCGACTTTAGTGGTATTTACAAATGTAATTATTTTAACGTGTGCAATGATAGCTTTTTTTTTTTTTTTTCCCAAGCAGCAGGCAGGGACTAGACGCAGAATAATGGCTTGTGTTCTCACTTAAGCCTTAAAGTGCTTTTGTTAGCTGTTTTTGGCTATGTGTAAGTGCCTGGCGGGCAGAGTGTGTGCTGCCAACAGTTGCCAGGGCTTTGCACAAGCAGCTTCTGGGCCAGGTCAATGTGCCCTGCCTGCTGTGTAAGCAACATGCATTCCCGAAGCTTTCCTGGCAATAATAAACAATGCAACCAGTATTATCATAATTTATGGGGTAAGCTGGAAACACTCACCTGAGTTACAGCCTTGATGGCTCCAGAGTGAACACAATTATTCTTCTATACATAAATATTCAGTGCTGTCCCAATCAGTTCTGCTACTTCTGAAGCCCTGGGAATAAAGAAACATTTTGCTGCTGAAGAACGTATACGTGGAGCCTTGAACTGGTAAAAGAAATCTCATGCCAGTAGTCCCCAGAAATAAGCTAGATGGATTTCAGCTTTGGGTATTCCTCTGCGTGCTCTCAAACAGCAAGCAGATGGCTAATGTGGTGGGTGAGGAGACAGCATTAAGCATCTATATTTTAAACAATAAGAGATCTTTTTTTTTCTTCCTTACAGACACATATTGTATACTTCTCATTTCATTATTTGTATCAGGCTTCCTGAACAAGGAAGTTCCATGTAAAGTCTTATTTTTTTTAAGGTGTCATTATGAATTTCTTAAGAAAAATTTTGAACAAATTTTTGTACGGGAGAGCCTCTATTGAATTGCCAGCTACACACTTGAGCATTATACATGGTTGTCATTCCCAGTGAGTTTTCACTTCAAAGCCTCACATTTGCTATAAAATCTTGAGAAATGCACAGGCCCTTGGTTATAATGAACTGCTACCCAGTAGATGAACTTGTTTAATGTCTGTAGGTTTCTCATTTTTTAGTCCTCTGTTGCAGAAGTACCATCTAACACCCCCCCGAAAGAATTAATTGGCTTTCAGGCAGTAACATTGCAAGTCACCTTGCTGCTTTAAATCCATCCATAAGCCTCCTTCCAATTTCTCTGGCATATTCTTAGCTTGAATAGATATTTAAGTCTTCATCTATCAGTGTAGACAACTGTCTTAATTAAATCACCTAGTGTTAGCATGAAAAAATTGATGTTTTTCTTTGTTGTTTGAGTGACTACTTTCCTGCCATTGTTGTTTGTGATGACTGAATCTCTTCCACAGTTTCAGTATGAGCAAGGTCTCCTCTGTGGCAGCAGATTATCAAAACTCAGAAGGAAGACTGTGGTCTCTGTTTAATCTGCGTAAACCAACTGACTCATTTAAAACAAAGCACAGAGGAAGTATTATACTAGAGACTCCTCAGAGCCGAATGAGATTGGGGAAATGTGCCAGGGTGGGGAGCTGCTCTGGCTCCTCACCCACATTCTGCCTCTTCCATCACCTTCACTTGGTTTAATGTCTGATGGTGTAGATGGTGTCTCTGAAACTTGGAGCCATACTTATCTCAGTGAATTTCATGCATATAACTAGCATGACAAACATCTAATCACTATAGTAATCAAGGGAAGGGGGTGTGTGCATGTTTCTAGGAGCAACTTAGCCAGTTCAGATCAGAAATTGTTCTGGCCTGCTAAAATGTCAGACTGGACATAAGACAGTAGCAATTCCAGCTTTTTAGATAAGTCTTTAAATGCAAGAGCCAGGCATGATCCACCTAACTTGCCAAAGCCCTCAGGACTGACTGCTTTCCTTTTACTGAAACAGAAAATATTTCCACCCTTAACCTTATTCATAAGGTTAGTTTCTTTAGGTTGTTTGATGTTAAAAATGTATCCCCGATTACGTCTGCATTGCAAGCCTCTTGTGGCATCAGTTTGTGTTTTGCAAATACCTCCCACTGCCCAAGTAAGCAAGTTATGTCATTGCTTCTTCTCTGAAGTGTTTTACCTCTGCTGCTGTTCTGAGTCTGCCCCAGCTCATCTTATTCATCCCCTCATCCTCCTATGTTCTGTCACCCACCTTCTTCATTCTCATTTTCTCGACTGCTGATTCATTCCTGCGTGCTGGTATGGCTTGTGCAGCCCTGCTCCTGCTCCTGCTCCCCTCTGTTCGTCATCCACTGCAATATTCTCACCTACAGCATCTTTTCTCCTCTCCAGAGCTGCAGCGCAGCCTCATGCTGTGACTTTGGTTGGTCAGACTGCAATAAGATCCTGATTCAAAGTCTCTGAACTGTGTAGCGCTGCTCCTGTTAAGTGCCAGTGATGCAGAATTACAGGGTGACCATCAGTAACTGTCAGTGTACCCAAAATATCAAATGTCATGCTTTCCCCTCCTTCTCAGTGTATAAATGTGAATTGGTTTAGACTACGAATCATCTGTAATCGAGAAAATGGAAGCAACTGACTCCCTAATGCAGTGTTGGAAAATACTACTAGAGAGCTGAGCAAAATGAGATCTCTCTCAAAAGGTAATGAGAGATTTTAGCTTCTGCTGCCACAAGATGCAACAGAAGCATCCTCCTTTTCAAACATAAAAGGTCTTTGCTTTGTGGCAGCTCCATTGTTTGTGTAGGTATGTGCTTTATGGCAGTTGTCTCATAGGAGTGACTGGAAACAACATTTCACCAGCCAAGGGAAAAAACCAAACAAACAGGGTTTTTTTCATGGTCTGTGTCTGTGATATCCTGGTGTTATGAAGCTTCATGTTGTTTACTCAGTTTGCAGACTCATTTGCATTTGTAGGAATTGTGCCCTTTTGCCCTTTCAGATGGGAACAGCTTGGTCAGTAGTTTAGCTGATAAATGGCTTACAGCAGGAATTTTATATTTTGCACTCAGGAGAAAAAAATTTAGGTTTTGGGCTGCCTTGTGACAGGGTCTGGGCACTCGTTTCAGGGCTGGAGAGTAAGGGAGGAGCAGTTTAGCTGAGCAACTGAAGGAGCTGGTCTTCAGGAGAACTATGTGGGGCACTGAGGTGTATGATCGAAGTGTATTTTTTTCACCTCCTCTCCGCTATGTTCGTGTGTAAATGCAACATAAACTGTTTCCTTCTGCCTGCCTTACAGTAGCAATTTTCAGGTCAAAAGTAATTTTAATGTTTAACTCACCATTGAGAAAAATGGAACACTGGGAATAACAATGCTAAACTGCCTGAACTCATCCTGTTGTGCAGGAGAGGAGAGACATGAAGAAGGGAGACAAGTTCATTGTTGTAAGGTTTTACCCAATTCTTTACCTCTTGTTCTCTCTTTTTCTTCTTTTCTTGGAGGAAATATGTAATTTTTTTTGCCCTAATAATTTTCCCACATGGGAACAATGTTCAAATGAGATTGTACTATGAGCTGGACCTCCTTCCCATCACTCCTTTTCCCAAAAATCCTTCAGCCAGTCAAGGAGAGGCGCCCAAACCAGTGCCACTACCGAAAGAGTGTGAAGCATGTGTGGCTGGTAGCAAACCACCTGCAACACCAGCTAGTGGCAAGCTCCTTCTTGGGGGAGCGTATCCGTGGGTCCCCCTGGCAGCCTTAGACCGCTGAGGTAGACCATTTTCAGTTACTGTCATGATTTCCTCAGATTCAGAGTTTTGTCCATAGGACTGAGCTGCAAAAGGGCATCCTAGGATACCCCGAGCTTAAATGATTTTTTATGTCGATAGGAAAGCCTCAGAGTTGTTCTAACATGTTATTGCAAAGTACTTAGGACACGGGAGGGTCCCTGAGGAGCACAAATCTATAAATTCAGTCCCTGTACCAAGCAGGGCTGAAGCTATCCGGCCTCGGCTGGATCTGGGAGAGATGAGGGAGGATAATTTTAATTTCTGGTTTGTCAGCTCTGACTGTAATTTCTGTAAATCTAACTCTCTTGCCTGTCTAGATGTTGTAAAAGCAATCACACTTAATCATACCAATTCTATAGAAAGATGAAGAATTACAAGAAAGGACATATTTCATTTTTGACATTTGCTTAAACTCTCAGAAAATTACATGAGATAGTGTCCTGCAAAGTTTGAAAGTTGCTGCGATTTAAAGCTACTAAGGGTTGATTCTAATCCACGGCACGGCTGAGCACCGAGTCCATTAGTATCTGTTACTGTGTCAATAGAGAAAACAAACTCCAAGCAGGACCAATTAACTTCAGCAGCAAGCACACCTTCGTGGGAAAAATCAAGTGAACATGCATCTTTGATGAGGAGGCGGGAGACTAGAGCCAGTGTCTCAGGTGCCTGATGGCCTTTGTGTGCGTCTGCTCTCTCATTGTCTGTGACAGGGATGAGATACAATCTTCAGAGCTGATCAGTGCCTTCTGCCTCTCTGAGGACATTTTATTTAATTTACCATATTATGTTTTAGTATCTTTTCTTTTTTAACTGGAGACGTCTCAATCTGTTCTAATGACAGTTGTACCATGCACACATATAAATACAGACACATACTTAGAGGTATGGGTGGCACTAATCTATATTAAGGAAGGCGTTAGAAAATACAACTTGTTTAGCTATAGCTAAACTTAGAAGAAAATCCTAGTCCTCAATGGGTGTTTCACTCTTAAGGGCGGCTTCTGCTGTGACTGTCAAAAGGATGAGTTTGAAATAGGCTTCCTGTGAATTTACTGTGAAATGAGAATTATTGTCTTTTAAGTTTAATCTTGTCCACCTGCTAGCACAGGCCTGAGTGCTTTTTGAGGAGCCACTTAATTCCTGAACTTAGACATCTCAGGAGGCACCTGACACCAGCTGCACAGGGAACAAGGGCTTGTCTGCCACTCAGCTGGCGATGGCCTCAGTGCTCGTGTCAACTGCACTGAGCCTGAAGGAACGAATCAAGAAGGAATGCCCTTAATTGCCCCTTCAGCTCCTCGAAGGGGATGTTGATACCGATGTCGACCACAGTCCCCACCCACGGGGCCTTCCAAGTGCCAGGGTGGTGGCACTCACTTTGATGCTTAGTAGCCTTAAATGAAGGATTAGTAGTTCATTACTGAAGCGGTGTGGCCTCTTTGCAGTAGGAATTTATATAAAAGACCTGTAGTTCAGACCCCAACGGGTAATTAATGCACCTCTCTGCACACATGAAGGAATCCACACCACCCAGACAGATGTCAGGGCAAGCTGCTTCTGTGTGAGCGTGTGTTTGACTGGCACCAGCTGGAAAACAGGACAGATCTTCCCTGGATCTTGGAGAGTGCATTTCAAACAGCATCTACCACCTTTTTTTATTGCTCACGTGCTTTGTTTTACTGCTGCTTAGGTTTGAGAGGCTGCGTTCAGCCACAAAAAGCAAACTGCTGCTTGTGGCTTGGTGGCCTGTAACGCGCGGTCAGCAGAGGAGAGCTAATCCTTCAATGTTCGAAGGAGAACTGAGGCAACAAGGCCACGGGAAGACTAATTGTCCTGTCTCCGTCGCTAGACAGCTCTAAAAGACTTCTCTAGGTACCGATGCCTGGTCTGGTGCCTCCAACAACCATGGCTCAGCTCTCTCCTTCAGCATCTGCACGCAGAGCATGACCTACAAGTCCTGTGAGCACTGCTCAGCAGTTCCCTGCTGTGCTCTAAGGCTGGAGTGCTAACTCTCTGTTTTCTTGCTAAGGAGAAGACAACTGCCCCAAAAAATATTTAAGATCTCTCCTTTCAGAGCGCAGGACTGTGGTCTGGGCAGAAGGGGGGAATACAGCTTTCCTCCTGCAGCGTGTGGCCTCCAAAATAAAACAGCATAGAAATCAGATGTGCAAACCTGAGCAGACTGACACAGAACTGGTCTAAACCAAGTGCTGTTGCTGCTTGCTCATAATGAAATTCGTGGATGGCTGTTGTATTTGCAGCCTGTGGATGTATTCGAGTTGGGAATTTGACTGTTGTTCATAGCAAATGGCTGCGTGGTCCGATTGCTAATAATTTCACAACCTTTCTCAGCTCTTGGAGCACTCCGTGGCCTGCTCTGTTCTTTAGCTGTGTTCGAAAGAACACCAAGCTGCCCCAAATGTAGTCTTTGGCACTGCAGTGTTTGTCTCTGAGTCAAGGCCATGTGGGAGTAACTGCTAATTCCCTAAATATATTTAAAATTAACGGAGCTGTCAAATGTCTGTCATACTGTTCCAATGGATTGCCTGTGTCTCTGGCTGCCAGCTCTTAAGCATCTGCATGTGTATATTTATATATAAAACTTGAGGCTTATTCAGATGCATGAAAAATTTGTTTGGAAGGGTGAAAATGTGGCTGTTCCACCCATGTTGATCCTACTCACTGGAGCCGTTAGGAGTCCGTACACGCTCACCTCTCTGGTCTCTGCCGCCTCAGTAGGATGGTAGCAGATATATGGCTGTAATCTATATCTACTGTTGTCTGAATAAGATTACCCATAAAGCTCTTGCTTGGGTACTGCGCTCTGACAAGTTTTGCCAAAACACACGTTTTAAAAAATGAAGCTCCCAAAGAGCAGCCGAGAGAGAAGGCCTGGGAACTGCTGACTTCAAATTAAGCATTCCTAAGTTTCCATGCTTGAGCTGTGATGCTTGATGGTTTCTATTAAAGTGGCCAAGATATATAGCTAAATTGAAGGGAAAACACAAATATTGGGATTTCAGTGATGAAATGCAGCAGAGTGCATAAAATGTGCCAGGTTTATTACCTGGGCAGACTTATAATTGACTGAAACACATGGGGTAGCAGGGATGGAGGGGGAAGGGACAGTCCCTCTCTGCTCAGGACCGTGAGGGAGGCAAGACAAAAGTACTTCTGTGAAGGGTAGGAAAGAGCATTCTGCAACTCAGGTGCCTTTCAGGCTGCCCTAGGCACAGGTGAACGGGTCACGAGTGGGGAACACACACGACTCATTTGCCATCTCAACCTCTTTTCTGTTTGAAACACTGACTGGGAACTCTTATTCTTGATCATATTGCATAAGAAATTGAGCTTTAAGTCTGTAGGCTACTTCTCTGAGTCTCTTTAGGAGAGAACTCTAAGCTGTGCTTTAGTAAAGGGTTAGTTTAGGTGCAGAAAGAAATATCTAGCTGTGATGTTCTAACCTGCTGTGCGATCACAAAAGATTTCAGGCAGAAACAATTCGCCTAGTTTTCTCGAGGCCTGTATGCAGTGGGACTCTGAGTTTTGCCTCTTTCACTACATCAGAAATGCGAATGCAAAAACTGTTACTTGTTGCTGTCGTTTGGGAAAACCTTAGGTTCACCCATGCGTGTGCTTAGGTGCAGGATTTCCTTCCCAGATGGACTAACGTGGGAAGGAAAACACATTTTTTCAGTATGCTCGAGTTTAATTCTGCCAGTAATAGATATGAAACGCTGAATTTCCTGACACCAGGAAATAAAGCATGAGACTGGAAGTAGGTGCAATTGTGCTGCACTGTCGGTAGAATAAGCAAGAAAAAAAGGAGCCATTTTGCTGTATTTTCTGTGTAAGGTGGAAGGAGATATTGCAGGCAAATGGAGCTGCAGGAAAGGAGAATTTGGCAGTGCAGCATTATTGGGAATGGCTAGCTATTAAAATATTAATTTACAAGTGTGTAGTTGTCTCATTATCCAGCTTGCAGTATATTGCACTTTTGTAGGAGATACTCTACCCTTTGCATGAGGTGGTGTCAATAGTTTCGCAGTGCTGGGCACCAGATGTTTCGTGAAATGTGAATGTGACAGACTTGCAAAAGTGCATTTTCTTGTGCTGTTGAATGGTGACCATTAATCATCTTTAATGATCACTGGTGGATATACTAACAGCTTACGAAAGCTGCAGTCTCCGTTCTGCTGCAAATGGAGCCTTAAAGAGTTGTAGTTGTCTACAGCTGTGCTAGAAAACCTGTTCTCTTCTGTGGATCACACACCCTTTAATCAGAACTTGTTCTGAAAATGGCAATGCTGTGTCTCTAAGGGTGATCTCAGTTTTGAGGGAGAAGCCAGAGGGGATATTGTCATCTGTTTCAACCTGTTCAGAGAACAAAACCGAGAAAACACATTTTGAACCTCTAGAAAAAGGTATCATTCTGATCTTAGGCAGTTCCTCTGGGAGTCTGTCCACACAGAAAAGTTCTGGGTTCCATGCATGTGGTTCTGCTTCTCGGGGATGCATTAGGACCTCTCTCCACGATGAACCCGATGGATTCACCCCAGGGAACAACATAGGTGGCACAGTAAGTGAGAGTCAGGCATCTCAGCTCCTGTTAGAGAGAAGAACTGTAAAGCAGACAGGCTCCTCCTAAAATCGTTTACTGGAGTAGGGGGATTGGGTTGTATTTGGGATGCAATATCTGCAGTATCTACATGCAGCTGCCAGGTAGAAGGGGATTCAGGAATGATCTGTAATCTGTGTCCTCCACATTCATTCCTGAATCCAGGTGGAGGTCCAGAGGCTGTCCTCGAGTGTGTAAAATGCTGCTAGGTACCCATGTAGGGGCAACTGGCTGCCTCTGTCCCCAAGTAGCTTGTTGTCTGAACTGGCCTCTGGGCACCAGTGACTCCTTGAATAGGAGATTACAGTGTGTAACAACAACAACAACAATAATAATAAAGACGTAGTGTGTATGTGGACACCTAAGGTCAAGTGCCTTTACCTGAAGTGTAGCCTTATGGCCAACCTGATTCATAAGGCTCTGTAACTTATTATGGTTAATTTATATTTCTGTGTAGGAATGGAAGGGAGTGATCTGAGTGCATTTCCTTAAAGGGTGTTATAGGAATTGTAAATATGCTGATGTAGATATTGTGTTGTGAATGCTCTTCAGGATCACAAGGTCATGCGTGTTTTATAGGCCTTGCATTGCATTGCTCTGATTTTCCTAAGTGGAGTCTTTTTGTTCTCTTTCGTGTGATTTAAACTAAAAAACTTCTTTCTTTAAAAAAGCCTAAAATGAAAATATCAATTGAATTTATTGATGTTTGTTCTTTAATTAGTAGGCTAAGTTCAATTTCTGCTTAAAGGTAAGACTATTACTTATTTGGCTGTCTGGAGGAGGAAATGCCACCAGCATCCCAGTAGTGGAGCTGACAGGAGAGGGTAAAACCTCAGTGGATGTTCAGCATAAAGGGCTGGTTGATATTACAGATGGGAAGCTAAGTGTTGCTTGTGCTCTCTACGTTAACCTTGCAGAGCTCAATACTTGTGTCTGAACCTGGAACATAACATTTTGACACAGGAGTGTAAGGGCAGTGCTCTGCCTTGCTTAGGTTAACTCGCAGAGTTTAGCTGTGTTGTGATGAAGAGGAAGGAGGGGAACAAAGTAGAGTCTCTGCAGTGCTGCTTTAGACAGCAGCTGCTGTTCATTTGCTTCCCCAGTAAATCTCACCAGAAAAAAAATATCTGTATTTACAATATTCAGAATGTATTTTAGACCTTGAATGCGGATGGTGTGACACATACTAATCAGAAATAACCATAGAACAACTCCGCTCACTCTGCCTTTTACTGTATTTTTGATCAGTGCTGATGTGCTTGTCAGTGTGTTCAGAAGGTTTTGCTATCATTACAAGACTTAAAATATAAATTTGTTTTATCTACTATTATTGCCCCTGTAGAGGGCCCCTAACTCTGTTTTATATCAATTTGGAGGATGTTTTATTATTGCAGAGTGTATTATTTGAGCACAGAATTAGAAATGGCATCAGGGAACTTTATTGTTTCTAAATGTTTTATTCCAGGCTGGAATGGAAAGCGAGTTTGAATCAGTAAGATTCAAAAGATGTATTATTTTTGGTAAATGGCACGAGTTATGTTGAGTTTCTAAGAGCTTTTATTTGATACAAGGCATATTTGGCAGAATGTATGGCTTTGGATAGGCAGCGCTGAGATGCTTCCTGAAATGAATTGAGTTTTCTTTGATAAATCTTATACAAGACATAAGCTCTTTGCATTAGCATAGGGATGGCATTATGTAGGGAAATACTGCATTTAATTTAAATACTTCAGTTTGTGGTTGACAGAGGCAACAGGGAGTGTAAAGCTGCAGACTTTATTCCATTTCTTTTTCATGCAGAATTGAGTCACATTCTGAATGTAAAAGCAATGTCAGTAGGCAAGGTAAAAGGGGCTACTGCTACTTGGCAGCTGCAAAAGCAAACGTAGGAAACCCCAGCAGAGCCCAGGAGGTGTGAGCCTGCCTGCTGCGCCCCCCGATAACGCTGAGGGGAAGCAGGGGGGGAGAGGGGCACGAGGAGCTGCTGCTCTTCTCTGCTCTCACATAGAATAATGTCATAAAATGACAGAGTCGACTGACAGCATCGCAGCGGAGGTAATGATGTACTGAGAGGCTTGAAGGGGATGGAATTAGCTGCAGAGAAGGGAAGAGGAGAAATTGTCCATCAGAGTGAAGGTCAGATGGTGATGTGAGCAAATGTGGAGTCTGGGAGGCACTTGCCCCACCCAGCAGTTATTCGCAGGCACGAGTCACTAGGGCATCGTCAGAGCTCTAATTAAATCAGTCAGACTTTTTTGAAAATTGTCAGAATGTTTCCCCTGGGTGATTTTTATAAAAATAAATCCCTTTACCAGATACATTGTGTGTGAGAGAGAGGCCACTTAAAGCAAATAACACTGGGGAAGGAAGATCAACCCATCCTCTCCTCCCCTCCTTTGTTAGAAAAAAGTGAATAAATGGCATGTGCTCCAAAGAGCCAGCAAAACACCTACTTATTGCACCTTCAGAAACGATCAACTGAATTATGGGGCATTCAGAGTTTCTCAGCTTTGGCGAGGAACAGTCTCCATAAACCTGCCCCTGTCTCCAGAAGAGATTGCTTTTGTATTATCAGAGCAACAAATGTGCAAATAAAAACGCTGAATTCGTCACGTTCTGTTGAATACTGGCAAATGTTTATGAGCTACTCAGTCTGAGGAGGGACTTGACGGTAGCTTGGAGAGATGATGACAAGAGTAGAAATCCCGTGATAGGAAATGTAGCCTTCCTACATTGTCAAAGCATGTTTAGAGCAAAATATCCTGCGTGAGGCTACAGCGTTCTCCATGTTTTGTTCTTAGTAATAGTTCAAAAAAAGTTGCTTGAGTGGCAGAGATCATTCTTCTACGTGGGGAGGGTCTTGGGTATCAAAGATTTATACGATTAAATAAATCTCACTGTGCTATTATTATTTATAATTACTTGTATAATTATAAGTGTACTTACTAATTATACATATAATTACACTGAAAGGGTACATCAGAGTTTGTCTGCCTGACTTTGATCCAGCCATGTCTAAGTGTGCTGCAGAGGTGGCCTAGGCACAGCAGAAAAGCTAGAAACCATTAGAATTTTTCACTTTGCCAACCTTCTTCTGCTGTTGATGCTGAAATAGTTCCATTTCTAACATCAAATCAAATTTTCAGATTGGACCATGGCTGATCCTTGCAGAAACAACCAAATTTTCCTGCAAATGCTGGGATTTCAATCAATACCTCGGGGCGCTTATAAGGCTCTGCTGCTAATTTTGTCTCTCAGTTTAGTGACAAAAGCAAGCCAGCAGCTTCTGTCCTGATATTCTCTTGTGTGTCTCCAAGTGGGATGAACACTGCCTGCATGGTACTGCTCACTCCCCTCCTGCCCAGATTAGAAGCCTTTTTCTGATCCCTGTCCCTCCCACAGAGCTGATGTGGTGAAAGTGACTGTTTGCTGTTGTGTGTCCCTTCAGCTGAGATCTACACCTGATCCGTGACACACCTGAGTACTGAGCCCTTCTTTTTGGAGTTTGTGTATTGGTGTCAAATATAGGAAAGATTTAGTTAGAAATCATCTTTTAAAATGAGTGCTTGGATCTCTCTACTTTCATACTGATTTTAATTCTAGGATGCACTCCTGCTCTGTTCCTTATCTCCATCCCAGTAACCCAAATGTTTGTAAGGAGGAAAAAGAATAATCAGCGTTGCTTTCCCTGGGAAGAATAAAATGGAACTGATGTTGCTAGGAGACATATTCACTAGTTTGCACTTCTCTGTACAGCCAGAAGGTCTCTGTATATATGTAAAGCACAGGAAGTCTGTGTAGAAATGTAATATTAAAAGCATCACCGATAAAGTCATCCAAGGCATTTTCCAGCTCTGCGTTTTCCTGGAGTGCTTGGAAGAAGTATACAAGAGAGCTTCATGGCCTAGAAGCCTTGGTGACACCTTTAAATAGGCTCTGTATTAGTGAAAAAGTGCTGTGCAGGACTGCTCTTTTTAAAAAGCAAATATCTTATTCAACATCGAACGATTACCATTTGCTCCTGCATTGCTATTAGTTTTTATCACTTCTCTTTGTATCTGTTAGATATGTCAGAAATTTTTCACTTCTAAAAGCTTTTTTCTGTCCTTTGTGAGACAGTATAAGCAACTATGATTCAAAATGACTGTAATGCACCGACAGCAGAAGTTTTTGTGAAGTACTTTCGGCTTCCCCATCCAATTAGTTCTTGGCCTGGAGTCTGCTGACACATGTGCCAGAAGGAATTTGTCAAACATTAGAGAGCGTTTTTACTACTTGAAACAACATAACAGCTTGGGAAAAGAAAGCTTCACGGCAGCGATGGTGCCAGAGACAGATTTAGGTCTTGAGTATGGGATGAAAAATCAGATGAACTTTTTGTGCTTTAAATTACTGGACTCAGCTTGCACCTTTGCTACAGTCCCCTAGCAGGAATGGGGCTGCTGGGCTCTAGTTGTTGCTTAATGTCACATTTGCCTCTCCCGTGCTGGCCTGATTTGGCCACGGGGCACTGTGCTAATGCACCGTGCAGCTCCCTTACCCTCTGGGATTGCTGTCTGCGCAGCACAAAGGGGCTCTGGAGAGAGCCCTTGCATCTGCCCTCCCTGCCCATTTGCTACCAGGGAGTTGTATTTCTTACAGTGGTTCTCTTGAGGCAGCACTGGTTGCCTTAACCATACTGCCACTGGAGAGTCTCTTTTCCATGAGGATCAGAGGGCAGCCTCTTTGCAGCATCCAACTTCGTATGTGTGTGTGGAGCAGGAACCTAAGGTGTTTGCTGGCACAGGAGCAGAGACTGTGAGCCCAGGTGAGGCATGAGACAGTCCCTCTGCCTCTGGCCCCCTGAATGCTTTGCCTCTGAAGAACTGAAGGAGATTACATATCCCTAAAGGGAGCAAACTGAGAGGCTGAGAGAACGCAACAGCCCCGTGGCTGCCAGTCACAGTACTCCTTTCACTGGGCTAGGGGAGACAAACCATATCATTGTCGAAACCGGCAAGTACATTTTGAGGAGTGGACATTTGCAAATGATAAAAACCCCATAAGATCTTTTGGAGAAGCTGTGAAAAGGGATTACTGTAATTTGCCTATGGAGATTTCTGTTTCAAAGTCTGTGTGGTCTGATTTATATACATTCAAGGTGATTTTATTCGTCTGGATCTCTACCACTGAGGTAGAACAGCGTCTGTTTGAGGAAGGAGCAGTGAGTTATATTATATGGAAGCATCATTTGGCACGGCCCTAATCCATTCTGTAATAACGGTCCTTTCTCAAGAGATGTAGAAATGAGTGGAAGTGGTTAAGGTGTTGATGGAATCCAGCATTCTTAAGGGAATTTTATCTTGCTTGTAGAAGTCGTCGCAGCTGTAAGTGGCTTTTTGTGGTAAAGTGTTGTTACCTTATCAGCAAAGCTTTGCAGTACTCTGCTTCTGCATCTGCAGCAGGGACTTTAGGTGTTTGCTGGCACAAGAATTCACGATGAAGAGAGGTGTAGAGCCGTGTAGGCTGTTTCTAAGTGTCTATAGGCTCCAGCTTTGTACAGAGGTGAAGGAATGAGGGGAGGTAGCTGTAACTGGGTCGTTAGCAATATAAAGCAAAGTCAAATCTCGGTGTGTGTCCTGGGATGCAGTGACCTTAATGTGTCTAAGCTGAAATGAATAAAGATGTTAACATTTTCTGCTGGTGGTGAACCAGAATTAAAAGCGTCCCTAGAAGACTTTAATAAGGAAACCACTAAGTAAATATCCATAATCTAACCTGGGAAATTGTGTGCAAACAGATGCTCAGGCATGAAGCATTTTGCTCACCTTCTGCATCAAAGCACCTCTGTCTCCCGTATGATTAAACAGGTCAGTGAATCCACCTTAAAGCAAATGCTGGGACTTCTCTGGCTTCAAGACCTTTAGGAAAAAAGGAGAAAAAGTGTTTTGTGTGTCTGCCGATGCTGGGGAGTCATACAAGATGATGAGCAACCTCTTTGAGTGTAAATGATGGCGTAACAATTATGGAGATGAGGAAGGTTTGGCATCACTCTGGTCATGGCTCGGGGTGAGGACTTTGTGGATCTCGAGTTGTAGTCCAATATGTGTGTATTTAAGTTCTTCCTCTGCAGAACACACTCCGGTTTTATCACCCTTTCTCCTGAGGACAGACAAAGATGAATGGGGAAGGTAGTTGAGCTGTGCGTATAACGAGTAAACTATGTGGTTTCAGAAATCTGTCCCTATGCTGTTCCTTTCCAGGGCAGCAGGCTGCTGGAATTGTCCAGCTTTGTCTCCGATTTGTGACTTTGTCCCATTTTCTGTGTGGACGTGGCCTGTTTGAACTCCCTTCGGGTGTGAAATGGCTCCCTGAGGGCTTGTGGTTGATGCTGCAAGAAAAAAGATCATGAGGCCATTTCAGCCTTCACCGAGGGCTGAAACCTTCAGGCTTCAAAAAGCTTCAGGGAGAGGATCTGCAAGTGAGCTTGGCAAACTCAAAGTTGTTTCTCCACAACTTCAGTTTTTTGGTGACCTTACAGCAGCACTGAGATTAGTCACGAGCTGAAGCTTCTAGCTAGCTTTGTGTTGTTCTCCCAGTGTGCAACAGCATCGAGGTTTGTGCACTTCTGCTCCAAGTATTTCAGCATCTGAGATTCTAGATTAGCGCCTGGCACATACTGATAGTGCTTGTCTCATTATAGAAGAAAAAGACAACCCCGAGCCTACAGCTGCATGTATTGTGAGTAGTTTTATGATGCGTTTCAGTGATCATTCACAGGTCGAATATAGAGTTTTATCAGGCCATACTGAAAAAATGAAAGAGAGGTCAGCAAACGCAAACCACTTTTGCAAAGGTTGTAATCAGAATTAAAGAGGTAATGGCAAACTCCATAAATGTAGAGTATGGAGTATTCCTAGGGCTAGTTGGAGTTAGCCGAGCCAGAATACTTTTGTGGCTGTAGAAGTTTAGTTAGCAAGAACTGAATGACAAGAACCCTCACAATTTGTTAATTGATCCCTTATCAGGGAAGTGCAGCTGTTGATTCAGTCATTGCTGCTCTGCTTTTCAGGCAGAAAATTAAGTAGGTAAAGATACAGGAAAATCCAGATAAAGAAATAAAACCCACTATAAACATTTTTGGAGTGCACAGTAAAACCTGCTTGTGAATCAATAAAACTATGAGTTAGTGTCTGAATTTTCTTCATCTTTACAATTGTACTTTGGGAGCCAACGAGCTGATCCAACGTGCCGCAGAACCCATGTGAGAGCTCCCATTGATTTTCTCCCATTGATTTTCAAACACACTTTGGATCCACTCCAGATGGTTGTGTTGAGCTTCTGCAGAGAGAATCCTGATCCAAAATAGAAATGGGAGCAGAAATTTCTTCCTAGAGCCTCCCTGTCTTTGCAATGCTGCAGAGGCAGAATGCACTCTCTTTTTTTTAAAGGAAAAATCTTTTATTTAATACTCCCGTGGACAGGTAGCCCTGCACTTCTAGTAGGGCTAACATTGTTACTTCTTGAATCGTAGTTTTTGTCCTATTAAGACGGATTTTCTCCCATCTCCATTATCCACACAGTAAACTTATTCCGTGTATCCTAGAAGTTTAAGTGAAAAAAGGTAGATATTTTGCAAGCAGAAGCAAGCCCAGCAGTGGTAACAAATGTGCATTCTTGAATTTCCTAGAGAGCAGCAGCATTCATGCCATGCTGGCTTGGAACAATGCTCCTAGTATTCATATTTGGTGCCAAAACCTGAGCCGATAGGTTATTGTAATGCAAGCATTTGCCAAGCAACCCCCCAAAAATAGGTTGGGTGTGCAGCTGGAAGTTTTAAATAGGGTTTTTGAAGTGACAGGGAAAAATGGTGATGCAACCTTTGCGAACCATTTAAAGGGAGGAAGGAGACACTTCGGAGAAATGAAAGGGTTTTTTTGATTGTTTTTGAGCTTCTGCAGCCAGTGAGGTCAGTGCCTTCCTACGGAGGACGTCACCTCCTCATCCTGTCCCCGTGGGCACATCCACCTTGTCCTTCCTGCAGGTAGGAAAGTGACATCGAGCCCTGGCCAGGGATAGTGCCTGTAGCTACATGAGGTGTATGCCAAGCACATTTAAGCTCCAGCTTGCGGTTGCCATTAAGTACCTGGAGCACATTCAATACAAATTGTCAATACGGGTGGGTGAGTAGGAGAAGATACTTCTTAAAACAGGCTAAAAGCATTTGCATAAGAGTCATATCTTAGTCATGCTGTTTTTCATGGTCTCTACCCAAAATAGCTTTGCTTCATCTCTTTCTGCCTCGTTCTTCGCCCTGAGCAACTGAAGGGAGCACTCACTGATCGGCCCAGGCAGCCCCGTGAAGGACGAGCAGATCTTCAATCTAATGGTCTGAGACTTTGTAAGAGCAGCCAGAGCTTATCTGACACGTGCCTGTTCTGGGCAAGGCATATTGCACCCTGTGCTCTTCCTTCATAGAGCCTGAATCACAGCTGCTTTTATATCTGCTTAAAATACTTGAAAGAAATAATCCCCACCCTGGGCTAAAGGCTGTGTGACATAGGAAAGCTTCAGCTGACTGATTAGAAAGTGAGGTGCTTTCCGACCGCAGACATGTAAGGTATGGAGAAATAAACTGATTTAATCCAGATTTAATTTTCCTGCCGGATACAGCTTTATGCTTAAGGTTTCACAATAAAGTACATTTTTAGTATTCTTACACATTTTTGGGAAATGAGACCATGAGTTGATACACCGGTTATAAAAAACTTTTGGTGGGATAGCTTCCAATAATTTTTGCTTAGAAATAAAAGAGTAGCTCTATATGATTTTTCTTTCCTTATAGCATTACTGGGCATTCCTGTAACTACTTCTAGCTTCAAAAATAGGCAGAAAGCCTGGGGTTTTGTCAACAACTAATTGTTACTGGTAGTTGCTAGTATCTTTAAAAGCGATATTTTTCCTTTTACCTCTACCAGAGGAGAGTCTGAAACTATCATCCCAGGCAGCAGCAGTATAGCAGGCAGTGTAAGTGCAGGAATAAAAAGAACAAAGCTAGCCTAGCAGGCTGTAAGGCAGCAGCAGTGAGACTTTTTCTAAGTTTCTGTAAAACTTTGCGTAGTAAGGGCTTATTCCTCATTCAGGCCTCTAGGCTCTCCACAGATATGTATTAAAAAAATGCTATTAGTACAGACTTCTCGTAGTCTAAAAGCAGCATTGCACTTTTTGAAATCTTCACTCCATTTACACAACCCTTAATTTGAAGGAGGAAAATATTTGGTATGGATGACTTAGCGTTTATGTAGCAGAGAAAATAGCAAATAGCCAGGTGGAAAGTCTGAATATCGTTAATTTGCAGAATAATTAAGAGCCCTTCTGATCCTTTGGTTGCTCATATTGAGCCAGTCCAACAGGGAGCCATGAACTGAAGATGCCCGGAGGGGTGTAAGAGATGGGTGGATGAGGTGCTGAGGGACACGCTTTAGAGATTGATGGGAATGCTTGGACTCGATGATCCGGTGGGTCTCTTCCAACCTGGTGATTCCATGATTCTGTGATAAGGTAGCTTCACCCAGTCTCATTTAATCATGGATGTAAAAGCAAAAGAGAAAATAATTACTGAAGTAGGCCCTGATGGTTTAGGGCTCCTCAGTTTTCTCTGAAAACACTGCGTGGAGCTTGTGTTGGTGCTGATCGATAGCTCGGAGCTGGAGGTGGCTGCTGGGCTGGCTGGAAACTCGGGGATCTTTTATCGTCACGGACAAACATGAGGGATGCCGAGAGCTGGCGCCTCTTGTTCTCACCTTCCCACATGGTTACAAGACAAACGCAAGGAGTCAGGGTTCTCGCTGGGCCTTTTCACTTTAGTTGCAGGAAATTCGGTCCTCGAGGTCCCTCTGCCAGAGCGGGTGGGTGCGGGCTGACTTCTGGGTCTGTGCCGGACCTGAGCACTCCCTTAAAATCAAATGTAACTTAATTATATCTGAGTGTGACAAAACGGAAAACAGAAAAGCTGTGAACTCTTGTACCTTTTCGCCTTTGCAGCTGAGAGTCTGAAGTGTTAGCCTGGTATTAAGAACTAATCTGAAACCATGAATATATGCATTAAATTAGCTTAGGGGTTTCTTAGCAGGCAGCAGATAATACAGAGGGGAGGCTGGTTTGACATTCATAGCTGTCTGCCTGGTACCGGCAGTTTTAATAAGTCACAAGGCTCCAACAGATAGTGTTAAAATGAAGGTGAAATTTTGTGCCTTTTCCAAACAAAGAGCAAATGAATTACTTGGATTCCTGCGATGTTTAAGAAGTTTAATGGAGGAGCTCCTTGTGTTCTTCCATTCACGTGAGTTTATCAAAGGAGCGAACCAGATCGCGCTGCCTTTAATGATTGAAGGAAACTCTTGCGATGCAGCGCTAGAAGGAGGCTGCAGTAATGGCTTTGCACCTGGGAACAAACTGGAATCACAACCGCAATAAAGCTTGATTGCGGTACTGAAACTTGATTGGATTTGCTACCGTGGGGTCCTTTTGGAGGCAAAAAGAGAGTTGAAAACATGCAGCTACAAAACAGAAAACCACATTAACAGAAACTGTAGTACATTCTGATGTAAATTCTGAGCAGCGTTTGAAAGTGAATTAACAAAAAATAAAATCCAGGCAATATCAGGCTGTCCTGAAAGAGATCAAAGTGACAGTGGAAAAAAAAGAAAGGATTCTAGGGAACCTCCAGCAGCAATGCACAGCCAGAGGGACTGGCCAGTAGTATCTTAAATCACATCTAGTTTAGTTCTGTGAGTTCCTGTGGACATTTCTGCTATTTTTACTGTTCCGGTGGTCATCAGAAGAAAGCGCTGTCCTGCTCTGTATGCAAGGCAACTGCAGTGGGAGCTTCACGGCCACACAAAGAGCGAACAAGTATTTCATGGCTCACTGCTGAATGCTCACACGGATGCTCCAGTGAAAATCAAAGTCCTAATTCTCAGGGAACAGCTGTGTTATTTTTTGTGTGAAAATCACTGTGTAAAGTGTATTTGGAAGTCCAACTCTTACTGCCACCCTTGCCAGGGAAAAGCTTTTATTTCCCCATTGGCTGCAGTGCAGGAGCCTGGGGGTGATATTCAAGTTTTTTATATTGGCATCTGTATCGGGGCTGGAATTCAGGGCCAAACACAAGAAGAAAGGGACAGGACTTCAGAGATGTATTACCCTTGTGTTTTCTCTTGCTTAGTGCAGTTCTGAACCGTGTCCTGCATGCTGACTCTACTAAGTTGATTACAAGAAGTCTACACATTAAAGTCAGCACTCAGATTGCAAGGTTTACTCCCAGAGGCTCAAAATGAGGTGATCCAGGCCTAAAGAGGCTCTCTGTCAATCTGCCCTGCTCCTCTCTGTGCCCCAGGACCACAGAAGGGTGGTTGTTGTTTTGGAGTGGGAATGATTTTTGAAAGAAAAAAGGCTTTTGTTTTTCCCTTTGTGAAACAGAGAATGGTTTTGATTTTCCTTGCAGAAAGCTTAAGATATTCATTGAATCCAGAAGTCATCTTCTCAGCTGAAACTATCTCTCTGTTACTGCCCACCCAGACAATCTTCTGGGGCTGCTCTCAGAAGCCTAGTGAGCTGGGAAGTCCATATTGATTCTCGTGAAATTGAGACTTTTTTTGATCCTTCTCTTCCAAAAAACAAGAAATAGGAAAGAAAGAAAATCTCCGCATTGATTTGGAGTTGGATGTGCTTCAAAAATCTCTTTGTTATTTTCCCATAGATAGGGAGTTCTGGTTTCTCGTCTGTCCTACATGATGAGATTTTCCAAAGCTGTTAGATTTGCTGGGAGGACAGATGCACCGAAGGCTTTGAAATGTTCGGATAATACAGTATCCAGGTCTTAGAAAGTTCAGAAGAATGGACTCTATATGGATCTATGGGATAGTAGCTACTCTCTAGCTACTAGAAAAGAAAATGTCATTCGCTCGGTGATAAATACTGTATTTGAAACAAATATTCACATATTCAGCTCATAGGATTACATCAGTAAATTTTCTGAGTGTTTTTCATCTAAGTACATGAACTTGACTTAAATTTTGTGGTATATGATCATCCCTTGAAATCAGACAGCAATTAATTTTCCAAAATAGCTTAAATTTTATCAGTCTCTAATAATAAACTCTATCAAGCTAGATGAATTAGAAAGCACTATAACAGCCCTTCCCTCATGCCGGTCTCCTCTTCCTACACAAAAAAATGTGCTGTTTAATTTATAGTCTTTTTTAAGCTTTGGGATTAATTCTTCTTGGAACACAGTACTCTCTGCTGCATGTCCTCTAAGACAGTGGCTGATTTTTAATTAGCAGATATTTTCTTATATGGTGAAACACTTATGATTGTAAGACTATAAATAATTTTGTGTCGTATGACTGCAGAATTTCATAGAATCACCAGCTTGGAAAAGACGCACCGGATCATCGAGTCCAACCATTTGTAAACTTTTGGCAAGGTTTGACTTTATGTTAGTGTGGGAAGAATTGACTCCTTGCTGTGGTGTTCTGGTGATTTCTTGGAAAACAGCGATTGAGGTGCTGCTGAGGCCTCCTGTGGGGGAGATGGAGGTGTTAGCCGAGTCCTCCAGGATCTCATGCTCCTCTGCAGGCTGCTGCCAGATTTCTGCCCATGGGATGAGTACATCAAGACTTACATGTCACACGGTGTCCTTGGGACTCATGAAGGCAGCCACGCTAAAAAAAAAAAAAAATCATTGCCGTGGGGTGCAAGAAACTAAAGCTGTTGCAGTGACAAAGTACTGAGGCCACAGATAGACCTTAAGTCCTTGCTTCGATATTTTATTGCTCTCTTTGTCCATAGGCCCTGAATGAAGAATTGCACCAGATAATTTGGGAAAGGTAGTCACGTTCTGAAAGTGTAGAGTTCAGAGTTACTAAGCAGTTATGGAGATGCCTTGAGCGTGCTGCTAGTCAGAAAGTGGAGCTTGTGTATATAAAAGTAGTTTTAATTCCTAAATTCGCATCCTTGGCCCTGAGGACCCAGCTGCTTTAAAACTCGATGTACAAACACAATTATCTGTTAAATGTGACTCACGGCGTTTAACGTTGAGTGCTGCTTCCTTACCCAGAAAATCGGATTTATCTTTAAAGATGATACAATACTTAACATTCCGCGTGGAACTGAAAAACTTTGAGGATAAACAGAAAACTTAGAAAGGACATTAGTATGTTTTGTTTACCATTTTAATTTGTTCGTTGTTCCATGTACGGGGTTTTGGTTTTTTTCTTGAAAGCCTTGCAGTAAGGAAGGAATTTGTTCTGCTTCTCTAAAGAGGGATCTTTATTGGCTTTTTTCCCCCTTTAGCACTTGTTTATGTGGCAGAGAGAACAACGGTGAACGAGCAAGAAAGAGAAATTACTTTCCTTTGGAAATAGATTAGAATAGCGAAAGCATTTTTTACCTGAAGTGTACATTTTGTAGGCTGTTTGCTAACAGCAATAGCTGTTCTGCAGAGCTCTCCAGAGATCTGGGTATCCATAGCAGTGACAGCAGAGTTGTTTTTCTCGGTGAAATCTTTGTATCTACTGGGAGAAAAAGATGAGGCCCAAGTGGCTGAACAGGGTAGGAGGGCAACCGGATGTCTGGAAGACGATGTTGCTGCTTGAGATCTGCTCCCCAGCTGGGAAAAGAACCGTACTGGGGCCCATCGAGCAGTTGAGGAGAGCAGATAAACTGCCATGGAGAATTGACTCTAGGGTTGCCCTCTGGAGACTGGCCTCTGATTGAATTTTATTGGCGTAAAGAAGATTGCGTAAATACAGACTGTAAACCTGCAGAGAGTTTCACCTAGGGTTTTCCTCAGGTTGTTTACTCTGACCGAATGTGGTCTTCCATGTACTTGAGAGCTAGGAGGAGCACGGAAGCCACATATAGGACTTGAAAAAAAATGAAAGTGGAGAGTGGCTAGAAAAACAGCAATTTGTTTATTAGTGCTAAAGATGTGATTTATCCCTTGTTATTTTAATGGGTTTTCAGTCCCAGGACAGCTGAAAACTACAATGTATGATCTTCTCCAGTAAGAGACTCAGCAAGTATTTGTGTCACCGAAAAATTTCTTCACCGTTATAGAAAAGCAATGACTGTCACTGAGAAATGGCCCTGCCTCAGCCATGGTGCTTGTACAAGGATTAACTTCCTACGGATTCAGGTTCTGGCACTGAAGTCATTGATTGCTACAGCTTGTGATGTTTGACTCCACTGGAGTCTTTTGTTCTCAGAGTAGTGACCCGTATTTTCCATACAAGGTACCTCTGTTAATGTAGTGCTCTCTGCTCAACAGCCCTTGGCTGTGGCCAAAAATGTTTGGTTTGTTTTGATTTTTTTCCTAGAAGCACAGAAAGCGTAGCCACACAATTTTATGTCCAGGATTTGCTGCTCATATTTTGTGATGCCTTTATTCATAGGGATTTGTTCTGCAGGTAGGAGAGACAAAGAGGACAAGCGGTGCTGAGCTTTGTGAGCTGTTTTCCATCACTTCAGAGATTCCTCACAAGTCGCAAACTGAGTGCATTCAGCTGTCTCCATGCATGAGGCTGGTGCTGGTGCCCTTGGGCAGGAGCAGAGGGCAGGGCTTTGGTTTCGTTCACCAGCCTGTGGTGTGGGGGGAGTGTCCCAGATACCTGGCAAAGGTGTTGCCATCCTTAGGGAAACCCTCTGTGCTCTTCTCCTCTGGTGCCTCCATCTACTCTTGTTCCTGGGGACACATGTGGCTGCTCTTAGCTTTTCCTCAGTCACGTGGTTTATTGCAAATAATGGAAATCATAGTTCGATCTACTCTGCCGTTTGCTTGGTCATAGAATTATCAGCTGTTTTAGGGGATTTTTTTAAAATATATTTTAATATTTGATGATTCATTAAGAATAGTATTTAACAACTTTCAGCAAAGCCAGAAATGCTGAATTATTCAAGATTTCATTTTGCTTTCTGAGCTAGTGTGTGCTTGTGTATAAATAATGCACTGAAAGTCTCGTTGAATTTCCTGTCACTTCCCAGTTCATGTTTAGTCCTGCAGTGAGCAAGGGGAGCACAGCTGTAACTCTTGGTATTCTTCTGTCGTGAGGTACCTGTTGCTTAGATAGACACAGAAATACCTTGATACCTAGAGATGATACCTTAGGTATACCTAGAGATCCCAGAGACCTTAAAAAAGTACCCTGAGGAGTAGAGCCTGGCTGAGGAACACTTATCTGAGAGTGACTTTTGCCTCAGGACTGAGCAAGGGACCTATGGGCACCAAAGCATCGTGGGGACTGGGGCCAGGGCACGAGCATTGGAAGGAGAGGATGGATGTTGCCTCTTTGTCCTTCCAGGAACATGTCCTGGCTCTTTGGAAAAGGCTGGGAGGGACCAAAAGACTTCGCTTTATGAAATGGAGTCAGAAACGTTTCCATTCTTTGCGGTTGCTAAGAAAACTGATTAAGGTAGCAGTTAACAATCTTTGTGAGGAGTAGGGGTGGGTAGGAGAGATTAAACCCTTAAATCTGCTGCTTGAACTTCTCTCTAGTGAGGCTCTCGTATACAGAAGTTAATTCTCGTAGCATTTAACATTGTGTTCTTAATATTCCCTCGTTCGTGCCACGTATTGGGCAGTAGGTGTGGATTTGTGTTCTCTCCCAAAGAAATGCAGTGGATTTTCTGCAGGGGCCATCAACAGCAAGGTAGCTGTTGGGATTCCTTCAGCCCAGATGAACAGGGGGACGTCTTGCGCTACCGTCTGTGGTTCACTGAGAATCACTTGAGAAATCCTTTAAAAATGAAAGACGTCCACTGAAATCTACTCATAAAACTGAGTGAACTGTGTGCTAAAGGAAAGACATTACCAATGTTCTAATTAACAGAAAGACAAACAGGATCTTTATATAAATTTTTACCAGATGTGTTAATTATGTAAGTTAATTCATTGCACGTAGATCTAACCAGTATGCTGGCAGAACAAGGGGTAGAACAGTTGCCAGATGCTCGGTGGTTCAGGTTGAAAACATCCTGAATCGAGAACGCCTCAGTTTCCCCTGGAAATCATTGATATTCCTATACGTTCCATATGGAGCATACACGCCTTCCTTGCACTTACACCTCATGGAAGATGTATAAATTTAGTGGCTTGGACCTGTATCCGACTCTGATGTCTTAGCTGACTTGGAGAAAGAGAAAGGACGAGCAGTAACAGTGCTAGATGTACTCCACTTCTTCAAAGAGGTCTCAGCCACAGGAATTTTACGTGTTTTCCTCAGGTCTGTGCTGACCTGTGGTTTATTTCTGTGCCTGAGACTATATAGTGGGTTTGAATGATATTTTTCCATACAACCAGAGATTTGGTTTAAGCACTTTCCCTCCAGCCTCCTTCCATCTACCTGCTGTGATTTATTGGCTGGGACCGCAGAGAGCTGTTGTGCAGCTGAGCTCGGGCCGTTCCAGGCCTCTTTGGCACAAGGGCTGAAGGTTTCGCAAATCGATCTGGCGGCGTTCCTGCTCATTGGCCTCCCAAGTGCTCTCTGCAAGAATTCTGCCTAATGATGAAAAACTTGAATAGCGTGGATTGAAGGGGAAAAAAAGAATCTAACCAGATTTGTAGAGGAGGCACAGTGTGCTTTGTGTTTTGCCATAAAACCCAGCATCGTCACGAAACTCTGTAAATGAGTTGGTGTTCTAGCAGCAAGTTGAGGTATGTTTGAGTCATTTAACTGCATCCTGGAAATGCCTGCAGGTCTCTCTCTGTTAAACGGCTCGGTGGTCTGTCAGCTTTGTGTTCTTTTGGAGAATTAGCCTGGAGATGCTGCCCTTTCCGAGGTGATTTCCTCTAAGCCCTAGATGTCCTCAGCAAGTCAGTGTGTCTACACGTGTGCCTACACCCTCCCACTCCCCAAACACAGAAACAGTGTTTTTATCTTTTCTATTCATGGACAAACGCATCAAGTGGATGAAGGTGGTAGATCATGGGATAAATCGTGTGGCCACAAACTGCAGAATTTTCTTGAGGTACCCCAATGTCTTCAATTCACACTTGAAAGTAGAGATTGATGAGCTGTTGCTAATTACTCAGCTAGTTTCTGAGCAGGTAAAATAATCCAGTTATTTACTGTCCAGATTTCCTCCTGGATTTTTTATGGTGTTCAATGAGATGAGCACATTGGTCATGGAAGCAGTGGAAGTAATAGGTGTGGAGAAGGTCAGAATGTTTGGGCATTTTTGTTTGGGCATGTTTGTACGGAAGAAATCCAAGTAAACCCATAAAGCTGCTGAGTCTGGACTTCATTTTATATGTGCACACACATGCATATTAATCCATGTTTGCATTTGTACCTATGCACACATGCATGAGTGCACTGCAAGGAAAAAAATAAATTATTTGGGAAAGAGCAGGCTAATTTTCCAAAAATGTTGAGGGGGTGATACAGAGAGGTGCAGCTTTTAATGAAAATTAAAGCTGTGGATGTTCGTAGAAGGAAGTAATAGTACAAGGCTGCCTAAACCCCATTATTAGAGAGCAAAAGAGAACAACACCAGGGAAAAAGGCAAAGCAGAGAGATGTGTGTCTAGGAAAGAGTGAGAGATAAAAACTATTAAGGACAGCAAACTTTGTAGGAAATCATGCAAAGCAAAGACCTGCCAGACCAGAGGAGTACAGGCTGGGTCCTGCCCCAGAAATCACTGTCAGTCATACTGCTGCCGTTCATGCTTCAGGAACAAATCGCTGGGCACTAACACTGGGCACCAGTCCGGGTTTGCTGCTGGAACCCTTGGTTGCCATTTGCACGTGTGTTGTGGCCACTGCTGCCTTTGCAGAAACCTGAGTAGGCTACGGTGCTGCTGTCTTTCGCTTCTTATAGGAAAATGATTAATTTTTCTATTATAAATAACGACAGTCTACTCTGTGGAGGTGTTGTGCATATTTTAGGCTGCTCAATTTACTAACTCCAAGATTAATCGTTCTGTGCTATCCTGAAGTGTTTAGATCTTGCTGACATCTTCATTTGGGCAGAAAGAATGTCATGCACAAAAATTGTATGTTGGCATTTATTTCACGAGGGTGGTTATCTAGCTATTGGTAGCCTGCAGAGTGAAGACTTGTCAAAAACAATCACTTCCAGTTCTCATTTTGCTGAAGTTTAATAGTCTGAACAGGAGAAAACTTGTTCATACTCTTTAACCCTCATATAATTGCACTGTGAAAAGTAAGCATATAAATGAGGAAACTGAAAATAAATCAATAGGATGACATATTAGAAAACAGCAAAATGGTTTCTAGAGAGTATGAGATAATCTTCCAATAAAACACCACTAGTTAGCATTGGATTTTTTTGCGTTGTGCAACTCTTTAGACAGGTGCCAATTAAAACTGGAAGAAGTTTTCTCTCCAGGAAAAACACTACTATAAGAAACTCTAACTTTTAAATGAATAAAACCAAATCTTACGTGATCTGCAGGTATGCTTTGGGTATTGAGGTGAAATAAAACTCTGGAAATTCTGTTTCTCCAGCTGATCTTTGGTTATGATCTAAAATGTGGCACAATCGGAAACTCTTTAGAAGTTTGTGATGAAAGATGTTTAACATTTATTGATATATCAGTTCATCGAGGTAATCTTGATGTATGTCCTGTGTGAGGAACAAGATGCCTTTCATTTTCCTGAGCCCTGTCAGCATTTCATATCAATCACAGGCCTTGCCTTTTGTTGCTTTTCATCTAAGAGTTCATTCTTCTGCAGCTTTAAAATCAAACTCCTATTTATTAGGCTGTCATTAACATTGCTGATAAATAACTCGTTCAGAGCTGTGCTTACCTGTGCTAAACCAAGTTGAAGGTAACTGGAGTGTAATTTATATATAACTAATTCACCACAGAAATTGAAAATGAATAACTTTGGCCATGAGAGGTAAAAAACTACATAATTAAATTAAAGGTAATTATTATAGTAGACACTTGGTCCACCCTCACGTCCCATGGGATAAACTAAATGCCATTATAGTGTGCTAATTGTGATTGATAGCTGGTGACTACGGGCTTCCAATGCTAAGCTGAACATTTCAGGCACAGTATAATTAGAAAATAACTCATTTGTTTCCTGCTCTGGCTGGAAGGAAAAGGTGCTGCAAAGTGGTAGAGGTTTCAGATATCCCCAAAGACTTAGTAAATTGGATTCCAGGCAATATTGACGAGAGATACATCTGGTGGGTTTTTTTTTTTTTCCCTAAAACACTGTTTTTTCTCTGAATAGGTAATTCCTTTCCACGACCTTTTGAACACAGAGCGTGAGGAGCTAGGAATTTGCATTCTGATAGACCAGTTTTAGTGGGAGTTCTTGAAGAAACTTGAAAGAATGAGATGCCCACGTGGCAGCGAATGTTGATAACTGAGTGGTCTCTCAATAATTTTGGACTACCTTGAAATACACAATAATAACCATCTCTATAGAGATGATCTCTTTATTAAAGAGATTATAGTGGACTCTCCGTAATACCTTTTGCATTACAAACACAGAACTGGTATTTAACTTGCAATGATCTCAGTGAACCCCAAATGCTTGGGGAAATATGTGAAGTTTCTGGGTCATTTGTCTGGGTTATGCACAATTTCAAGCCTTTTAATAGGCTCCTGAAATTTCCTGATCTGAAGAAACATTGAAAAGTATCATTGAACTGTGTTTTTAAAAATGAAGACTGGCTTACGCATCTAAATATCAAAGATTTTCTATAGAGCCACAGGCTCAAACTCCTATTCCTTTTCATATAATCGAAATAACCAAAATCCTTTCAACTTGTAAATATTCCTGTTGGGTGCTGACAACCATGGCAGCAGGATTGGCCCTTAGATTCTTTCACATCAGCTGCGTGGGGGTCAGACATTTCTCTTCAATGTCCTCTCCCAGTACCCTGTGAGTTCTGAGCAACCTTTCTCTCCTTGAAGACGCAGAGAGATATCAGTAACAAGGGTTTTCTTAGGTATCGGAAATGCTGAGGGAGGTAAGGACTAGGAGATGCACTAGTGAAAGAATGGTGTGAGAAGGCAGGGCAGGAATAAGGAAGCCTTCATGTCTCCCTGACAGCTTTTTGGTTGAGAATTTATGTATTCTTGAAGCTCTTAGACCAGAAAATCTGGACCCTAGACTCTGAGCAAGGCAATTCTCAGCTGGGGAACTGAATGAAAATGTGTGTACTTTGAGTTTGGCTTGTATTGCACGGAGTTGAAGAAGTGGGCAGCTGTCTTCTCTAAACTGAATTTCTGCTTTTGTGATTTTTTTTTTAAAAACCCACCAATATTTTTAAAAAACAAACCACAAAGCCCCAAACCCACAAACTTGTTTATTTCAGCATTTTTGCTAAATAAAAGTATCTGCGTACAATATGAAGACAGCCTCATCACCGGTCCAGAAGAGACTGATGTGGGCTTCATTGATCAAATTCCTGGATTCCAGATCCTATATTAGGAATGCATCACAAGTGCTTTCCCAGCTAGATAAAACAGTAACGTTTTCCTCTTGGATCTGGTTAAGACAATAGCAGAGCCTTTGCAGTGTAAAAACGACATAGGATTTAGATAAATAATAGAAAACCTGCCAGACTGTACAAGAGTCCTGTAGCTCTTGGTTGTAAAATCTCCCTCAGAGTTATTCTCCCTCTTCTGATCTGAGGGAAAATCTCATTTTAAAGTAAACTCCTGTCCAGACGGGTGTGTGTTTGCCGGCACTGGGTTTCAGGCTCTTAGTCCTCTAATTAGAAGCTGTCAGGAAGCGTAGGAGCCTTTCCAGCTGCTCTGGGGCTGAAATGCAGGTTGGAAATAGCAGGAGAATGAAGCCCCTTCCTTCTCTGTTGAAGGAAATTTCCTGTCACAATCTGGCGTGTGTTCCAGTAGGATTTTCTGTGGTGTCCTTGTATCTCATTCAAATGGCTTTTTAGGTCTAGGTGACACTTTTTGTAAAAAGGTGATTTTTAAGCAGAAAGCGTGTTAGTTCACTTTTCCTGGTGTGAGGAGCAGTCAGTTCTTGGTCTGTGAAACTCACTGGGTTTGTTACTGTGTGCCTCGCTCTGGGGCTGCTGTGAGCAGGTTTTAGGAGATTTGTTCTGCAAACCAGCCTCTGCCCTCACCGTTGCTCTAGTTGTCTCAGTTCTTCCTGGGCCGTCCAGGGTTACGCTTGGTTTATGTATCGTTCAAAAGAGGTAAAATTGTTGGGTTTTACATACTGATGCCAGGGAAATTGGGAAGGCAGCTGGCAGTCTCTGAAAACTCTGTGAAGACTGCTGTTCAGCCACTTTAACTCATGTCTCTCAGAAGCCTCCTGATGAATGGCAGTGAGCATCCAAACTGCAGTTATCCTTGTGCTCTGCTGAGAAATTCTTCAGCTTAAAGTAGCACGGGAGCGGTGATCACACAGAGAGACCCAGCAGTGCTCACATGGTTGATCCAGTTTGTTGACAAGGGCCAGTAAAACCACTTGAGCTTCTAGCTGGGCTCGTATCGAGTGACACCAGTGTACAGGGAAGGAAAATCTGACAGGGAGGGTTAGAGCTAAGCAAGGAGCAGTACATGGACATCAGTTCTGCAGTGTCCCTGATTGTGAAGACTGCTTGTACATCTCCTGCAACTGTCCAGAAAAAACTCTGTGAATACGGGAAGACCAGTTCTCTGCTTTTAGAGCAAACATAGGAAGGTTTGTTTTGGTTTGTTTTTTTTTTTTTTGTAAATATACATTCACTCATGTCTACACAAATGCAATAAAAATAATGCTATGTATACATTTATATATATTATATATATCTTTATTACCACAGCTACTACCAAACAACTTTTTTAGAAAGATACCTTAATTAACTGATTGCAAGATTGCTAACTTGGAGGACACCTGTAGATGTGTAGAATCTTGTTATGCCTCACATCCTCTGATTTTCCATATGGTTTTGCAGCTGACTGCCTGGTCCTCTCCGTCTCTACTCATCCTTCCTGTAACTGGTGCAATTAAAACATGAACATGTATGAGTTAAATTGTCGGGAGAGTCATTACAGGTTTTTAGCAAGAGGCTGGAATGAAGCAGCTTACATTTTTGAGCTTATGAAGAAGGGAAGACACTGATAGGAATTTTTGATAGGAATGGTTGGACTCGATGATCCAGTGGGTCTCTTCCAACCTGGTGATTCTGTGATTCTATGATTTTACTTGTCTCTTTGCTTTTATATGGGACCAGTATGGGAGACTTCTCAGTTTGACTTTCTAGCTTGTGGATATTGTATCTGTGTAAGGGAATTTTGCTTCCACCTTCTCTTCTCTTTCAGAAACCGCTCTGGTTGTGAGATAGTTGTGGTGCTCCAGCACAGTGAGCACAGTGGATGTGCCATGTACGTAGATACTGCTGTAACATACACCTAATATGAACACTGGGGTACAACACTGCTGCTCCTCTGGCTGACAAGAAATAGTGGACTGGGACTAACAATCTAGGGAAAAAGGCAATTTAAAATAGGATGGGGCAACCTGCTGTCAGAATTGTTTTCACTAACAGGAGAAAATATTAAACGAAGGTCACAGCAAGAAGGAAAATTGGGCTAAACTGTGTTGCTGCTGTGCTGAAGTACCGGCAGAAATACTAAACAATTGTAAGATGGGGCTTGCACTTTAAAAAGTGTCCTGTAGTGTGGGCGCACATTTTAAGATGGAAATGCAAGGCAGAGGATCCTAATAAGGGCACATAATCCCAGCCTCAAGTCCTGCAACTGTGCTCTAAAGAAATGCCACATCCCTAATGCAAACTCAAAGTAAACTAATGGTAAAGCACTGGGACTCTTGATTCTGCAAGTCTTTGCAAAAATTCCTCTGACCAGGGATGCTTTTGCCTCTACTTAAGCTACTGTTCATTACTGTTCTCAACATTTCCTTCCTGCTTTGATGTAATGTTGACTCTTAGCCTCTCCTGCCCAGGAAAAGTGATTTTTAGTCTCTTGCCTGGAGTGTGAAATGCACCATTTCTTGGTATGAGGCTGGTGAGTGCTTTTCTTTTCCTTTCTCCCATAACAATCAGCTTTCTGGAGCTTACCTGGAGTTGACAGATCAGCCTTCACTGCTCTTGCCAGTGGTCATTGAAGGATATTTGCAGCAACTTTGACATGCGGTTGCTTTCATGCTCCAGAAGCAGTTAGGAGACCCGTGTTCCGTTTCCGCAGTCCTCATCGACTCATTCTGGCTCGTGCCTTCAGAATTCACTGAGCAAAGTATTCCTGTTTGCTTCAGTAGGTCAGCCAGTTGCTTCTTCTAGACATCTGTCCCCAGTCTTATGTGACTTTGTGCCATGTTTCCTTTTTCTTGATCTCTGCCAAAGGTATCTTTCCTTTATGTGTGACATATGGGGGTAATTTTCTTCCAGTTGCTAAGACTGCCCCTCAACACAACAGTGATTCTGTTTATTTTTGATGTGGACTGAAGGGGGTCTGTTTATCTCTATAGTACTATTGCATGATGTGTCAAGAAGATCTGCTTATTTGCCCTGCTAAATATGCATGAGCTTTGGTAGAACAATAGGAGACCAGTGACGGCTGATTTTTTGCCTTAGATGGGTAGCAGCGTTTGCTCTAGCAGAGCTCCGGAGAGCTCAGGCTGTGCTCATGGTTGTAGCTGTGGAGAAATTTGTAGTGGTGGCATCCTTAGCAGCTCACGTGTAATGATTGTTCTCGGTAGATTAAAACCTTATAGTGGCCAGTTGCATGTTTACCAGCACAGGGATGATGAGGAGGATGAGCTGAAACTGTTGAGTAATAGATAATTCCTCTTCTTTGATACTCCCTAAGACACTGCTCTGGTATCACTCTTGAACTGGGAAAAACCACTCTCCTTGGGTTCTGGTAAATATAAGAAAAAATACTTCTCCTGAAGCATCGCTGAACCCAAATCTACTGGGTTCATTAAGTCTTCTTTACTAGAACCTTCATGTGGGAGATCGTCTGGGTAAGAAGAGGAAATCTGGAGCTGCAAGTCAGCTTGGAGATGTTGGAGATATTGCTCTCCCCAGCTACCTGAGGGGAGGTTCTAGAGAGGAGGGAGCTGGGCTTTTCTCCGAAGTGACAGGGGACAGAACGAGAGGGAATGGCCTCAAGCTCCTAACACCTCAGTTCAGACACTTTCTAATCAAACCATGGCTGGAAAAGGGCCGAGGAGACCAGGAGAACAGGAGCAAATGTCAGTTCAGTGTGTGGTGATGTCAAGAGAGGGCAGATGTGCTGACCCAGACTCCTGACAAGAGACAAACCCAAGGAGAAGTGCCGAGGTTCTGCTCGTGTTCCCTCCCTCCCATGGCACTAAGCAGCCTGCGTACCGGCCTTGCTGAACAGTGACAAGTTTCCAGCTCAAGGACCACAGCCAAATCCAGCTCTGGCAGATGACATCGGAAAACATCTGAACACAGGTTGTGGCTACCAACAGAGCATGGAAATGGTGAATCCAGATTTAACAGGCACTTGACCGTGCGTGCTTGTGAATGAAGAGATGTTCCCAGCAGTCAGTGACAGAGCCAGAGCCGTGGTGTTTGGGGCTTGCCCTGGGAAGCGTTGTCTTTGCTGTCGGTGAGCTGGCTGGGCAGGGCTGCCAGGAGCCACTTGTTGCACGTGCTTTGCTCCTTGAAGGAGAAAGGGGGGAAGGTGTGGTGCAGCTGCCCTGCTGCCTGGTACCAAGTGCCTTGGCAGTGCTCTGGCAGCCGAGCGGCTTATCCTGCCCGCGCGCCTCTGCTGCTAAAACAGATTTTGCAGTTTAGCACTTCCTTTCTTTTATTTTGTACCCTGAACTATCTGCTGGCCTTGCAATAACCAAATTTCTTAATCCTACAAGTGGATTGGCCCACAGGTTATTTAATTCCATTATGGAATGCTTTTCTAGTATCTGTTTACCTCTATTTCTGGCAGCCTTGGGATGGCTCCTAAATGACTTCAAAGAAGCCAAAGCTGTTTAGCATAGTTGCCTTGTTTAGCTTTAAGTGCCATAAAATTGCTAAAACATATTATTCAGCATGAAGTGTTTATAAATGCACTAAAATGAATTTGCAAGCACTGTTCTAGGACTGCGGAGGATGTGCCGCTGTGGCTGCAAATGGAAGGTGCAAAGGGTCGAGGCTGCTTGCCACTAAACAAACTGGTGGTAATGGGTTGAGAAAAAGCCTATTGGACAACTACAGAATCTTAAAGGCATTGGCAGTATTGTGAACGCATTTATATTTACCTCTAGGTTGTCTCTTTGCTTCAGGATAATTCAATTTTATACACCAGAATAAGATTATGAAGATTTTTATGCCTCCTGCTATTCTTATTATTCTATAATTGGGAGTAAATACTCAGATTGGTGGCAATAATTTGCTGGGAAATAAATGTTAACTTTAAGAGAGGATGTGGAGCTGTTTCTTTTTGACAGCCTCCGTGAAAAAATCTGAAAACATACTATAAATGGAAACTCTGGGAGAATCTCAATTTTTTTTCCCACCTATTATCTTCCCCCTCCCTGGGCAGCCTCTGCCAGTGCCCACTGACACTTTCTGGGAAAATTTTTTTCCTGATGTCCAGCCTAAACCTCCCCTGGTGGAGCTTGAGGCCGTTCCCTCTCGTCCTGTCCTGAGAAAGAAGGACAAATACCTACACTCCAATATGCACACGCGTGTTCATACGTCCCTAATATGATAAGCAGATTTCCACATGTTGTATCATCTGTAATAGTCTTCTTGCATGAGTTGGGGTGGGAAGCTGAAATGATCACCTTTCTTGTCTGTGTTGGGATTTTACATGTTATAAGCTCATTCTTCTTGTAAAAAATCGCTAGAGGCCTGGCGTTCAGAACTTTTTATAATATGGATATTTAACAGTTAAAGGTTAAAAGTCTGCAAGATACGCATTAAAAAGGCAATTGACAGAACCGCTCTTCATGGGGTTACACACAGGTTATAACCTTGAGTCACTTGAAAAGAAACGCTCTTCTCCATCTGTAAGTAAATGGGAAGAAAATGCCCTTTGTTAGCCTCAGGGATGGTGTGACTAACAAAGCCGTCCAGAATCACGGAGCATTTCAAACATTTCTACAAAAGGGAGTTATAGCGCTATCATCCTTCCTTCCAGGAACTAATAAAACAGGCTGCGTGTTAAATTCTAACACATCTCCCGCACTCTCAGGAGAAAAACAAACCCGAGCTGCTGTCAGGATTATAAAGGCTGATGGGTTGTTATGTGGTGGATAACTCAGGCTCTTGCTGACCTTAGGTACACTGAGGGGTAATATTTTTTGCAAGACTGAGCTGCTTCTAAACACTTTCTCCACTGAATTAAATATACGCATGATTTCCCAGACAGGCTTCCTGCAGAAATACTTTATTACAGATACTTAATTTCTCGGTGGAAAACCCTGCGCAGCGGCCACAGCAACACATAGCTTCGTGTTAGAAAGAGGAATTTCTGTCATGTGAGACTTGGTGCCAAACGTTTGCTTAAGAATGACCGTTGGATGGTGCATCTCCTTCAAACCACACAGCTTAGATCGATGACCTGTGCTAGTACTGCTGCCCTGTGGGGACCGGGGCCCGACGTTCCTGCTGGCATGTGAAGCGCAAAAATGAGCCTTTATCTGACTATAAAACACTGAAGAGGCAGAAAAGACTTCACAGGCATCACAAGAGAGCATGTCAAGTTCATGGCGGAAAGGGAATACATTGACATTGCAGGAACAGATTTGAGAAGTTCAAAGAAGGAAATCCCTTAATCTTTCTGTGTCTTTGTACCTGAATAATCTGGGGTGTAAGTGATGTCTCCTGGCCCTCTCTTTCCTTTCCTCCTGAGCTCCATTACTTCTCTCACAGACACACTGAAGGCAGCTCATAGCTCCTTTCCTGCCTTTATCTGTACATACAGTCTCCAACATCAATGTGCATTTTTGCACTTTGAGAACACCCTGGGGAGATCTTATAGTGACCTTCCAGCACCTGAAGGGGCTACAAGAAAGCTGGGGAGGGACTCTGCACAAGGTCATGGGGTGATAGGACAACGGAGAAAGGCTTTAGATTGGAAGGGCAAGATTTAGACTTGACGTTAGGAAGAAATTCTTCCTGATGAGTGTGATGAGGCAGTGGCACAGGTTGCCCAGGGAAGCTGTGGATGCCCCCTCCCTGCTCAGGGCCAGGTGGGGTGGGGATTGGAGTGACTTGGTCTGGTGGGAGGTGTCCCTGCCCATGGCAGTGGGATTGGAACCAGATGATCTTTAGGTTCCCTTCCCATCCAAACCATTCTTCCTTTTCCATTGGAAGGTTAGCAGGGTAAGTGAGAGACTCCGCTAGTGTCCTACCTTGGCTTGTGTTTTGCAGCAGTCGGTAGGCAGTGTCTTTCTAGGAGGTGAAACAGAAAATTAAACATAAAATGGGGGATCTTTTGTAAGCGATTAGCCCAGACCTCCTGTTTTGGGGTTTGGTTTTTTTAAATGATTTATTGTAGCTGTGCTGCAGGCTTGTGGGTGCCTATTTTCATACCTAAACTTTTTCAGTATTGAATTTTGTAGTTCTTCAAAGATGTGGAGCTCTATTTGCCTGCAGAGCGTTCCTGCTTCTAGCCGTGACAGCCAGACTGGTGAGCGCAGCGTGGCAGGGAGCCCTTCCTTGCACTGGGTGGGGGATATTTTACAGCTTTATGCAGTGGAAACGGTTTTCTTTCATCCACAGAGCTACTGAGGAAAAGCACTGAGCCTGGAGCACTAGCCTGGGACGTTCAGTAGGCTTATAGGGCTATCGTTCTCTACTTTCCTCAACCAACTCTGTCCTTAGTTAGAGTTGTATCCCATTCTGTGAGGAGTGAATATGGGGGATATATTGCAAGTTTGAGCCTGCGTTCAAAATCCTGAGAGGTATTTTGCTTCATCTCCTGGCAAACAGCCTGCTTGTGAGAACGTGGGTGTTGGAAGATGAGGGACTGCAAAATTAAGGAGCTTACGGCTGGATCAGGCAATAGAGAGGGCAAGAACTAACAGTCAGCAAGATAAGTGGAAGATCTAGATGGCAAATGCCATTTTTTACACACAAGTATCACCTTTTTCAGGAAAAAAAAAAAAGAGAGAAAACATCTAGCATGCAAGTAGCAGCTGGTGTGTTCTGCCTCTAAGCGAAGAGAACTATTGTATTCTCTTGTCTGCTGAGAAGCCAGTGAAGACACATAAAAGCTGAGACTGTGTGGAGTGCAAGGGCTGCCTGTCTTTTGTTATAGATATTTAAACAAAGGCAGGTGAGCCCTGCTCACAGGCTGCTGGTTAACTTAGAAGCCTGCTGGGCCTCTTCAGGCAGGAATAAAGAGAATCTTTTACTTTATAGCTTTCATTCAGTTTATAGACCTTGTATACACAAGTGATGACAATTGGGAAGAAAAACCACTGTACATGCTTGAGAGCTTTACAAGAATACAGAAATTGAAGTTTCTTTATGAAGACCTGATGAGATATTTTGCAAGTGGAGAGAAACAGAAACACTATGGTTTGCAATTGTTTTTCTAGCTGTGGTTTTCTGTCTCAAGTATTTACACAGTAGGTGTAGGTTTTTCAGTCGGGAAGTAGAAATGTGTCTGTGAAAACAAACCAAGGTGACCGAATCCCACAATAAGAAAGCTGTCCTCAAATGAGAGCACCGTTCAGTCATGTCCAGCACAGAAAAGGAAAAACCATACTTTTTTATTTCTACTGAACCTACTGGTGAGGACCAGGAGAGTCCAGATTTATGGTAGTCACTTGCGTTTAGCGTTTGAGTGACCTGTGCAGCTTGCAGGAGGGAGATCAATACATTGTTAGTGCAATGAAAAATACTGTCTAGTTGCTGATGTCAGCTTGGGAGAATACAGTATTAATTAAATGCAATTAAATGGTAAGGTTACGTTCATTTAACATATAAGAAATACTTCCTCCCCTTCTATATAACTTCCATGTTCTGCACATGTGCCAAATTATTATTTCTGACTAGCAAGCAAAGCTCTGATTTCTCCTTCCTGTGTAAGTGTGACTTTTAGAGAGGTGAGTAGCAATGAGAAAGGAGTTGTTAAATTTTAGAATCGAAACTGAGGTAGAATGTCTATTTTGATCAAAACTGAGAGGATGATGATAAGGGGGATTATCAAATGGGATGTGTAAGATTTCCTTAGAAAAATAAATTCAGTCTGAAGTGGAGTGAAGGTCCAGTCTATCTAGAATATGGATAGATTTGCCCATCGGGTGTGTTTTAGAGGAATGGGAGATGACACTAAAAACTACCTTCATCATACGCTTGCTGGTTGTACCTGAGTGTCAGGCAGTAAAGATTATACGGTTTCATTTTAAAAAAGCTCACTGTCTATTGTTTGTGGATGCTATAATATTCTTCCTTTCGGATGGAAGGGTTCTCTCCTCCTTCTGTTACATCTTGACTTGTGAAGGGAGTTTTAAATGACTTTAAAAAGAGCCAGACAAACATAACAAATGCAAAACCAGAACTATATTGAGAAATAATTCAAAGACCGAATGGTACAACATGAGATGCTGAAACCCCTTATGTCTTGAAGCTGTGGTGTGTCAGCATATCAGGCGTTTCATAAGCTGAAGGAATCCATTTGACATGCTGATTTCTTTTTGATATTTCGATAAATATTTCGAGATCCTATTATTTTTAATAAAAGACAGACATTCAAGAGACAACTTTGCCCATGGAGATGCATGCTAAACGGTGTAATTTAGACAGGGGTTTGTCAAATTTTTATCATCTTTCATCTTCTGGGTTGTTAATAAGTAATTTTATGGAGGCGAAGAGTTCTCGTGGACATAAATGCTTTGCCATATCAGAAGCCTGAAAGCACTGCTTTCTCCAAGTGCACAGAGAATAGTGAGACAGGCAGTGAGGAGAAAGAAGGTGAAGGGCTGAGCCCTTGAGAGGCAGCGGCACCCTCATCCCACGCTGAGTGCAGATTTTATGGCAAAGGGAGCGACTCCTTGGCAAAACTGTCGAGAGAGCATCTTTCCCTCAGGTGTTAAGTCTGGAGCCTGGGAACCGACTGTACAGGTCCAGAGCACCGCGACCACCTGCCATTCCCCAGCTTGGGGCCAACCTGTGGCAGCCCTGCCAGTCCCCTCTGCACCCTGGGCTTGGCAAGGCAGGGAAATAGAGGAGTGTCTGTCGAGTCTCTGGGGCGTTGGCTGAGGAGGGAGCCCCCAGAGCTGCCAGCTTGCTGCTGCACAACGTTTTCTTGAGCCGGTGACTAACTGAAAGGCTGTAGCAGTCTTCAGACTTGTGGTGCAGCAGCAGATAGGAAAGAAATACCTGCTATTTGTATGTGTTCAGTAGAAGTGAAGTTACACGTGTAAGTTTTAGAACAGGAGGTATAGGTAAGCGTTCAGAACGTATTTGCAAGCTAGAGATAGTGAAGCGTTAGCAGGGATTGCCAGGCAGAGTATACAGCCTTTATCCTCTGTCAGTCTCACAAAATAATATTAGCAAACCAAGTCCTCTTGGTGCAGGTACATCCTGTGGTAGGGGCTGGAGCACATTGTCTGTCATTTGCTCTCCCCTCTTTTGAGCACTTATCAACAATTCTGTGTTCTGCAGCTCACATTTTAGCAAAGACTTTTTTTTTTTTGTCCAGTACCAGGCTCACACTGTTCCTGAGTCTATTCAAGTGCTTTCCATACACAGATATTGTTCAATAATAGTACTTGTTCTGACTTTAAGAAAATGAAAAGTCAAAGGACATCGGTGCTCAGGACACCGGTATCTTTTCATCAGATGTCTGAAATGTACTTTTTTCCCCCCAAGTATGGAGTGTTCTTGTAAATTAAAGAGATAAAATGCATCTTTACAGTTACTTTGTTCTTTTCACTCAACTGTGGAGATGGATCTAAGCTGTAGGGTGTAGAACGGAGTCGAGGCTTTGATCACAGCACGTCTTGGGCAAATTCAAGTGCTCGTTAACTTGGACTCATCTCCTGTGTGTTGTACTGTTTCCTTTCTTGGGTATTTATTTGTAGCTTTGTGTCTGAGGGTTAGGTGCTTAGGCTTCTGTGTCTTTGTGCCTCTGTGGATCTGATTGTCTGTGTGCTTTCTGATCAGATGCAGAGGACAATGCTGATCGTGTGCCAAACAATAGCTTGTCTTCTCCCAGCATTCGTGAGAACTCCAGCTGCTGGAGTTAGCGACAGAGGTAGCTAAGAAAAGGACTCCTTCCCTCACCTTTTACTCAGCTGGTGTCCTAGAACTGATTCTACCAAATCATCATAATTTCTCTATAAATTCAATCACAAAAGAATGTCAGAGGAACAGCTCTGTGCTGCATTTGGTACTCTGAGGTGCATGTTCTGCATTTTATTGGATTCAGATTCTTACGTGCATAGGGGAAAACCCTGAGACAGTAAGCTGGATAGGAAAATAAAAAAGAAATAGTGTTTCAAATGCTACTCTAGTCTGCAATCAACTGGAATGCTTTTAAAAGCAGCAGCTAAAGACAGGTGCTCTGGAAACATGCTTTGTCCCCTCTGCTGTGACAGTCGGGATCTCAAGTGCTTGGTGCTGATGCGGGATAGGTCTGAGAGCAGCGTGCTGTCTGACGGATCCTCCAACTGCTGCTGGAGTGGGGAGCTTGTGTTCCCTCAGCAGCTGCTGCCAGATGTTGGCAGGCACTCAGGAGCTGAGGCCATAACCCTGTCCCTCACGGTTTGGGCAAGCTGCCACCAGGATATGCTGCCAACTTGTAGTTTTCAGGCTGACTGAGAACATTACGTTGGTTTTGAATATTTTATAGTTGGCTACAGTTTTTGCTTGCCCGTGGATGCCCATCTGACCAGTGTCGTGACCCCAGAAGAGATGTTTGTCAGTTGCATGTTAGGGCTTCTTTTCCCCTCCACTTTCTTAACCTGCTGTTTAAATAAGCTCCCTGTGTTTGTCTGACATGTTCCCTGAAGAAACGGCAGCTCTTTTCGAGATACCGGTCTACTTGGACCTTCCTGCAAGGATTTGAGAGCTATCAAAACCTTGAGGAAGCTCCAGTCTACATTGCTCTTCTCTAGTCTAAATTATACACTATCTTCAATCTGTTTGGTGAGTCCACTCAATCCTGCTTCCTACCAACTTAGAGGGAAGGATAAAAGTTAGGCTCAAAGAATCACCAGGTTGGAAGAGACCCACTGGATCATCAAGTCCAGCCATTCCCATCGATCTCTAAATCATGTCCCTCAGCACCTCATCCGCCCATCCCAGAGGGACTGTATCAGGTCCCAGAGGCAGTAAATGAGCCGAGCGTGTGCATCTCATAGATACCAAACTAAAGTCTTTTCATGTCCATAGGGAACGGAACAGACTTCACTGTTAAGGTTTTTGTGGAAATTCCACATTGGCAAATGGCAAGAAAGGAAATTTCTCTACTTTCAAGACGAATGATTGGTTTGCATCTGGCTTCAATTTGAAGTGTAAGCTCCTTGGAGACTGTATATTTGAGACGTCAATCTCTGCCCTGCTAATCCATCCCTTCCAGTGAGACTGCAAAGCTCTGCTTCTACTTTATTTTTTTCTCTCTTTCTATAGGAGGTATGTTATTGCAGCTGCCAGTCCTTCTCAGCCTGTATCCTGGGAGTGTTGTCTTCCAAATGGAAAACAAGAGTTTGCACGCACAGAAATCTGTATATCCTGTCCCTGATTATCTGCTGGGTGGAACTGGTCGTTAACTTTTGTTAGCTGTTTATCATCATGTGGGCCTGGGATGTGGGAGACTGAAGTTCATACGTATGATTTCTATCAATCCATCAAAGTTGGGTTTGATACTGGGTAATGACTACTTGGGAGCAAGAGTGCCTTTTCCCTTTGTGAGTGTTCCGGACAGGTGGCAATTTGATTTCAGTAGCTCGATCCTCCTTTAATCGATCCTGTTTTATTTATAGTAAGATTTCTGCTCACCCCTTCCTTCTGAAAGCAAAGCCTCAGTTTCTTCTCTGCGTTAACTGAGTTGATACTCCAGATGACTTAAGAAAGGGCAGGTAACTGTCAAAGGTTCATACAGAGTCTTGGACTAACGCCCCTTAAACTCTTCTGACTGGAAAGGCCTTCAGCAGCTGCGCCTCTGAGAGGCTGCTCTGTGTGTTGGTAACACCTGCTTTTCCATATATGTTATTCTGGAGCAGCTTTCTGACCTCACAGAGAGCCAATTTCCCCACGAAGGCAGGAGAAAACAAGGTAATTCTTTCCTAGTTACAAAGGAAGGACAAGTGTGAAGCAAAGGAGTAAAACGCAGATGTTTCTGGCTCCTGACTCCTCCTTGGGTCCTATAACAGTGATGCTGGGAAAGCTTGATAGGGCTTTTTTGTTGAAAAAGTGAAAATCAGATTTTTACTGAAGAGATTTCTGACTCGGTAGATTTTTTTTGACAGCAGATGTTATAACGAATTTAAGTGCACCTTCCTAAATGAGAATGCCGTAAGGACACATCATTTTTTCATGCTAATGCACTTCAGTGCATTTAAATAGGCTCTCTTGCCCTTCGAGATTAGTGGTGCTGTGCAGGGGTGGGAGGAAACGCACTTTAATAAAATTAATATTTAAGTGTACTGTTAAAAGACTTAATCAAAGGGAGATGGAATGGAAAAATATGGAGATATTTTTTGCATTCTGTGGAGTTCACAGCATTGGGTGTATTTTGCTACCTTTAATTATTTACAGGCTAAACAGTGCAGCCAAGTAAAGCTCTCTCAGCCGTTCCTCACAGGGCCTGTTCTCCAACCCCTTCACCAGCTTTGTTGCTCTTCTCCGAACTCGCTCCAGAGCCTCAACATCCTTCTTCAGTCCTTAGCCAGACTGGGTTGCAAATATAAACTGCTTCTGAAGAAGCAACTTGTAATTTGAGGTGATAGAGTGAAACATATTTGAATATGACAGTATGTAAAGCTACTTTCATGGGGTTTTAAACACTAATCCATATATCTCATACAACTTCTTACTTTATTGTAAGATTTAGCATGAAAAAAGGACATTTGGACTAGTTTCATACCTTTGACTGTTCAGCAGAATTGCCTTTTCTGGTCTGGTTTTTTTTTCCTAGTGGTTATCTTTTACAGAGAAATGAGAATATTGACATTCAAAAGAGACACACATAGATGCATTAAAGTTTTTTGTAATTAAGCCAAAACAGATGGTTGCTTGCTACATTTATAATATTGCTTAAATTTTATTTTGATTCGTTAATGGAAACCATAAAATCACGTAATGAAGCAAAAGTCAAAAGTGGAAAACAGACTATCAGCAGTTTTTCTATTACAAAACTAATAAAAATTAACAAGTAAACACAGAAAACATAACTGTCACATTATTTATACAGCTTTCCTTTACCATAAATAGTATTCAGTATACCAGGTGAGATTGCCTGCAGTCCTGAATGAATCAAGGAGTTGCTAATAAATTCAATGTGGATGCCTGTCCTCAAAAGTTTATGGGAAAACTATATTTCAAAGGAAAAAAAAATCATGTGTTTGCTTTTTTTGTTTTCCTAAGTGTAGGAACTCTTTATAAAACAAGGTGTTTATGTTGAGTTTCTTTTCAATTCAACTGCTTCCTCTAGAAGCCGTAAAGAGATTGTATTCAAAATATATGTAATTCATGATTTCTAAAAGCATCACTCTTTGCCATATGAAAATGTCTTGTTCCCCAGTTTGTAAGGGTATGTTTCACCTGTGGCCTCTCTACTTTCACCCCAAGTCCGTAGCAGTGACTACCACATGTTGTGTTGTCTGTTTTACAGCCCCAGAACAACTTTTTCAGTTTATTTTGTTTCCACTTAAGCTCTTGCTTAAGTGATGGGGAATTCGATGATGTCTCTGCTGTGCCGGTTCAGGAGTTCTTCCTTAGCAGCCAGTAGTTTATGGATGTATGTTTTCTAATCTGATCATCTGAAGAAGACTATATATCAATTTTGTATAATAATAATAACAACTTTTTATTATTGGAAATCTGTTGCATTTTATAGAAAATGTGCCTTTTTTTTTTTTTTTTTTTTGTAGTCAGTATTGTTACCCTATTACTATATTCTCCTTACATTTTATCTCCCTTTAATGCGTGCAAGTGACTAGGCAACTCTGTCGAGGTCAAAGTTATGACATGATACTTTCTTTTTTATTGTTCTGTTCTCCTGTCTTTCCGTGTTGAGCATAACACACTTCCTACCCCTCCTTTTTTTCTCTTTTGGAGCCGCAGGCACTGTGCGATGCTGTCAGCTCCAGTGATGGCTGTATCCCTCAGGCACACTCGTACCTCCTCTCTGGGTTTCTTCTGCTTTTTCAGTCCTGAAAATAAACCCTTGAATGAGCAGAAGCTCGATGGTGATGACCCCTCGTGTCTGACCAGGATAACTCTGTAACACGTGTTGTAGGATTTCAGAAGAAGTACCAGGTACTTAATTGCTGCAGATTTACCCTAAAGTGAGGGGAGATTCAAGACCCTTTTCAACCACAGACTTGGAGAGTAGCATGAACTTTTATTTCCTCTACCCCATCCTTTTCAAGATGCGTGTCATGGGTGTCTAAAAGCTCTGGCAAAATAGTCCTTGAAAAGTGGAGCAGGAGAAGGAGAGAGGATGATTCTTGTCTCTCTCTTTACTAAAGTCTTAGCAGAACTTTTATGGAATATGGCTGCTCTCTTCTGAGTAATGACTTCAGGATTCAAATCCAGTGTTTACTTATTGACACTGCATATTGGCAAAAAAAAATAGTATTGAGGTGTTTTGTCAGTAATTGTTATGATATAAACAAAGGAGTAAATGTAAGAAATATTTTGTTCTCGCAAGTTAGGGAATGATGCCACAACACAGACAGCTGTAGCCTCTAATGAGGGAGGATGGATGCTGTGTATGAAATCAGTTTATGTGTTTATTGAATGACAACATTAAAATGCAAAGAAGCTGCCAGTCAAAATGCTGACAACATGCAAAAGTATAAAATAGTGAAGCAAATGCTTTTGATGGTTAGTGATGAAACAAATGTTTGTCAGCTCTTTCAGTTCAATGCAACTTTACAAAGAGGAGAAAAAGAGATTTATTGTAAGCATCCATCAATCATCTTTTGTAGCGTTCCACGGATTTCCGTCCTTTTATCGAATCCCAGTCAGAAAACAGCCCTGTCTAGCCATGTGTTGCATCATTATATTGTAATTAAATAAATCCTTTGAGGTCAGGAGTTCATACAAGGAAAAAAAATCACCAAAGTTAATTAGTCTGTTTGTAATTCCACCGCACTTTGATTTGAAGGAACTGAACGTCAAGACAGTTTCTATCTCTGTCTCCACTACTTAGCAAATAGTTTTTTATATTCCTTAGCTTTCTGTAGCTAAAGGCAGTGTTCCTGCTGTATGAAATACTGTAACGTCTGTAGTCTGTTACCTTTTCTTTCTCTCATTCTTTGTCTTCTAGCTCTTTTCTGTCTTTTGTGTAGCAAACCAAATAATTCCAGTAGCCTCACGTGCTCCATCATGTGTTCCCTACATATGTTCTACAGACTTGTTAATACCTGCCGCACCCAAACCTTCCCTTCCATATCCACCTGAGCTACAATTACTGCATTTCACCAGGGAGGGTTAGAAACTCCCTGAGAGATGAATGCAATACGAGTAGCACTTTGTGTGGCGTCTTTAAAGAACTAGAACCGTGGGCTTTTCAGGATGAGTAACAGCTGCACAGCTGAATAATATATTTACAGGGATAAATAATACATAAAAGCAGAGAGAGAAATTAAGAGAGAAAGCAAGAGATTAGTGTTAGCTCTAAGAGGAGTTAGAATCAATAGATCAAAGAGTGCAGAGATGGCCGGTTTTCCAGTTTGATCTGAATGAACCGTTCAGATTTGAGCTGTGGTAATAAAAACTGAAAAGTTACCTTAGCTTTTAATTCGTGTCATTCCAAAATCCGACCAGGCTGTTTACTACATTAGGTGAACTAAAATACAGACGGAGAGCAACCTGCTAAAGCTGTTTCTCCATCTTCATTTCCTCTTGTGTCTGTCCAAAAGAGAAAGAATGTTAATGAAATATTTGCATTTTGGCATAACTGCAAAGCTTGAAGATGGGATTTCCTTCCTTCCTTCCTTCCTTCCTTCCTTCCTTCCTTCGGGGTGTATGTAGGTAAAAAGGAAATCTAAGACTTATGGTGTTAAGTAAAATGAAACTCTACGGTTGTATCAAGTGGTGAAGCTTTGTTTGAAATGACCTGCAAAGTGAAACCGAGAGGTCTGTGTTTCATGTGATGGTAAAAAAAAAACTTTGAGAGGAGGACTTGTTCCTTTCGGTGGTCCAAGGAGATAGTGTTAGATGCAGACTCGGAAAGCTTATTTGTGAACTTCCTAGGAACTAGTTCTCCAGGATTGTGTCTTTAACCTAAGTAACAGCCTCGCTGATTCCGTGTTCAGTTCCCACCTAGACTGCAGGATAGTTTCCATGCAGGGATTCGGTACCACTGCAGATGGATTGCTCTCTGCAATATTTGTGAGTCCACCTAATCCGTTATTTTTATGATGCTTTTATTGCCATAATATATATCTCAGCGAGATCCAGTAAAAAGAATGGGCATACAAGCTTTTGGACTAAACCTATTCATTATGGCAAATGAGATGTAATTTCTCAATACTGTCAGTTGGCACATCTGGTAATTTTCTTGTCGCGAAGCTAAGTGGATCCCATCCTGCTTTGCTCATCCTGTCCAAAGTTGAATTTATTAATAACTTTCCTGGAAGAACAATAAAAGATATTTCGAAAAGGAATGAGCGATACTCATTTAACCAGAGTTGCATAAGCAGAACTGTAGCAAGACTAGAATACGGAAGCAGATTATCTCTGAGAAGTTGTTAGAGGCATGGAGGAGTGGAGGGTTTTTTTCATAAGAGATCTCAGTTACAGCCTCCATCAACTGTGAAAGACCTCTAAAGCTGAGTGCAAGAGCTTGTTGTGAGTTTCTGGGGCAGAACAATAATTTAAACTGCTGAATCGCATTCCCTTGAGGGTATTTAAAAGGTGGGTGGATGAGGCGCTCAGGGGTGTGGTTTAGTGGTTGGTAGGAATGGTTGGACAAGATGATCCAAGAGGTCTTTTCCAACCTGGTGATTCTGTGAAGCTGACGAAGTGCAGGCACGGCACAAACCCAGTTTTTCTGTGGTAATCAACCCCCTGCAACAGCGAATTGTTGTGCACGTTCGTATTCACAAACCACCTCTCGGGGAGCTTTATTTAGAAAGCACAGAGACGATAAACTATCTAAATTCTTGACTATAAAACTTGAGCTTTTTGTTGGGGAATATTTGAAGTGAGATAGCAACTGGTGTTCTGTGATGGGGTTTCCTTTTATTTCTCTCGAGTCTCAGCTGTTGTGCAGGTTTCCCTTTGTTGTGCACAGAGTTCCTCCTTTCATTAAAGATGCTTCAGAAGCTGATATGAATTACAAGCTACCCAAGATACATGGAGCGGAAAAGAAGATCAAAGTTGCCTTGTACCACATGTCTGTTAGTGCAGTTGGATACAAAGAACGATCTTACTTTGTCCTGTCAGATGATCTACCACTTGATTTACTCTTCTGGTAGCTGCAAATTTGCCTTTTGTAAATCCTTGTGTAAACATGAAGAACACATCATCCTTTAAAAAACAGCAAGAACAAAAGCCGTGAGCACTTTTTCCATGTGTGAGAGGGGAGGGTGTTTTTGAAGAGTTTTCTAAGTGAAATAATATTACAAAATGGATTGGGTTTTTTTTAGTCTGGCATTTCTTCAGAGATACGTTATGTTCGTTTTTCCAATAATTGTGATTTTTGTGACTAAGCTAGATAGTTATTGTTACAGAAAAGCTGCTAAATATGATTGGATCACAAAGAGGAGGTAACCAAGTCCTTAAGGCTTTTCAAGCAGTTCAGTGATTTTTAAGTGGTCCACAGAGTATGACATTCCAGGGAATCATAGAATCATAGAAGCACCAGGTTGGAAGAGACCCACTGGATCATCGAGTCCAACCATTCCCATCAAACACTAACCCATGTCCAAATGAATGTAGGGAATACTGTTTTGCTCAAAACTTAACTAAGCTTTTTGTTTTGTAACTCCCTATCCTTCTTTCCCCTGTTTATTCATTCAGTTGCAAGATATTTTGGTCACGTTGCGAAGATTTACAGTCACTTCAAGTGAGTGACACCCCCTTATTTCTTCATTAAGAGATCACGATGAGATGCCACATCCTTCATGTTCATATATTTATTTATTTCACCCTTAGCCTACTGAATATTCTGGGAAGAAAAACCTTATTTTATGCCTTGTTCTGGTTGTCACATTTTAAAAAGAAATGTGGGAAAATACAAGAGGGCTGCAGAACAGCTTTGCTTATCGAGTACAGCCTGCAGAAATGGGCCCTAAAGTAGGAATTGGCCTTTAGCTTTTGAATTCCCTACGTCTCCTCTTTGATTAGAAAAAAAAAGGGAATATAGTCAACCACCTGAGGGTTTCTCACTGAGCTGGGCAGAAGAGGGAAAAAAAAAAAAAAGAAGAGATAATTTGAAGTGGAGGTGGCCTGATTAAAACAAGAAAAAAGGTGCCAATTGAAACTCATTAACTTGTGTGGCAATTACAGTGAGACACCACAGATTGTCTAGTACTGGAAGTACCCAAATCAGGACTCTAGATGTATTTTGATAGGAATGGTTGGACTTGATGATCCTGTGGGTCTCTTCCAACCTGATTGTTCTATGATTCTATGACTTTAATTAGAATTGAATTTATACTTCTGCAGAAATTACAACCATCATGAAAAAAGTGGTGTTGGTGATGTTGGAGGACTAGTAGGGGTGAGGGTAAGGTCCTAAATGAGAGTTTGATTTGGACATGGTTTAATGTTTGATAGGAATGGTTGGACTCGATGATCCGATGGGTCTCTTCCAACCTGGTTGTTCTATGATTGTTCTATGATTCTATGATTTGTGCCTTTTTTCGGTTTGAGAACTAGCACAAGTTGAATTTGTGACTGCTTTGGGACCATCAGAGGATCAGGAGATGTGTCAGCCCTTGCAGAAAGGTTAAGAAGGCCAAGGAAAAAAGGGAGTACATGTCCTTTGACAGCTGGGGCTGGACCACCTATTCTGTGTGTGTCACCACAACTTAGGACCATGAGGTTTTGCTGAACAGTAACTCCTGTGTGTCGCTGATGGGGATGTGAGAGTTTTCAGTGTTAGCCTCTGGTCAGGAATTTTTGGTTACCGTTTCTGTCTGAATTGTCTGTGTGGAACTATCAGTTCGGTTTCAGAATAGCAAATTAGACAGTAGAGCGACCTGAGAGTGCTTAGATCCTTTCTGGAGGTCAGGCAGAGCCAACAGCAACGAGTTGGTTACTGGATAAATTTCTGTGCTACCGCTGAGAAGCCTCTTGGGCTGTGGAGGTGGCTGTGACACCGATGCCTGCACGGAGAAACTTGCCCAGCAGCACGGGGTCAGCACAGACCCTCTCTCTGAAGGTAAAACAGATAAATAATTTAACAGCTTTGAGTTAGTGAATTTGTCTGTGGTTTTGATTGCAGTTGATGGCCCTGGGACAGAAAGCACTGAGAGGGCTGTCCCAGGAAGCCTGTCCAGTGAGGTGTGATCAGCTAATTAATGGGTTTGTATAGTTGTTTAATTAAATGCTAAGCCATAGCCCTGGGCCACCAGCTTTGCACACAAGTTGATAAATTAGTCATTCCCACACTGCCTATTTCTGGAAGTGTAGCCATTTGTAAACAGCTGATGAATGCAGCTCTAAAAAAATAACAATAGTTGTCACTCCTTGCCTCAGAAGGCTTCTAGATTGATCTAAGAGCTTTACCTTCTGGAAGTGAAGTACTAATGAAACTGTGGCATTAGCCATTTTTATGCTGCTTCACGTATTTTAAAATAGCTTTATTTACATTCACATTTAAGATCCAGTAGCCTACCAGAGCAGATCTATTTTACGTTAGAAGCCACCTTCTTCTAAATTGAAGCAGAGCAGGGGATTGTGCAGCCGGCTCTGCTCAGAGTGGATAAAGCACTAATCAAATTTTAAATGTCTATTTGTCCTTTCTTCTGTTGTGTACATAATTGATAAATTAACATTTTAATAGGACCGATGTCCTGTATCTCGTTCAGCCACTCCACAGATAGGTGGATTATTCTGCTTTTTTGCTGTGAGAAGCCTGAGGAGTGTGTACTTTTCTACTAGAAAATTCCACAATAATTATTCAGAGACTCATCTAACAAGAAATACCTAGGCTTTCATGATATTTGAGTACGAATTGTCTTCCAGCATTCAGGTTAACTCATGAGCCTCTCACCCTTTTTACTGTCAGATTCCTCTTTTGTTTTTCATGGTGCAATGTCCTGAACGCCTTTGAAAAATATTCTTTCAATGTGTGTAAATCAAGGATATGATCCTCATTTCCCATGTGCAGCTTGATTTTTCTGAGGCAGATTAATTATTCAGATATTTCTTTTCTAGTTATTTTTAATATATCGTTAACAGGAAAAAACGTTGGCAAGAGGCATACAAGTTATATTTGTGTATTATATTTACTGTCTACCTAGAAGCCATTGTGTTGATTAAAGCTGGTTTTGCCTCGCAGGGTACTTCCCTGTTCGTTGAGTAAGGGAAATTTGCTGAGCAGATAATAATAACATAAAAGTGTCTTTATGTAATGCCAAGAATACGCCACTGATTGCTTCTGATGCCTCAGAAGCCTGCACAGCCTCACTATGCTGTGACCTCAGCCTCATCGAGTTCATTTTATAAACCAGTGAATGCAGGAGGTTGTATTAACATAAACCACGTGAGATGTGTGTGAGCCCATTTTCTGAAGCACAGTGTTTCACAGAATCACTGAACAACCAGGTTGGAAGGGACCCATCGGATCTTCTAGTCCAACCATTCCTATCAAACACTAAACCAAGTCCCTCAGCACCTCGTCCACCCGTCCCTTAAACACCTCCAGGGAAGGGGAATCAACCCCCTCCCTGGGCAGCCTATTCCAATGCCCAATGACCCTCTGTGTGAAAAACCTCCTCGTAATCTCCAGCCTAAATCTCCCCTGGCGGAGCTTGAGGCCATTCCCTCTCGTCCTGTCCCCTGTCACTTGGGAGAAGAGCCCAGCTCTCTCCTTTCCACAACCTCCCTTCAGGTAGTTGTAGAGAGTAATGAGGTCTCCTCTCAGCCTCCTCTTCTCCAGGGTTTGGTGTTACCCCTGGAAGCTAAAGGTGCACAGGAGAGTGAGGAAGGAGATAGATGTGATGTTTGGGCTGTGGGAGAAAGGGAAGAAAGGTTGGTATCTCTGTGACCTGAACAGCCAGCTCCAGTACACTGGACCATAGCCCCAGCTTGGGAACATGACGGAGGATCCTGCTCAGAGGAGATCTCAGCCTAGCAAATCCTTCTGTGAGTTAGTGCAGCATGAGGAGGTTTGCTTGGACTTCTCTAGCAGACCACGGTCTAGGAAAAAAGAGGATGCACTGAGGCAGGAAAGTAAAACATAAGGATGTGGAGGAATCTGTGAGAATTAGGGATAAGCACAAAAAACTTCTTAATAAAAGTAATCTTGAGGTAAACAATTTCACAAGCCCAGTCTCCAAGTATGAATGGAAATGGAGGCAATTCAAAGCAGAACTGCTGAGAATGTTCAGGCACACAAGCAACATTGGACACTTGGGGCAAAAAGTTCACTCCCTAAAAATGGCTTAAATACCCAAGGCTGCCCCCTGAGCCAGTGAGTACAGCAGCACTGTGCTGTGCCAGGCATGGCAGGGAAGAAAAACTCAGTAATTCCTCAGCTTTCTAACTGAGAGATAAGGCTGGAAACGGTGAAACAACTCCAAGAATATAAGACCTGTTTCTTTCTCTGATTTTTTAAAACAGTAGAATTATTCCCTTAGAAACCAGTTTGTAATCTAACTCACGTAACCGTCTGGTATGATGATAATAAAATTGAACAAGAGTGGTACCATTTGAATTTATGTGTTTACAACTGGCAATAAAAAAGCCCCAGAAGCTTAATTTCCCTTGTGTGTTGTACCCTGTGTTGATTAGACAGGTGAAAGAATACCTACAATGCTCTAAAATAGTTACAAAAAAAATATTACTTTGGAGTGGCTTGAGGCAAGAGCTTTCAGTAGTTATTTCAGAAAAAAAAAAAAGAGAATTTGGTCATGGTTGTGAGAATCTGTTGGGGAACCTCTCATGGCCTTGGCAAGAGAAAAGAGAGATCATAGAACAACCGGGTTGGAAGACACCCACCGGATCATTGAGTCCAACCATTCCTATCAAACACTAACCCATGTCCCTCAGCACCTCAATGCCATGAATTGGTGCCAAGTTAATAATCAGTTCCTAATACTTTGATTACTTTACAAATCCGCTAAGTGACTTCCTCCCAGGAAAGAGCTGCACTCATACCATTTTCTGTGTTCATGGGATTTTTCATGCAGGTGATGTTAAGAAACGAGTGCTCCCTTTTTATTCTACCATTTCTAGGTCTTAGCAGGCTCCTCTGCTGTATCCAGGCTTGGGAATAAATTACGTAAGACAAAGATGTCTTTATATGTTGTAAGCAAGTTTTTTGTTTGCTCAGACAAACAGGAAGCTAATGGCTATGAATATTGCCATCTTTCTAATGATGTTTGCAGTGTAAATATTCCCCATGTTCTGCGTTACCACCATGTGAGATGTCACAATTGGATCAGATTGACTCAGTATCTGAACCTCAGCAGAAAAAAAGATGAGGATGTTTTTTGAAGTAGATTATGTTCTGCATCTTAGATACAGGTGGCTTGGGGAGAAAGGAATGGGAGTGACCAAAGTTTATTAATAATGCTGAGCAGTGAGGTTTTGTTTGGTTTTGTTTCACGTAAATGGAGGAAATGTAATAAAAGGGCTGGGCCAGTTGTGATTTTTAAATACACTAGATGTTGTATCTGCAATGACAGTGCTAACAGCTGCAGTAGAATCTGTTTTACCTTTAACTGGTATGGCTTATGCCTAAATGTTTTGGTTCGATCCTGCGTTGTTTGGTTCCTGTGCTGAGCTTGTGCACAGCTCCTAGGCTGCTGTGCCCCAAGCTGGGTGCAGGCACTAACACATGAAATGAAATGGAAGAGCTGTGGGTTGTCATACAAACTGATGATTGCGAAATGTTCAGTTGCTCTTCTTGTCGCTCGTGCTTTTAGGGAAAACATATTTTGTAATGTTTTTATGTAAATGACCTTTTTTGTTTTAATAACACTGCACTCTTAGTAATTGAATTATGCTAAGAGTACCTAAAAGCTAATGACTTTTATGTTTGTTTCTTTGTGTAAAGAACAGAACTAACAAGTATTATATTTTTGTGTAGAGCAGAATCAACATCTTTATATAATCTCTGCAGTATTATTTTGCTATCTTGGGAGCACAGATAGGTTTTATGGATTTACTTCAAGCTGGAGACCTCTCCTGAATCTCAGAAATTTTCTGTTGCTGTAAATATTGCACTAGTTTACAGTGCGTGATTCTTGTTTCTAGGGATCATGAGAGACAGGGGAAAAAAAGCTTTTTTCCCCATGTATATTGCAAATCAAACCCAGCACCTAGAACTGGACTTCCAGGAGGCAGAGGCTGATAAAAAAATCTCCCATAAGTCAACCTTAAATCTTCCAGAAACACATTCCACACATTGGGAACCGTTCATGGGGAAAACTACACTAATCTTTTCATAAACACCCTGGCAAAATGCTTCAGAAGGGTCAGTAGGGATAAGCCAGTTCCTTGCGATGACGGAGGGTATCATGATGCCATTAATGTCAATACTAGGTCAGTGAGAAAACTATCCTTGCTTATCCCAATTAACAGGCTTAAGTTTTTCCGTACAGTGACTTGGCTTTTGAAAAGAGTAGGCATTGTGTCTATATTTATATAAAGTGTGACATCGGCATTGTCCTGCTCGTATGAGTGACCTCTTTCTCTGTCAACGAGGTTGGCTCTCCCTTGGCTCCACGTGTGTTTGGTGTGGCTCAACCCTGACTGAAGTTTCAGAGAATCATTAGGTTGGAAAAGACCTTTGAGATCATCAGTTCCAACCATACCTGTCCCCTACTAAATCCTGTCCCCAAGCACCTCATCTACCTGCCTTTTAAACACCTGCAGGGATGGGGACTCAACCACCTCTCTGGGCAGCCTGTTATGGGGCTTGAGAGCCCTTTCTACGAAGAATTTTTTCCCAAGGTCCAATCTAAACTTTTGCACGAGCAGCTATCATGGAAGGATTCCTTTATCCTCTATCACTTGAACAAACTCCACTCTTAGGAGCATTTACATAACAGTTGTAGTGGAAGGTCTTGGAGGGTAAGATAAGAAATAGCAAAGAAAACTATTTTTCTTGTGGCTAATGTGGACTCTGCTATATGCCATGAAAAGTCATGGCAGGTTCAGTTTGAAGTCCTAAAATCCATATTCTGCTTCCCCTCCAGCCTCAGTTTCCCATTTGCTCTGCTAACCATCCCACACGTCACCAGTACAGCCTAGCAGCAAAACAATACATCCTGAAAATAGTTCCCCAGAATAGGAAACACTTATTTTTGAGAATAAATATCTCTGTGTGGAACTGAACTGATGTGAGGGGAGAAAAAAGCCAAGCCAAGTTGCTTAAGCTAAAAATAGTTTCATACTTCAAGACAAAGTGAACGCAATCTTGCAATATGACCTTGGCATGGCCTTGTGCAAAACCCAGAATTCTCTTGTATGTGAATCAGATGATTTTGTGTCCTCACACTATTCTTATGTGCTTTGCATGGAGTCCTGTGTGTGAACTGAAACCCAAACCAGGGTTATGATGGTGTTTTTCTAACAGATAAGTGCATTGTTATAAAGTATTCAGTGATAGAACAGCACCTTCTATACTATACCTTGAGAGTGTTCTCCCTTTTAGGAGAGAATTTTAAAAGTTTGTCTGCTGTGCCTGATGCTAACCAGTCTTTCAAGTGTATCAGGAACCTTCTATTTTAGAACAGTCAAAAAAATTGCTAGGAACATGCAGGAATAGTTTTGATATCTGTTAGAGGATGGTGTTTGCAATAATTCTTTTAAGATCCTTCCCATTCATAATAAAAGATTCTTTATTCTCAGCTGCAATGCAAAACACAGCCTTCACTTTTCCTCCTCCTCCTCCTTTCAAAATAATTTCTAAACAGAAAACAAAAGCTTGCTACCTGTTATTTTAAAACTATCTCCCTGTTTGTTTGCAAAGAAACAGCAGCCCTGGAATATTTAATTGATTGTGTTTTGTGTGCTCCTACAATGGGCATCAAAAAGGATTCATCCATCATCAGCGCTAGTGATGTCTTCTTCATGGAGCTGTAATTTAATGCCATTTCTCCCCAGAAGTTATAAAATGGTTTAAGAAATAAAGTGAACACAACACGGAGCTCACCAAGGCTGCCAAAGCAACCACCACACAGAATATATCTGTTAGTTCTGTGCTGGGTAAATACTGCCTTACGTCCTGGTGTTTGGGAGTGTGTATAACCAAAATAAACCCCATGACATTCTAAAAGCATCACGTCTTGAAACAAAACATGAAGTTTCTATCAGAATTTGACATAGAAAAATTGGTGAGAATTTCATCCATTTATGTAAGTACACATCTGTGCAGATGTGCTGGAGACACCATTAAATATTTTTAGCACCTCGGGCGTTGATACTCTCGTATAAGTCAGAATTCATTAATTGTATTTGCTCAATTAATACTTGCCCTTTTTCCCCTAAAAATTAAACAAATCCATGTGTGTTTACACCTCCCCATAAGTTCATGCACTGGTCTTGGGTATGTTGATTGCTATCTGATTTATGTCTGAAATATCTTCCTTCAGTGAATGAAATGCTGTACTTGGTGTTGAGTCTCAGTATGGACCATATGGACTATGTTGTTTGTGGGCAACATCTTCTATTTAAAAAGAAAACCAGGAGGAGTATTTGGTACTGTGTGCTTTGTTTTTCATGTTCTCCTTTACTGTTCAAAGTGAGCAGCGTTACCTCTTCTCATGGTAAAGAAAGATTTCCCCTCCAGTTTAGCATACGCTGCACACTGGAACGCGTTTCTAATATTCCCCAGTGGTGTTTTGATAAAAGGCAGGGCTGAAAGATCCACTCTGATGCTACCAGCGTTCCAGAACTGGTTTCGATTTAACAAATTATGTAAAGGCATCTTATGCTGACCGTATGTGAAATCAAAGTTGAACTAAGGGGATTATTTTCTTGGCCTGAGTCTGTGGAGGTGAGGAACTGCGTGTCCTTATCTTCTGAGCTATTTTTTAGACAGTAGAGTAAAATGAGCTCGTGCAGGGAAGGAAAAGGTGAGCTTTGTGATAAATCCAGATGAAATCTGTCTGTAACGGTTCACATCATTTTGATATTTGAACCCTACTCATTGCTTCACTGGGAGACATGCTTCTTTGGAGAAGCATATGGTGCTGTAACATTGTCTTTGGTATTTTTGTTGTAATTTTCATTAATTAGTTGCCTTCATTGTTACTTCTGTCACTTCAGGGCATACTGAACCAAGTCAAAACTATGAGTAAGCAATGCCTGAGATATTTTCAAATTGCAGGTATGAAGACAGTGACGTAGAGCAGTGTGAGTGCAGAGGATGCCCACGAGCAGTCAAAGCAAAACCCATTCGGTTCTTTGAATTAATTTTTTCCCCTTTCTTTCTGCGTTTCATTTTACTGGACATTGCATGGAGATAAAGCACATTCCAATTATCTATAATGGGGAACCAAATTACATTCTTCAGAAGGAACTCTGTTAGTACAATACCTGCAGAAATATGTGAAATGGTAGAGTGTGTTGCTGAATTCTTATTCTAGTGTAGCACGATCTCCGTTGTTCTGATTTGCTGTCGGTGAGTCCCAGGGATGCCTGGGACGGGATTACATTTCTATTGTAAATCTGTCTGACACAGCAACCGTAAGAATAATGTTCTGTTGTGTCTCTTTCTATTTAGAATGTATTTTAATGGATGTGGCTTTGTCAGCCTGACAGCTCTGGAGACCGCGCACACATCAGAGTGACAAATGCTTGGCTGTTCGAGTCCTGTGCCATATTCATGAGGAGAAATAAGATCTCTCTTTTCCATATAAAGCCATTACCTGCTGGGGCTCTCCGAGACAGCTAGACACATAATCTTGTTTTACTCCCAGCATTCTTCAGCTGCGTGAAACACATCCAGCTTTGATGGTAATTCTCGCTGCTGAAAACCTTCAAAGAGAGCTCTGGTGAGCTCCTGATGCTCACAGGCTCCCTAACGCTGGGGAGGTTAAGGTACCGCAGCCGCCAGAGATGCAAGAGCCAGCGAGCAGCTTCACGGTTGTTAAAATATCATATTAGGTCTTGTACATGAATGAAAACCAGAACTGACAGAGCAAGAAATGCAAGGAGGCGAAAACAATCTTGAATCAATATGCTTGACATAGTTAGTTGGCTCTTTTGGGGTTTTTTAAAACCTTCTGCTTTGAATTGAATTGAATTTTGGCACTTAAGCACTTGATTGGCGGCAGCACCATTTAGAATCATAGAATCATAGAACAACCAGGTTGGAAGAGATGCACCGGATCATCGAGTCCAACCATTCCTATCAAACACTAACTCATGTCCCTCAGCACCTCGTCCACCTGTCCCTTAAACACCTCCAGGGAAGGCGAATCAAGCTGTGGTTCCTCTTGTGAGCAGGCAGGTATCTTGAGTGCTATCTGGTAGTCCTTGCAGCTTCCTCATTAAATTGGCTGTGGGGGCGATAGGGCTGGGAGTATTCCATGTGCCCCAAGAGCCTGGTCAGGGTAATCCCTCTCTGGATGGGAGCAGCTGCCACCCCGCAGCCCTGGGGAGGACTTAGACAAAATGAGGGAGAGAAATTTTTTGTGGTGTTGTTTCCAGCAGAATCTTTTGCAGCTGGCAGTGGCTTTAAAGTTCTACCTCAAAGTACAACTGGAATGCAAGAAGAGCAAAAGAGTTAGAGACGGGAAAACATAGAGGTCAGTATGCAACCTCTGCTATTTACCATAGTGCTGGGAGTTCTCTCTGTTAAGGGAAATAAGGAGACCAGTTATTTTCCGCCTATCTGAGAGAAATTCAAGTATGTAGATAGTCAGCACAGATTAATAATTTACATTTTAGAAAGAAAGTATTTTATTGCTGAACTACATTACAATGTCAAGAGTTGCCAGTGTAAAAAAATGTCTTCAGAGTTTGTGCTCGGAGCTTTCTCACTAGTCCTAGAGAGCGAGAGGGGCGGAATGCTGGCCTCTTCCTCGGGTGAGTCGAGTTAGTGAGGTTATGGATACACCCTCTGTGAATAAATCTTTCAGTGATGTGTGAAAACACACACAAGCACATTCCAAGTTTGTGTTAGCATTTCTGAACAAGAGACATCTTCTACAAGATTTTTCAAGTCAAGCAAGACTTCAGCCCTCACTGCGTTGCCGTGTGAAGAAGCTTTATATTTGTGCCGTGTGAAGGGAGCTGCTAGTTGCATAATCGGTTCTGTTCAAGACAAATGAAAGCTGGAGAAAATAAATTTGGAAAGAAATTGAACACAGGCTTTAAATGAGATGATTTAAGTATGAAGTATGAAGAGGTGAGTGGCATTTTGCAGACTGATATGATGTATTAAGACATGTTGGAATAATTTTATGTACTCTTCCGGGTTTTTTTTTGAGAACATTGAACTGCTAGTTCTTCATCTTTTGCTTTATTGAAGACGGTGCCAAGATGTTTGCATAACACAAGTAGTGATCAACCTAAGCTGTGGTTGTGCTGTCTCCAGGCTGTGGAGAGTGTACTCTTTTCCTAAAAGAAATAGAGACACATCCAACCCCTCCGGAAGAGTAACACTACTTATGGCTTTCTGTGGATTTAGAGCTAGAAATTGAAACTCTTTCTAGATCCAAAATGATTGAGATGGCCTCACTTCTGCTGAAGAAAGTCATCTCTTTCGATTTTGGCACAGTTTTCATTTTTGAGAGCTTATTGCCTATGAAAAGTTGATTTATTAAAGTTAAATATTGTTAATAGAGATATTTTTGTCTTTTAGTTTACTGCTTTGCTGGTCAGTGACACCTGTTTTGTCATCCATGACAGTGAGGTCCAGAGATCATTTTCCTTGTTTTCTGATTTAAAAGAGAAAAAATGAAATTATCTTCGTAGCAAATTCAAGAAGGAGGTTAGAGCTACATCCTCAGGATTTCTTTCTTTCCCTGCAGTTGTGTCAGTACCTGCTTTGTCCAGGGGCTCTTGGCCAGTTCCCATTGGTAGTGTTTGTTGTCCTCATACATGAGGTACAACTGCTTCCTATTCTGTATTTCCCAGATTTAGAATATTTCTAAATTTTCCTACTTGTAATAACACTGCAGGTTTGTTTTATTAAGCTGCACACATGTAAGTAGTACTTCATCCTCAGAATCTGGCAGAAAATGTAGGTATTATAGTGTGTCTTTCACATATTATGTGTCTTTCACATACTGAATTCTTCTTTTGATCAAGTTCCAGTTTTAAGGGGAAAAAGTTGCCAATATCTTACAGGCCAGAGAGAAAAATTAGAAGTTTTGCATTTGCCATTTGCCAGAAGATATTTAGTCCTAACAAGCTCAGTTTTATGGTGATACACGTTGCAAACAACCTGGAGCTGCTGTCTGGCTCAAGTTTTGAAGGAAATTTTCATTTCTGTAAGAAAGAAGCCCACATCCATCGTGTTACATTTTCCCATTTCAAGAAATTAACTGTTCCCTCAGCTTCAATTCCCCTTCAGGGAAGCTTTCTGCATAAAGCTACAGCTCTACCTCAACTTATTCATCTTCCTTGATGTGCAGATTCTTACTCTACCTTAATTGAATTCCCTTCTTTTATTTCTTTTTTTGTCCCCAAACGTTTGCTCTCTGCTGTGCTTAATGTTCAAGATTTTCTGCAGGTCACAAGTCTCAAGAGAGCCGCTAATTATTCTGTTATGTGCTTGCAATTACCACAGTTACAGCTAGAATCTGAAGAGGTGTTCCCTGACCTTGACAAATATGTAATTTTGACACCAGTAAGTGTATTTCAAGAGGAGGGAGGATATTATAAGTGCCTGTGAGTCTCTCAGGCGTACTCTCATTTCCTAGGCACTGGCACATTAAAGCTTTGACTATCTCTTACACAATGTATTTCTGCATTTTTATGTTTTCTTAAAAAAATTGATGTTTTTCAGTTACATTTACAAGAAGAAGAATCACACAATATTTGAAAGTAGCAACTAAAGAGGAAAAAAAATGGTAGAAGTGACCATATATGTCTTGATTACTGAATGTTGTCATGAGCTGTATGGCAGCAACCCAGGAATTTCAAGTCTGTATTAGGCAGAATGTGAAACTGGGACTGAGGGTTTCCTGACTGGTTTCCAGTCTGAAAAATAATATGAAAGAGGTGGTTATTCACATCACTTCTGGGGGTGTTTGTCCTGGAGAAGAGGAGGCTGAGGGAAGACCTCATTGCTCTCTCCAACTCCCTGAGAGGAGGTTGTGGAGAGGAGGGAGCTGGGCTCTTCTCCCAAGGGACAGGGGACAGGACGAGAGGGAATGGCCTCAAGCTCTGCCTGGGGAGGGTCAGGCTGAACATTAGGAAAAAAATTTCCACAGAAAGGGTCACTGGGCAGTGTCAGAGGCTGCCCAGGGAGGGACTTGAGTCACCTTCCCTGGAGGTGTTTAAGGGACGGGTGGACAAGGTGCTGAGGGACATGGGTTAGTGTTTGATAGGAATGGTTGGACTCAGTGATCCGGTGAGTCTCTTCCAACCTGGTTGTTCTATGATTCTAACTAAGCAGAGGAGTGTTTTGTTTTTGCTGAAAAAAGAAAGGCATTCGAAATTGCAATGATTTATTCCATACAGTAAGGAGAACCGAAGTCTTTAGGAATATCAGGCATCCCCCTGGCAAGTGGGAAAAATATTATTGAACTTGGAAAAACCTTGTTGGACAAGGTAAGAGAGGTGACCAAAACCTCAGAAAAGTAGTCAGTTCTAGTTTCGAACTTGTGTTTGATCTTGTGATGTGGTGAGAGGAGGCAGAGAGGAGGCACTGAAGGATAATTACAAGATTACAAGAAGTAACAGGTTTTTACACAGGCTCTTGCTGCAGGGGAGTTATCTCTCTCTCTGTGTAATACGTGTCAAATGGCCCATACTGGAATTTCATGGGAGCTGAGCTCTATGCGCTGTTGCGAGGCTGCTGTATAATAAGGAGTTGGATAGTCTGTAATTCAAAACGCAGGCACCTGAGACTCGTAAATCTAGCGAAGATTGCCCCTGACCTGCAATTTCACTGCGAGACTGAGTTTTTTTGAAAAGTGTCTCCTAAACCGGGAAAAATTCTCCTGAATCAGAGCTGTTTCATGTATTGAAGACTGGCACTACAGAGCCTCAGTGATTCTGTTCTAGGACTAAGTAGTAACAGCTCTTAGATGTGGCCCTCGCAGCTTTCCTTACAGACACTGTGGGGAAATTAACATTTGAATTATTAAATCTATTTCCTATGGAGATAATGACTTTTAAGATTGCATAAAATTCTGAAAAGTCTCATTTAAGATGAAGCTGGTGTTGCAGCAGTCCTGCAGTAGGTGTGGGGACAGGGCAGCTGTCATTGCAGAGCAGCAGCTATTCCCCTTGTAAATAAACATTTTACAGTTTTTTTCCTTTCTATGCTTACATTTTTTTCTTTTTATTTTCCCCTCTTAGATGGCATGAGGAGGGAATTATATTAAAAGTCTGTGTACTCTGAGTGCCACGTAGCAAGTATTTATCCACCTTGTTTAATTTTTCATCTCTTCCCCATTCTTTGCAATAGTTAATGGCAAATATACCTTCTTTAGTCATGTCTTTTTACCTAAAAAGCTGTACACATCACATAAAGTTTAACATTCTTCCCCAACTCTTCTTCACCGAAACCTTTTCTCTCCAGCTATAGAAAGAACCTTGTCCCTTGCTTTGTAGGTAATTATTTAAAACCTCTGTGTAGTGAGGTTTCTATTCTTGGCCAGGTAAATGCTGGCCCTTATTATAACGAACAGTAATCTTGGATTGTAGAAAGAAACTTGGAGGCGCAGGACAACTGTGGGTTTTAAAACGAAGCTGCGTATTTCTGCAGCTGCTTGATAAGAAGCTTGACTGCTGGGAACCTTTCTGAGGTTCATGAAAATGAAACACTAGAGAATGACAAATCCTTTAGTCTACCGCTACAACACTTCATTTCTGAGCAAAAGCAATACTGTACTTAGAAGATTACAAAACCCTGTAGGCACCAGTAATATTCCAAGATGATGTTTGCTGTTGACCAAATAAAATATTTTCTAATCACTTTTGTGTGCACCGAACATCTCAGGCCACAGTTGCATATTTTATACACAAACAATAAGCCATTCTTCAGCCACCCCGATGCATCATCAGGTCAGATGCTGAGTTTTCAAGGGTGAAGGTGTAGGAATGGCAAAATCACTGATACGTGAACATTTTATAGCAGCAGCCCTTTACGTGGAACAAATAACTGCTTTTGCTCTTTCTGGTGATTGAACTGGTGATTTCTCAGGATAGAAAAGATTACTGGTCTTCTCTAAGTGCTGCTCGTTTCTTATGCATAGTAACATCATTTCTGTAACCTGCTTTCAGAAAAGCCTTTTTTTTTTTTTTTTTTTTCTAGTAATGAAACGGGACAGTTAAACAACTTTGTGCTGTATATGAGCCGGGAATTGTATTCCAGCACACAGAGTTAATTTCATATAGTCCGAGTCTCTTGCTCACACCACTGTTTTACTGGAAATGATGAGTTTGACAGAAACCTGAGGAAGCCAGATATGTGGGAGACACTTGAGGAGTTACTGTGATTCAGCATATGGATTTTTTCTTTTGTCAACAGCACAGATGTAAAGAGGAAGTACGAGATTTACCAGTTCTCAATTGCTTTTTGTTTACCTGCTGTTTACAGCAGATGAGGATGTTCAGGGCCTAATCAGTACAAACTACACAGAAACTCAAACCCTTTTCCATCCCTGTCAGGAGTTGTGTCAGGCTACGCACAGGCTAAACTCAAGCTTATGTTGCAGTAGGTTACAACTAGGTAATTTCCTATTGATAATGAATTATACAGTCATGCACTCCTGACAAATGCTAATGGGAAAGAAAATATCAGCTAAAATGAGTCTCTTACTAAGTTCCCCCATAGGTCCTTGGCCTCAAACTATTTCAGTGTTGTGGGAAGTGAGAGGTGGTGTTTGTCCAGGTGCTGCTCCCGTCTCTCACAGGACCAAGCGTGGGCACTAGCTGACAGGTTTCTGGGCTGTTTCTGAGATGTTCTCTGCATCCTGGGCAAGTAGCAGGAGAATGAGCAGTTTCTTTCATGCCTCGCTTCCTTCAGAAATACCTGTTTTCCCTGTTTGAATTAAAGAAAAAGCAGCAGGACCGGTTTGATTAAATTTCCTTCCTTCTCCTTCTTGTTCTGCTCTTCTACTTTGTCAAGTGACACCACTATCCAGGTGAAGTAAAACTTAGTGCAGTTATTTTTTCCTAGAGATTAATTGCATGTATAAATCATTAATGTGTTTCTTTGCATAGTTCCTTAGTAACTTACTCCGTGCATCATGAGTGAAGTGTTTGCCACGACTGTTTCAAACTACTGTGGACAATGCTGTAACATCTCCTGCAGATATTGTGCTCGCCCTTTACAAATCTACTCCGACACTATTAGTTTGCCTTTAAGGGATCCATTGTTAATCTGTGAGACAGCAGATTCTGCACAGTTATTCTCTCTGAGATTTGTACTGAAACGACTCCATCCACCCATCTGGAGAACAGAAGCTATTTAATGAGATTTATACAAAAACCACATCTGTCAGTTTTGCAAGTACTTATTAGTTGAGTACATCCTAAGTGTTAACAGCATCAGGATCAAAGTGATAAATTTTGGATGTTTTGCCAAAACATGGGTATTTGTTATAGGGAATGTGCCAATTTTTGCAAGTAATTAAATAAAGATTGAATTTGCTTTTATGTCATCAATACAGAAAAATGATTGCGATGTTAAATATATTTTTCACTGGGAGTATATTTGAATCTCAGTCTTTTAAGATATTTCCTAATATAAAATAGGAGACAGACTTCATTAACTGGATTCTGTCTCTGGGTTTCTAGTAGTCAATATTTTTACCTTTGTGGCTTTACTAGGACCAAAAGATGTTCATATACTCTGGTATCTTCATTTCAGCCTGAGCGATGAAGTCCCCGAGTCTGTAGGGAAGGGCACTGACAGATGGTGAAAGATGACAGATGGGGCGGAGCGCGGGTTCCCGCCTTCGGCCGCCATCTTGTGGTGCCCTGAGGTTCGTGTGGCTCTTCAGGCAGTTTTCAGGCTGCGGGAGCCTCTCCTTCCCCCAGGGAGCAGGACCAGGGAAGCAGTGTGGGGCTTATACTCTGCACAGTAATAGAGTAATGGGGGTGTTTAGCCTGGAGAAGAGGAGGCTGAGAGGAGACCTCATTGCTCTCTACAACTCCCTGAAAGGAGGTTGTGGAGAGGAGGGAGCTGGGCTCTTCTCCCGTGGGATAAGGGGACAGGACGAGAGGGAATGGCCTCAAGCTCCACCAGGGGACGTTCAGGCTCAATATAAGGAAAAAGTTTTTCACAGAAAAGGTCTTTGGTCATTGGAATAGGGTGCCCAGGGAGGTGGTTGATTCCCCTTCCCTGGAGGTGTTTAGGGCACGGGTAGATGAGGTCCTGAGGGACATGGTTTAGTGTTTGATGGGAGTGGTTGGACTCGATGATCTGGTCTCTTCCAACCTGGTTGTTCTGTGATTCTATGAGACTCAAAAGTCATAATAACTTGAACCACCAAAGCCTTTGTTGTGAAAATTGTTGAGTACCATGGGTGTTTCACCTGTTGTTTATACAGTTCACTTACAAAATGTGCCAAAGTTTATTAAGACAGAGATCAGAGTGTGATGGGAAAAGTAGGTGTGCTAATGAGTTACGTCAGAAAGGACAGAAATGTCCAGCTAGTAACTCTGTACGGGTTATACACATTTAACTTTGTCTTTTTCAGAAACCAGTTCTGTTTTGTAGATCTATAATAATTAAAAGAAGGATTACTTATTACTTATTCTTAAATAGAGAATTTACTTAAAATATCTAATAAGTTTATCTCAAATCTAATTTAAACTGAGGTAACTTTTTTTTTGTGCTTTCCTATTTCCATTTCACATGCTCTGGGTCTTTCTGTCACTCCTATTTACATCTACCTCCGAGAGGCCCTGTGCTTACCCAGATGAGCCGTGCGCTTCAGTCTATCTCATCGTGACTGTTCATGTGAGTAGGAGTGATATCTGTAATTATTTTTCCTATTTCCTGCAGAAAAGTACAGGAAATGAAATTCGAATGTCAAACTTCTGCAGAGTATGAGAGAATTTAGAAGTGAGACTATCCATACAGTTCATGGTGACCGTGGTGATTAATACAAGAAAATAAGAATCGGCAAACATTGACATATTTGGGCATTGGTGAACAGAGGTTATGGGTGTTTGGGCTTTTAATAGGTTTTGTTTTCTCTCCAGGAAAAGCTGGCAGTCGTGTTTGATGTTAGGGAGTTAGGTTTCCAAATGACTTGAACCTTTTTGACAATGCTGCTGAAGGAGAAGGAAGTAGGGTGTAAATTCCCTTCCAGGCCTTTTCAATCTCACTGCTGCTTTAAGCTTGGGACACGTACTGAAATAGAGTCACAGAATCATAGAAGAACCAGGTTGGAAGAGACCCACTGGATCATTGAGTCTAACCATTCCTGTTGAACACTAACCCACGTCCCTCAGCACCTCAACAAGTTATCCAAAATGCTTCCGGGTGATATGTAGTATGATCTCAGCAACACTCCCAATGGTGTTATCCCAAAAATCACAATAGAAACTGGACCAAAACTTGAAGATTCAGTCAAATTCCTCAGCCTAATGGAGTGACAAGTGTTTCTCTGGATGTTTATGTGAATACTAGAATAGGGTTGCTTGTGTTTGCATGTGCCAAAGAGTGGTGGCTGCTGTACCTTGCAGGCAGATGCTCCTGCCTGGGTGTGGACTGGCTGCTCACCAGGCTCTGCTCTAAAATTGCTGCCCCTGTTGCACAGGTGGTAATACTTGCAGAATGACTGAAGTCAAGAAGGAGAAGGACTTGCAGTGGCAGCCATGAAAATAAGAGTTACCTCTCCCTGGAAAAGGTGGGATTTTAAACTATTTAACTTGTATTGACATCAGTAGTGACACTAAGAATAAATGCACAAAGTCGAATTTGTCTACTTCTAATTTGGGTGCGATTGCCTTGTTTCAATTTTCTGCTTCATAATGGTGTGAAAATTGTGTTGCTCTGGTAGAGGAAAGAGTTGTGTTCCTTGTTTTAATTCATTCATCCAGTGTAGTCTAAAAGAGAGATCAGCTCTTGGAACCCTTTTACTTGCCTCTTTTGAAACACAAGCTGTAGCTGCATCTCATCATTCATGTGAGTGAGATTTTGGCAGCATTTCAAGAGAAAGGTCAGTGGATCACAAGTTATTATGAACTCTTTTCTTAAATTTATGAACAGCCACTCCTGTGAATGGTCCTGCTAAAATAATTTTCAGTATCGATGTGAGTAGCTGTGTGCCAGGGAAAGGAAGTTGTTTGAAATCAAGCTTTGAAATGACTCTACAGCTTTGATGACTAAGGAACCTACAAGCCGTTTGCATAGCAGATGTTAGAGGTCACTAGAGGTAGCCCAACTTTTTTTAATGAGAGATGCTTGATTTAGTAAAACAAGGATTTAGGAGCAGGTTATATTTCCAACCACCTTACTTAGCTCAGTTTCTTTGATAAGAGGGAAAACTCGGTTCAAGTTAACGATTGAGGAAGATTTAGGTGAACTGGAATCTCTAATTAGGAATACAAAAGCACTTGGAAAGTTAAGCACAGATTATTTTGTTCATGTACAAAGTCATTTAGGTGGTGAATGGAAACCATATAGTGTGAAACTCAGAAAATATTCCGTGTTCATAAATAATTGAAACTCCTCACAGTAAAATATTTGCTTGCAGTAGGTATGTAATAAAACCAGAAGAAATAAACAGGATCTAAGACCCTCTGAGAACATCCAGTATAAATTATAAAGGACTTAAGCACAGGTGTATTAGCACACCTGGATTGCCAAGTGATGCAAGAGCAAAGCTGCTGACCAGGCAAAATGAAATAATCAAGCAAAATGAACACCTGCAGACAGATTGTCTGCTAGAAAAGCCTCGTACCAACCAAAAAACCAGAAAATACGACTGAACTTAAAGGAGAGGATCTTTAAAAACTTACATTTTCTGTCTTAAACACCTAGAATTATGTACACAGTAGTTGCAATTCAAATATTGATGTCTGGTTGTGACTGTTTTAAGAAGTGTCTTAGAAGTAGAGTAAAATATTTGAAGAAGATGGAGAAAGTTACCCAGAAATATCGTCCCACTCTGCTGTTTAATGTCTGTCTACAAAGTGACTATTTGTAATTCTAAAGCTACTCATAATCAGTACTTGTTCTTGCTCAAATAGTGAGACCAAGGGCACTGAGGAAAAAATCTCTCTGATCCTTTATCCAAAGTGCATAAACAAAATTTTCTTTGTGCTCTTATTTACTGGAAACTAAAGCTGTGAGCAATCGCTGTAAATCTCAATGAACAGGTTTGCACTGTGTGGCTGTGTGGTATTTCTGTTCTTTCCTAAACTGACCTCACAAACCTAAATGCGACCCTGGCTCAACATCTTTTACCAATGAACTTTTAAGTTCTTTAAAATAGTTTCAGGTCATGACAGATTTCTTCAGGTGATCTGGTGCTTCATTATCACTCTAAAAGATTTAATTTGAATTCACAACCAAACTGTGATGGACACTGTTCATATGCTTTGGTTTCTTTTGCTTTTACTGATCCTGCTAAGTTGTCGTCTGCTTCTTAGCTTTTTCACAAAGAGAACTTAAAATATTCAAACTTTGGAGGACTCCTTCAGGATCTCAGCAAGGTTTTGCAGGAGCCAACTTGTGTTTTTCATAAAGAGAAAAAGCCAAGGTGAGCCGAAGGTGGCAGGTTATTGCAGCAAAAACTGGAAGGTGCCGCAGCCCTGCTGGAACGTGCAGCCGCGCTGAGGTAGGGAAGGGTCCCAGAGTCCTTGCTGCTCTGATTTTCAGAGCTCAGGCAGAGGCAAAAGAGGTAGCAGGAGAGGGATGTCTTTACTGCTTCAAGCAGACTCCTCTTCCAGTGAAGAACCTTCCTTGCTGGTGTCTTGAGCCAGACCTGCCTGAGCTTCCACCCTCTGCCACCTGGTAGAAAGAGAAGAGAGTGAAATGATCTCTTCTGGAAAAACAAAAGCAGGATTTACAGCCCAGAAAATAATTTTTGGTTATCTGCAGACATAAGCATAGCTCCTTGATATGACCTCAAAACAAGGTCTTTTTTTTTTTTTTATCCCATTCTTTCCACTTTTCGTATAAGCTCTCTGCAAACATGAAATAATATGGGTACTTAATAAGAATTTTTTCTCTTCCTGTATCTTTATGGGTTTGTTTCCTATTGTGAAGAAAAAACCCTGCTTTCAGTTAATCCAAGCTGCAAGATGTCATAAGGCTGTGGGAGAGGCTCATTCTGTCTTGGGCATATGCTGTGGGTCAGTGTCAGAGAGGGGAGCTGAGGCAGGGCAGCCCTTTCCCTGGCTCATTGCTGCCCCTGGTTGCTGATTTCTAACCTCAAGTCAAGGACAGGAACTCTGAGAGTTACTCTCGGATGGCTGGAGCATATTGGAACCACAGGCACAGAGGGGAGGGAGATTCGTGCTCAATAACTGTTTCCACCTGAAGTTTATTACTATTTTGAAGCCTGTAGTTAAGTATTATGCTTGATTAGAAATACACTAAATAGGTTCAAAACTTCATTTTGCAAAGTAGCTTACGTTTTTATGTGATGAACAGTCTCTCGTGAGTGATTTTATGTGCACTTTACAGCACACGGGGCTGGGGCTTGTTTGCTTTGGAGGCAGGTTTCTTATGCTGCATCTCTCTGGTGAGTCTTTGCTGTGGTGTCAATCAGTCGTTCATTACTTATTTATTGACATAATTATTTCCCTTGCTAATTCTCCGTTGCCCACTTTTCTGTTGTTGCTTGTGCTCCTAATGCAGATCCGCAGCTCCCAAGCGAATGTGTGCTCCCTGCTTCAAGGGGTTTGGGGGATCTGATGTTTTGATTTTGTTTTCTTCCACTGCCCCAGCTCCTTAGCGCTTTTCATCAGTTAGAAAATGGATGCGATCAAGAGGTGCTTACCTTGCCAGCTCAAACAGCCTGAGACACAAACTGCAGCTGCAGTTACCTGTCGGTAGCTCCTGGGAGATTTCAGATTACCGTAGTGAAACGTGAGAACTGTGGAAAGGATGGCTGAAAGCTTCTAAAAACACAAGTCTCTTAAAAAGAATCATTGCTTTGGTAGGACACCAATGTGCTACTCTAAACATTCTGGCTTAGGCATTTTTTGTGAGGAAAGAAAAACATGGAGGCAAATGTGCACAACTATATATATATATTTTTTTTTTTACTTTGGCATTTAGTTTTCATGCAAACTTGGTGATAGGGAACTGTATGAAGGTAGCCTTGGATTCCCTTCTGTTTGACACAGCTTTTCCTCTGATCTTTTTTTCTAAAATTTACAGTATTTGCCTGTCTACCAGATGTCTTGGCAAATGCAATCTGTGTGTGATGCTCTAATACCAAAATGCATTAACGAGATGCCTGGCGCTGCCTTGTTTTGTGACCATGTGCTGAACCACACTTGACTTGAATTTCTGTTCATAGCACTAGCTCCTTATATCTTTTCTGCTCCTGTTTTACTGTGTTTGCAGCTGCATCACACAGCGGTTTAGATTTTGGCAATTAATTCTGTGTAGGTGGGGATCACTGTTCTGTAAATAAAACAAAGATGCTGCTCTCGGTGTAACTGGAAGTTATAATAATTTGCTGTTGAGGGAGAAATGTTGATGAGGTCTGTGGAAGGCACAAAGGTCTCTTCTTTCCCTGTGCTGTAGTCTGTGCCCAGAGAGTGGCAGTGAGCTGGTTGAGTAACGTTGGGAAGAGTTAACAGGTTGTCTGTGTCCTCTCCTACATGCTTGTTTCCTTCATTTCCTCTCTCATGTTTCCTTGGTGCGTGAAGTTGGCATAACTAATTTATATTTTTTCTAGAAATAAAACCTAGGAAGCTGGAATTCCAGTCCTAAGCAGCTGTGCAGATTTCAGCAGCTCCCTGCTTGTTTTTTTCCCCTAAACTATATTCCTTTATTGTTTAAAATACACTCTTATCTCCTATTTTGGACGAAGGAAGGTGCATTTGGGAGGGGGCAGGATGTGGCTTTCCCAGAGAGTGAAACAAAGGAGGCAGAGGGAAGCTTGAGTACCTGTCTCTGAGTCTGACAGTGATGGATGAGTTTCTACTGTCCACCTTGCATACTGGCCTATCTGTACCAAGATTTTGTGTTCAAGAGCTTGTTCTAGTCAAGGACTCAAGAGCTACCTGTAAACTCTTGTAAAATGATCACTGATCATTCTTAAAAGTCATTAGAAGAAATAAAAGCTTATTAACAAACAGAAATGCTGATGATAAAAACGTGCACCGATGCTGTCTGCAGCACTCCTTTTTATGTTGGTTTACTATTTTTTTGGGGAAACAGAGGTGCTGTGACATGAAGATGAGAGCCCTTCAGATCCAGGGCACCAAGGGGGTCAGCAGTGACGTTTTACTCATCTGCTGCTTTCTTATTTTCTTCTGTTGTCTTCATTCAGCAACTCAGAAATGACACAGCATATAGAAATGTCATTTCTACAACTTCAGCTGAACTCATAAAATGTGTAGTGTTGTGCTGTTTGGGTTTTGTGGGGTTTTTTGGTGGTGGTTTTGTTTCTGTTTGATTTCCACATAGCTGCAGGTGGGAAAGTGTAACTGAAGGGAGACAGATTTTCCTTTCAGACAGGAATCCCTGTGCCCAGCTGGCTGCAGCACTGCTCTCTGCTACAGGATACCTCTCTGGGCACCAGTGCTGTAACGTTTTCCCAGAGTCTCCCCCCAGACCTGGGCTGGGCAGTATTCACTGGACTAGGAGCGAGACAACCTGGAAAAAGAGAGAAAAAAACATGTATGTATGTATGTATAGGAATGCAGCATATTGCTGGACATAAAAATTACATCTTGCCTCTCACAGGGAGGCGACTGCAGGGGCTTTGCCTTGAGCTGAGGGTTGCTGACACTAACAAGGTGATGAAAACAAGGGACGTCTCGCTGAGCTGATCCATGCAGGAAGCCAGAGACATTTTGTTTATTTTGTCCTTCAAACACAGAAACAGCAATAATGGGGGTATCGAGCGGAACAGAAGAGAAAATCTATGCTGGAGCAGAGATATGTTTTGTGAACACGATAGCACAAATATTGCGGAGTGCGCTTGGAATGCATAATGAGACAGAGTTTTGGATCCTACCTGTTGGATCTCACTTCCCTCCTACAGTCCCCCCAAGGCGCCTCTCCTTTCTTCCAAAGCTCATAGACGTTTCTCTTCTTTTTGATATCTCTCAAGATCTCCCTACTCATCGAAGCAGTGATGTGTCAGAGTGCTGTATTATTTGGCTGCTCAGTTATTTCCCAAATAAGTGGAAGTATACTGTGTGCATTTGAGAGTGAATTTCCCAGCTCAAGAGAAGAGCAGAGGTTGGAGAAGTCCTCTGTGCTTTGAGTAGGATCCACTTTCTTCAAGGGGTTATTGCCTCCTGGTCAGAGGCTGGAAGGAGACTGGACTCAGATGAATGTAGAAATAATTTGAGTTCTTGGCAGGCGACTTGTGTAGAACTCTACTTGAAGAGGTAAACAGGCTCTACCCTGTCACTGTACAGTAAGAATTGTAAAACATCTTATTCGACAAGGGCTTGTTGGATGTTGTGAAAAGGGGGTGGTGATACACTGTCCTCCAGACTTAAATCTGATCCTGAGTAAAATACACAATCCCTGTAATTCTCCTAGTTCTCAAAAATGATACATCTTGATATTGTCCTATCAGCTGCTTCCAAAAACCATCCTGCTTTCTGCTGTGGTTTATATGTCTCTCCTAAGCGATACCCCTTGATGGAGTGCAAATTCCTCTGGGCCATCTGCTGTAGAATGGACGCTGCTGTCTCCTGACAGTGTTTTCCAGACAGAAGTGGAGTGCAAACATTACCTTCCCTCCCTTCGCTGTCTCAGGAGATGAAATTTTGATTCCTGTTGCTGGCTAGTAGGAGTGTATTGATCCCTGTATTGAAATGTTCAATTCCCTCATTTTGCTTGTTCTGCTCTACCGAATTCTTCCATCTCACCAGTTTGAAGGGGACGTGGGCAGGAGCGTTTCAGTCCGGGACTCTGTTTAGTGCCTGCAGTTACTTGCAAATGAAGTTGTTTTCTTGACTTCTTACTTGAGAACATGCAAGTGCCGTTAGGCTCGTGTGCTTTGGATGCCCTGAGAGCAGCATTTCACCCTCTGGTAATCATAGATATGAATTTCAATGACCAAAATGCCGCTTCAGTGGACCTGTGCTGCTTTACACCCACGGCCTCATTTCAGGATCCTTTTTTCTTTTTTTCTTCTGATGGTTCACAGAGAAAGAGAATCTAATGAAATTCATATCACCAGTTCAATTTTTTTTGTCTCAATCACAGCTGAGAATATAATCATAGAATCATAGAACAACGAGGTAGGAAGAGACCCATCAGATGATCAAGTCCAACCATTCCTATCAAACACTAAACCACGTCCCTCAGCACCTCGATAGTTTGAATTGGTAGGAGAGGTAGTGTTACTGTTGTTCTCTTTGGTGCTTGACTTTCAGGGATTTGATATCTCTGGTAAAGTAATAAAAAGCCTGCAGGAACTTCAGCCCTGGTGTTATGCCAGAAAGATTTGTTCTAAAAAGTTTTACAAAGGTAAATAATGCCAGTGTGATAATTTTTTATTAAGATGAGTGAGAAAATTGAGCTTTTTATCTTTTTAAAATGCAATCCAAAGGCAGTATTTCATTCTCTTTTTATCCAATAAAATAACTGAAAATAGTTTTTACTTGAAACAGAGATAAGAAAATACTGGCGATTAAAGATAATGTTGTGGAATGTCTGGCAGGGTTCAGTGCATCAATAACCCTGACACGTAATTAAAGTAATTGAAAATGCCCTGCGTGTGTTCTCTGATAGAAGGCAGGAAAAGATCATTGAGGTACCAAAGCTCTTGCACAATACTAGATGTATTTTAAAATCAATCTCTTTTATTTTTTAATCTTTTATTTGAGCCCTTTAAATCTCCATAAAGGCAAACCTAAACCTGCATCAGAGCCTTCAGCTAGTCCTGTTGGGATAGAGTGGCTCGTATTTCATTTAGTTCATTTCTAAGGTCAGCAAAAAGAACTGGATTTCAGCTGAGAAACGGAGCCATGACAAACATCATCTCGCTCCCTTTTCCTATCGGTTTGGTTTTTTTTATATTCCAGTATTGAGTCCCTGGCTCTCCCCTATTTTTTTTTTTTTTTTTAATAGGACATGCTAGTTCTTCTCTTTCCTTTGTCACAGTTGGCTGAAAATAATCCTGGGATAAGAGGAAAACTTGTTGTTTTCTAGGAGGGAGGCATCATTCTAGTTTTAGGTTACTTTATTTCCAAATGAATCATGGACATCATTGACTCGGAACTCTGCACTGGTAAGAATTCAGAATCTTTTGGGGGCACTTGGATTTTTACAGAAGGAAAGAAATCAGATGAGACTCTGTAAATGACTTCAGGAAATACATTTGGGAAAGTATTTTCCATTAAAAAACAGTAAGAACAGTAAGATTTGGTTTGCCTCAAGTTCAGACTCTGTCAAGAGTCAAAGTTCTTTCTGGATTTTTCCTCCTCAGAAAGTGGTGAGTGTATCTGACCTTTAAAGATCTGGAAGTAGAACACCAGTTTTCCACAGAAATGCTCTGTTTGAAATCATTTGCTGCTGTTTGAGTGCCAAGAATTGAGGTTTTCTCCGTCTGTCCCTCCCCCCAGTCCTGTCCCTCAAAAGGTTTTTCCTCTAATACTTGACCGAATCCTTGTTTTTCTGCTAAGAACACATTGAAGTGAGCTCAGAATTCCATGTCATTATAACTATGTCCCTGTTGAGCCGTGGTCATGTGCAGGTAGTGAGCCCCTGGCTTCTTCCCAGTTGGAAATGTGAGCTTGATTTTGAGCTACTTAGACAAAAATGCAGGCAAGGAGCCTCACTTTGCTGCTTGTCTTCTTAGCGTACATCGTGCACGATCAGAGTATTCTGTCTATGGTCTCCTACCATGAAAAGTGAAGAATGCTCTTTTAAAAATAGCTTCTCAAAATTAAGAAACAAAGAATGAAAGATGCGTGTTGCTGGCGTGAAGGAGATGTATGTTAGTGACTTTTGTTGTATCTTATTAGAAATCCTTGCACAGTAAATGCTAAATTGTTCTTGATTCTTGCACTTTAAATGATCTCATGGTGTCCAAAGGGTTGATCTACATAAGCATATACAAGTCCATCAGCCTTCAAGAAGGATTCCTGTGGCTCTAGAAATGTGTGGGGTGTAAGGGCTCAGCACTTGGTCCCCTGTGACGATCGGATGCAGTCACAGCTCTTTGGAGAAGTTCATCACTAAACATTGGCTCAGAGGGTACAGGGTTGGGGTATTTCTGGATCTATTGTCCTGTTGTGCAGTTGAACAATAGTGATGTTTTATCCGTGCCTCAGGGGGAAAGAATCAAGATCAGCATGACTGGAAGTATAATGCAAATATGTAGAAAATCTGTTCTATACATAAAATTCAATGTCTTTTCTCCTAATCAGTGTTCAGGGCAAGCACAGGGAGCAATCCGTGTTTCAGTTAGGTTGGGATTGAGTTTGTGAAAGTCACTGGAGTTAAATTAGCACACCCGGTGCTGGAATACGTTGCTGCAGCACTTGGGATCTGAGGATGAACGGGCTCCAAGCTGTTAACCTTGAACAATCACCGGAGCAGAGGAGTCCTGAGATTCATTAAATCATCGCTGCTGAGGTCAGGGGAACTTAAGTCAATGGAATTAAATCATAACATATGCTTAAATGGTTCTGTTTGGTTAGGAATAAAATCAAGCATGTAGAACGTAAGTTCAAGAAGGTATTTAAGTTTCAAAGATACAGAGAAGGATGTGACTTGGATATATGATCTGCTCAGGTACCTAGTGGGCAGAGGCAGCCTATTGCATTTATAGATACCTAAATACCTTACAAAAGCATCTTACATTCAAAGTGGTGAGCTTTGAGCATTCTGCCTTTTCAGTTTTATTGAATTGCATCTGGGAAGTGTTGAGTTGCTGCAAAATCTAGGCAGGAGGATGAAGCCTGACGGTGGCTCCGTCTGAGCCCTATGAAATCTGCTTCTTGTTCTACAGAAAATGCGTGTGCACAAGAATGGCAGCAGCAGCCACTCTCTGGGTTTATTATAAATTCTCTGATGTCTGATCTATGTGGAATCTTCAATCACAGGTTGGAATAGGTTCCCAGAACAGGTTGATGAGAACTGGCTCAGCTCTGGACTGTTACAGCATTTCCAAGCTCTAGCAGAGTCTGTGTTGTGATAAGGAGGTAAGGATGGGTTATGGCAACCTAAGGAGAGGGAGAGTGCTAGAACAGTCTGTCTAAGATCAAACTCCTAAAGCCAGACTGGTACCCTGTAGACAGGGTTAGCTTTGCTTTGAGAACACCTGGGAGCACGGATCGATGATGTACTGAGGGACATGGGTTAGTGTTTGATAGGAATGGTTGGACCCGATGATCCAGTGGGTCTCTTCCAACCTGGTGTTTTTATGACTAAATGTCAGTGAAACATGAAGTTCTTGTACAGTAACTATAATGCTTGGAAACAAAACACTTCCTTAGTTGTCTGTGGACTGAAAGTCTGTGCAGTTCATGAGTGTATCTCCACCTTCCCAAACACAGACATGGAAACCCCATCTGTATGTGTGAGCCGATGCAGACCCAAACCCATCAGTGGCTCCCGAGTAATTGTCTCCTGACAGCTACAGGGAACATCAGAATAACCCCCTATGGACTGTTACGCAGCAAAAGTAACTGGATGTTTTGGGAAGCTGTGAGCAGCACTGTGATAACTGTGTCTCGTTTGGTTCTGGTGTCAGTCTTGCCTTGAGAATTTTATTTGGAAACTGTCAGCCTAAGGTGAAAGACTGGTAGATGGGGTTGTGAGCGTAGAGAATCTCTCTGATTGCATTAGGAAAATGGGGGAAATTGAAATTCCTGCAAGCCAAAACGTTTGAAAGAATTGCATAGCAAGAGGCTAATTGGATATTTTTCCCCGAAAAAGCGTTATGATGTGTGCCAGAGAAAGCTGTAAGAAATCTGGTGTCCAGATGCATTTATTTCTTGTGGCTAAATGCAAAGCTCCCGTTGACAGCTGGTATCTGCAAATGATTCCAGGAAACAGATGATAGCAGTGAATTGCCACTGGGGAATCATCACAAAGGCAGGTAGCATAACTGTTTTACACAGACCCTTGTCTCCTGCCCCAACGCCTCTAAACTCACTCTCACTACTGAGCACTGCGTTTCAAGAAGGTGGTAGCTTCCCTGAATTAACAATAAGCACTTGGGCAAAGAACTGACTTAATTTAGGAAGATTCCTGTTGGCTTCGATAGCTCGGAACGTGGCTCTGTTAGAGCAGCCTCCTAAATCCCACAGTTCCTACGTGGGTTTGAGCAACGGATTTATAGTTTGTTTGCAGAGCAGAGACTGGATGTTTTTATCACAGATAAATCTATGTCTGTGTGTGCCGGAGAAGGAAAAGTGCAAGCCTCAAGGAAAGAAAGACATCTCGGCTAAAGAATCTGCAATAGTGCAGAATGCAGAGATGAGCCTAGGATGAGAGGAAAACAAGTAGTTTTACATTTGCAGCCTGTGGAAGTCTTTTACCAGATTGAGGGTATGAGGATCCCACCCTGAGCATGCAGCTGCATGACGGGATGGACTGTAGTCGCTTCCCTGGCCTAAAATCCTCTGAATATTCCGTTATTAAAGCCACAGCACAGCTGTTTGCTCGAGGCACCTCACTTATCTTCTGGTTATTGAAACATCCCTTTCACCTTTGAAGGGTCAGAGCAGCTAGAATTGCTGTACAGGGAAAGGTCTTTTCTTCCTACAATGTAATTGATAAACAAAAGAGTCTGAAAAACAATAATCTCATTAACATTAAATGGATAAATTTGCCTCTTCTGGTGCAAAAATGTTGTCTGTAAAGACTGAAAAAGTTACAACCTTTCTAGGGAAGAGAAAGGGGGAGTGTAGTGGTAGATGAGCTTAGTCAGGAGATGGATGAGGGGGCGGGAGGTTGATATTGATCTCTGCCCATGAATTAGGTAGGTCCTGTCTGATAAAACATCCTCGTTTCTCTAGGTGTCATCACACATTGCCAAAATATCACGCTTAACAGCTCAACTCTGAGCGAGGCCTCTTCAGCCTTTAAATGTGACCATTTGTAAGAGTGGGATGGAGGTGTTCAAATAACAAAAGCAGCAGCGTGAGGGTACAGACAATTAAAACTTCGTTTGACACATCAAGTAGGAGTTTCCATTTCAGGGAAATGAGACTTTTGAGATTACACTGTCTTGGCTTCAACTATCACAGGTATAAATGGCACAGAACCCTCATCCTACTGGTATCCAAAATGAAGCAACCTAATACGTAATTAAGCAATAGAAACTTATGAAGGATGAGAATTTTACTCAGTGAAACTATTCAAACTATTAATGGTGAAATGACCTTTGAATTCCTCTGAATTTATTAGCTTTGAAAATGGTGTTGGTAATGAAAAATATTAACTGCTGCTCTTATAAATAAAAAAAAGACGCTTCTTATTTTGAAATCTGTCACGTAGGAGAAAATGTTGTTACAGTAAGCGTTTGCGGATAAGTAGGTACGTACGGCCTCCCTTCTGATAACAGGTTTTCCTCAAATGCTGAATCAAGTTTGCTGAGTCTTTAACGTGGCACTGCAGGCTATGAAATTACTTTGTCTTATAACAAATTATTCAGAAACTTTTTATTAGATGGAGGACAGCCAAGTCTCTACTCTGGGCTACAAATAATCCAGACAGAAACAGTGCTCAGGAGTCTCTTGCATATTAAAGCTGCCAGGAAATAAAAATCCCTTTCCTTAGCATTAACGTCTAACTGCTCTGAACTTCTCTGTGTGACTCCATGGATGCTTTTTGGCAGTGGGAGTGCTCACACCTCCATGGGACAAGAGAGCATTTTCCTGCAATGTCTGTTGAGGGGGTTGTGATAGGGACAGGATGAAAGGGAATGGCCTTGAGCTCCACCAGGGGAGGTTCAGGCTTGACATAGGGAAAAAATTCTTCCCGGAAAGGGTCACTGGGCAGTGGCAGAGGCTGCCCAGGGAGGGGGTTGAGTCACCTTCCCTGGAGGTGTTTAAGGGACGGGTGCATGAGGTGCTGAGGGACATGGGTTAGTGTTTGATAGGAATGGTTGGACTCGATGATCCGGTGGGTCTCTTCCAACCTGGTGACTCTGTGATTCTGTGATTCAGATTTTTGTTTCATTTACCACAGAATTTTGCTCAGTGAATGGGGTTTGGTCTTGGGAAAAGCTTCTTCAGCTTTTATCCAGTTAGCTAAGCTGAAGGCAGGACACTTAGTAGATTTCTGAAGGTTTTACAGTGCTTCATCCTGGAGTTATGGAGACTGCACTAATGTGTTTAAAGATTTAGGGTCAGATTACCACCATTCTGGTTTGGGAATGCGTGTGGCTTGTGCCTCTGAACCCGTGTGACACTTGCTACTGTCACAACTGTCATTATTTTCTGTGATTTGACGTGTGCTGGTAAACTTATCTGTTCTGAGTAATTCTCCTTGGCCAACTGGGATCTGCTAAGCGCAAGGTTGTCTGACACCTAATTCCTCTGCAGAAAGCTCTCGTCGTTTCCTTACAGTGCCTGCCTCCCGAAGGGGTTGCCTCAGGACACCTTCTTCTTGTCTCTCTGTTTGACAGTGAGTCACATCTTTGCCTCAGTTCCCTTCCCTCCAAGGTCTGGTTCAAAGCAGTTTGGAACAAGGCGTTTGATAATCCAGAGACCTCTGATTTGGCAACACTTCTGTTTCTGGTACCTTCTCTGTTTGGCTGTAGGAACCTCAGAGTTTCATCTTCTCCTTTTCTTGCTGTTTCAGGGCTTCTGAACACGTTCTTCACATTCAAAAATATCTGGATCTCGGGTGTGAGTCCTACATGTAATTGAATCTCTTCTCCCTGCTTTATCCTACTGCCTGGCGGTGCCAGGGAGGTACTTCGTACAAACCAGGGCCTAAAATGGCAGGCAGAGTGCGGCTGTGGTGCAGCTGAGCTGCTGCCCTGGGCTGAGCTGCCACAGGGACTGGCTCAGTCCCGCGCTGTGTGCCCCTGGACTGCGGAACACAACTTGGTAGAGCAATTAGTTTTGATGCACACGTAATCTAGTCTCATATTTTAGTGCTGCATTTCTTTTCTTGAAGGGCTGAGACCCTTTTCTTACTGTTAGTGTGAGCAACAGTTCCACAGCATCTCCAAAACTTAAGTCATTTCTGTAGGTTTGGGTATATCGATGGGCACAATGACTTCAGGCTTTTTTTCTTTTTTTTAAATTTTATTTTAAGTCTTAACTTATGCTTTTTCCGTTTGACTTATTTTTCCATAACTGGTTGGATTTGAATAGTGTTGTCTCTAGCTTCCTCCATGTCCTTCAACACTGCAATTTTTCAAAAGTTTTTCAAAGCTGAGGAGAGTGGGAACGACTTTACTGTTTCACTTACTCATCAACAGCACAAGAAACTGGAAAGTGAGAATCTGGGTATCAGCAGTGCAGTAAGAAAATAAAAATGCTAAAAGAAATAACCAGATATTATTACATCAATTAATTGTCATTCATTCCAGCGCTTGCAAAGTAAATGCAAAATAAATTAATCCTTGACATCTAATCAGTATTGCTGCATAGACAATTTGTTGTATTATTCAGAATGCTGCTACCTGCAAACTGACAGTGAGTTATCCCCAGAGAGAGGGTTAATTCTTAATCAAAGCATGTCGCATTAGAGAAGACCTCTATTAATCAGAAATGAGATTGTTTGTGAAGACAATTACTTGGTTTTAACACAGGGAAATTAGTTTATTTTATAGGAATATTAGTGTATTGTTGTTCTTATACTCATTTATTGTAATTCTGTAGAGTTCACCGTGGTGCAGTAAATGGAAGGAAATTAGAAATGCTGTGCGTGGAATTAGTAAATCCAACATTGCAACTGGTTTCCATTCCTTGAGAAGTTGAGACACGTTCATGTTGCTAATTCTAGTAATTTATAATTTCTGTAACGCAGGGAGTGGGATCCAAAGGAATCTCACCGTGTCGATGGGCTTGAGTTGCATTTGTTTTCCTCAAAAGCTCTGAGAAATCACAGGTTAACAAGAGAATCCTGTGCAAAAACAAGCTCCAGCCCTCAAATCCACTGGTGTTCTTTAACAGACCTGTAAGGACTGGGAAGCTTTTCAGAACTTTAATCTTGGTGTAAAGCTAAATGGAACTCTTTCAGTATTTAAAACTCCTTTTGTAGCCACCCACCCCGTCTGGTCTTACCAGGGTGTTTCTGGGAGACAGCAAGAGTGCAAGGTGCTTGTGTGGGTGGGAGGAAGGTGATTGTTTAGAAGTGACCTCAGAGTGCTGGGCACAAAATACCAGCATCGTGCCTCCTGGGACTCCTAGGACCGGGACAGGGTTTTTAGCCTTTCAGTTGACCCGTGCCAGCAGCTGGTCTGGAAACCCAAGAGAGGGTCTGTCTGCCTGGTTCCTGTGATGCTCTTGTGATTCACCAGCTCTGCCTTTTGGTACAAAGTGGTTGGTGATAGCTTTTTGTTTGGGAGACTGCTCAGTGTAGCTGGAATTTAGAAATCCTGTATGAGTAGCTTTGGGCGAGCGGCGGTAGGCTCTGTTCTGCTCTTATGAATGAACCTCAGAGGCTTCTGTGATTTTCAGAAGTGTAAATGAAAACAGAAGTAAGTCATAACTGCATAGATCATGTTCAGTTCTCAGGGGGAATTACATGTTCTCATAGATGGGTAGGGTTAACCAAGAAAGATTAGCCGTCATGGGACCCCTGAGGTGATAGGGAATGGGAGTCTGGGGCAGAGCTGCAGGAACTGGCAGATGTGTAGTTGGAAAAAACGTAATGATAATGAAATGAGGATGGAAAGGGTGAGGAAAGATAATCTTAAAGCTTGTTTGGGAAAGCACAAAGCTATGCAGAAGCTATTTGCTATCCCTCAAATGGAGTGTGACTCAGCAGCTGGATGTCTCTGCCTTTTGCTGTTTGCAGACTCCGGTGTTTCAGTTCAGATCTTAAAAAAAACCAAAACACAAACCCAAACCAAAAACCAGCAAGGCTTCAGTTGCATCTTGAAAATGTGGTATCTTGTGGCTTCATTCCCATAACTGGGGAACGTACTTGTGACACATCATTGTGTCTGGCTCTCTGTTACTGTCAGAATTAAAGAAGACTTAAGCTGAAGACACAAGAACTGCAGAGGAATGAAGTGTCTGGAGTACGTGTGTGCACAGAGGCATGTGCAGGTGGACACGTGTAAATATAACATATCCGCTCTGTGTCTGTACAAATCGGAAGTCATTATTTTAATCAGATTTTAATTTAAGTAGCATTTTTGTTTTGCGCTTCTTTGCAGCAAAGATACAAACTGTTTGGCCCTACAAAGCTTTCATCGATACGCCAGTGTACTTTACGTAAAGGTCTCCGTTTCTCTAAACAATGCAGATTGTCATGCTTAGGAATGTTTTTTGGAAGCCTGCACCTTGTAACCATCTTTTGAGAAAATCATAAAGATAGAAAGCTCTGTAACTTCTTCTCAGCAATATAAACTCAGCTTTGCACTGCTGTGAACTCTCCTTGGGAGTGTCTTGCACAACCACAAAGCTGGCCTGGGGGACAGTAATAAGCTCTTGCCACCTGTAGGTTAAATAGAAGAGGCAGAAGCTAAGAGGAAGCTTGGGGAACTTCTTATGTAGTCTGTTTTCAAGGCAGAAATATTGACTAGAAATTCTGAATGCTTTACAGTCCTCAAGAATACCAAAGAGCCTTCCTTCCCAAAATATAGTCGCCATGTGGCTCTCTTCCTGGCATTTTCTTTCTTTCTCAGAGAGAAATGTTATTTATTTTACTTCCTTTTTCTTTTTCTTAATATAGGCTGAACCTTACTTCTTACAGTTGGAGCAGAAATTAACTCTTCTTTAAAATCTAGTCTTTCTTTCCAAGACTAATTATTCCTTCCTTAGAGGTTCAGTAAAAAGTAAATATTTATTCGGCTACAAAAGAAAAAATTATGAGCTTAGCGTTAGACCCAAAGTGCTTGTGCAATGTGGCACTGAACGTGTGGAGGAGTCCAAATATGCTGAAATTAAGATTTGTCATTGGTGCTTCTTAGAAAAACTGAAGAAGAGCATAAAAGAACAGCTTTCATGAGACATATTTCCTCACTAGCTCTACTGCTATTTCTGTGCTTAGAGAATTAATTGGAATTTGGGTTGGCAGCGGCAATAAGTAAGTTTGTCAGTGGACATGACAGCTTAGTGCTTCTGCATCTTCTAGGACTGGGATGCGTGGGTGAGGTGTTCCCAATACATATCTGAAAATCATTTCTAACACTTTTTCCTTTTTCTGGCCAAAGAGTCTGGCTTATACTGCTTGGAAGTAGCAGTGAGGACTTCCAGAAATCCTGTAAAAGCACACACGGGTGGTCCAGGATGCAAAAGGAGCTGCAGCTGTGACTGCCGCTGGGTTAAGGACTTGAACCAACTGGGATCTTTGGTTCTTGTTTTCAAGGTTTCCTTAAAATCTCGGAAGGAGGTCTGCCTCCTTCCCTGTGAACACAAGGTATGGATGCGTATGCACTGCTCCGTTTCCTAGCAGGACTTAGAAAGTCAGTGTTTTCTTAGCTGTAAGCTGGCTCTGACTAGTAGAAGATTCTTCTTTTTAATGTCACTATTCAGGGCATGTGCCTTGACAGAGCTGTCGTAGCATGGAGACATCCTAATGAAGAAAAGAGTATTTACCCTAAGAAAAAATAGCCATGAGAAAGAAACAAAGTCATTACTGAAATAATCCAGAAATCCAGGTTGTAAGGAAATAGAGTTTTAACTTTACCTCTCTCAGAAGAGTGATTAGCAGAATGTATTTGATGCCAGGGGAGCCACATGGAAATTCTTATGACATAAAGATTTGAGGAGCTAATCAGAATTTCAGCTATGTCAAAGTTTCGGTAAGCATGTATTTTTAGCAGCTCTGGGCCCTGTGTGAAAGCATGTAGATTAAATTTCAGGCTTAATGTAAAGTAATTTGGAATGAGGCTATTTTGGAGCGAGGAATGGTTTCTCTGTAGATGGGAGCTGCCATAAATCCTCAAAAAAAAAAAAAACCCAAAAAACCTATTTGGCACAACTGTGAGGTTTCTTTCTTTGAGAAATGCCTTTCAGATTGACACCAGACGTGTATATTATTAACAGGTCGCTCAAAGCCCATTTGTTTTTTAGAAGTCACATTCTGTATCCAGTTCCTTCTGCTTTTTCCAGATGTAGAGCAAAATGATGGCAAACATTGAGAGGTTTGGGTTTCATTGCGGGTAAATACGTGTTCTCAACCCATTTTTTGGTTGTTGAGTATTCTTGCCTGCCCCGAATAGTGGTGATGACTACCTCTAGACTTGGGTGAATGAATAAAACAACCACTTTCCTAGTGTTGAAAACACTGGAATAAGTTTAAGCTTTGAAGGGGGTTGAGTCTCAGGCCACCCAGAAGAGGTGTCCTCATGATAAGACTGAGAACAACTAGGAAGTCATCAGGAAGGATCCTTACCAGGACCCACAGCACAGTTTTGCGCTGTCAGCGCAAAACTGTGCTGTGGGTCCTGGTAAGGATCCTTCACGTGTTTAGAGCCCTTGTAAGCGTTCTGGATAAGCACATAGGTTAAAGCATCCATAGCAAGAGCTGCTGAAGGGCTGTGATGTGAAACAGATGCTGGTTTTCAAGATACGACAGGGTACAAAAGTGCCTCCCTGGGTAGGGGAGAGAGAAGAAACTGCAGGACAGAACAATTTAAACAGTGAGTGATGGAAACACCAGGGGGAGATGTTCTCAGTGGCCTTCCAAAACTCATTTTGTCATCATACTAAATAATAGTGTATTTTTATGCAGCAGTAAATGCTGCAGAGATTCGTTTGTTACAAGCCCTATCGATGACCTGCCTTTCATAATTAAGTTGACTTGCTCTGCAGTGCCCCTGGCAAGCGTTACTCAAAGTGATGTAGCCCAGAATGACACATCTTGATCTCTGGGGCTCACAATTCAACTGTTAACGCTCTCCCAGTGATTTTCTCAAGTCTTTTCCAGACGTAATGGTGGCTGGATGGAATATGCTTTTGGAAGGAGAGACGGTGTGCTGGTTGGGAACAGCTCTGCATTTCTGTATATACCATGCAGCGAGTTCTGTTTCTTTTCTTTCCAGCCAAAAGTTGTAGCAGATTGTTGGAGATAAAATAATGACAGGGTAGTAAAATCCCAGCAAAGTAATGGGTGAGGGATAGCTCGTCGTTAACAAATAATGCTGCAGTATATAGATACAAACCAGCTCATGTACAGCAGGGAGAAATAAAAAGTATAGCATAGAAAGTAAAAGGGTTCATTAACTGAGGGAGGAAAACAAAGTATTCACAAACACTGCAGGCAAAGGCAAGAAAAGAAAGTTGAGGAAACAAAAATAATTACGTGAGAAGTCTACAGAAGTAGTTTCAGATTACTTCAGATTGTGCTAGAGTTTGTTGCAGGAAGCCCATTCCCATGCTAAGAGAGAGACAAACATGAAGCCGTTCCCAATATCCCTCTGAAGAGGAAGAAAAAAAAAAGTATTTTTCATTGAACTGCTGCTCTAGTTCTCAGAGGACCTGAGCTCTCTTTCTGACCTCTTAAAATTTCCTGGGCCACCTTGGGCAAAGCCTTGAATCCCTTTTGTCTCAGGGTTTTATGACTAATCACTGTGCTGAAGCAGCCATGAGGATGGGGGAATGGGCTCAAGCTCCTCCAGGAGAGGTTTAGACAGGACATTAGGAAAAATTTTTTCACAGAAAGGGTCACTGGTTCCTGGCAGAGGCTGCCCAGGGAGGCGGTTGAGTCACCTTCCCTGGAGGGGTTTAAGGGATGGGTGGACAAGGTGCTGAGGGACATGGGTTACTGTTTGATAGGAATGGTTGGACTCGATGATCCCGTGGGTCTCTTCCAACTTGGTGATTCTATGATTCTGTGATTAATGATGAGGACCGGCTGGGAATTTTTGTGGTGTACATTCTTGTTAAAAAGTTGCTCTCTCATCAGAACCCAAACTTTTAATGGGAATGTACCCGTTCGCATAAATCTATGGCAAGGTTTGTTTTGGAGTTTGGGATAGACACTGTGCAAAGTGAGAGAGCTCAGCCCAAATAGCTGTGGTCCTCTGAGCAGTGAGGATGTGAGGGCTCTAGTGTTTCAGGTTTACTCAAGTGTATGAGTTTCTCCAGCACTGGTTTGTCCCTCAGACCCAAGACACCTCTCTTGTGACAGTGAGTGGAGCTGAGAGTCTCGGCTTCCCCGGGTACCAGGACTTTCTGGACTGCTAGAGTGCAGCAACTCTTGATTTTCTTCCCCTACCTGACCTATGAAGTAAATAGTAATCAGGCTACTTCTCGTGAGCTGCTTGGTTGGGTAAGTTGAGCTGGTGACAGCAAAGGCAGCAGAACTCATGCGAAGGCTTCTTCTCATTGATGGAAGAGAGCTGTCTCTTGCCCTTTCCCCTGCAGCTCTCCCATCTTCTCTCCTGGACTATTCCCCCCTACATTTCACTGGTCTGTGCCTCCCCTGCACCATCCCAGGACCCAGTTAGCCAGTTCAGTGAAATGCTAGAAAATTGTCTGCCTTTTTTTTTTTTCTCCTCTTTTTTTTCCCCTTGTCCGACTGCTGTTTTCCATCATGTTAGCACCTTTGGACAGGGTTTTGCTATGAGCTAGAGCCAGCAGAAGAAATCAGCAGAAACAGCAGTCGGGCAGGAGGAGGGAGATTGGGAAGGAGGGGGCATCCTTTTTGGCAGCAGCATCGTCTTATTGTGTCCTGTGGAGATGTACCCTGCCAGTCATCCAATTAAAAGGTCGTACTAGGAAGGGCATGGAGGAAAAGCAGAAGAATAACACTGGGAGCAAGAGGAAAATAAGATAAAATAATATCCTGGAGAGAGTCCAGCTCTGTGCTGTATAGACTTCATGCTTTTCCATGCATGAGTAATGAGTTGATTGCCATTTTGACAGGCTGTCCTGGATTTGGATAACTAAGAGTCAAGCCTCTAGTGCCAAGGCTATTCTCTTGGCTTTCTTCAGAGAGAGAAAAAAAAAAAGAGGCAGACACCCCTGGGAAGTGATTTATATAACATGGTTTGTCACTGGCTGGAGGTACCAGAGCATCCCAAATGAGTACAGGAGGAGCCTGGACCACTAACCTTGACCAGGGGGAAAGCTCTTCCGGTTAACAGTCCTGACTGCAACTTTGGTTCATCATGAACTGGACAATCTCTCTTGGAGACATACTGTGCCGAGCACGCTGCACGTCTCCATCTGAAAGCCCTGATGTTTCCAGGGAGGCCTAGAGCTTCCGCCCTGAGGCGCCGAGTTGTTCAGAAACTCCAGCAACTCTCTTGACATATGCAAGTAGCCCTCCCACGGCGACCTGAAGGCAGTCAGATGATTCATATCTCAGTGAAGTGACACAGGCAACCCAGGACACGCGTGTTCCCTCAAGCCACCAGAATAAGATCAGGCGATGTATATCGCCTGATCTTATTCTGGTGGCTTGAGGGAACACGCGTGTCCTGGGTTGCCTGTGTCGCGAGTTCCAGCCTTCCAGGGGTTCTCGGTCTTGCTTCCCTTGCTGTGCTTTTGTGGCATGTGCTTGCAGGGATGGTGATGGGACTTGTCCGTTCCGTGGGGCTGGGATTTTTCTGACAGCGTCGGTCTTGTCTGTTTTGAGACACCTCACTCCCCTTTATAATGTCCCCAGTGTGTCCCCGTAAGGGAGGATGCTCCGGGGATTGATGTGAGGCCAGTAGTGTCCTCGAACACAAGTGCCCTGGAGTTTGAAGCATGTCTGAGTGGATCACATTTGGTCAGCGGAAGATTAAAACTTGAATTATAATTTTTTCTTCCATTCCATTTGAAATTGCAAATGCACTTCTCTTTGGTGATTATTTCAGGGGAGACCCGCTACTCCAGGGATCCTCTAATTATCTGTGTATATTTTATTCAAATACACCCCCAGGACGGCTGGTGCTCTCAGTGGAAGAGGTAATGAGAATGTAAATGGAGGAGCGAAATATCTAGGTGAGAAATCCAGATGCAGTTGAGTTCTCAGCAGTGTCTGAGGGCGGATATTTATTCTGCTATGTAAGCAATAACTTGATCTGCTTTAGGATTGAGTCCTGAAATAGAATACGCTGCCAGAATATACTCTAAAAGCTTAGTGGTGGTAACGTGCGGGTAAGTTCCTGCGAGTGGAAGGTAGTGCCGAATGTAAAGGGGGAAAAAAAATAAATTAAAAAAAGTGGATAAAGTCAGGAACTTGAAGGCAAACCAAACCAAATCCATGCTTAGAGGACAGTGCGTTTTCTGACTGACTTATAGAAAACAAATCTACTGGGCCATGATTTGAAGATATATCCATTTAATAGGAATGATATATCCATTTGATAGGAATGGTTGGACTCGATGATCCGTCCCTTCCAACCTGGTTGTTCTATGATTCTAAATACTAGTTAGGTTTGTTCAAACTTTTCCTTTTGGAGGTGAATAGCGATGATGAAATGTTTTAGAGTTTGACTGCTATTATAAATTTAATCGTGTAGAAGATTTACAGCAGAACAAACGGTAAATAATCCTAATCTGTACCAAGATTCTCATTACGCAAGCTGCAAAGGATTTAGAAAGTGAGTCGTTCCTTCTTAGATCATTTTCTTGAAAACCAAAGGCTGAATCTGGCAAGGATTGTTAAAAGAAAACAGAAAATTACCAAGAAGGTATTAGTACACTCGATGTGAGTAAATAATTGGGTTTGTGTTTTGAGGATATAATATTCTTGATTGAGCTGTCAGCAGCTTGAGCTGCGCAGCCTTTCATATGGATATTTGCATGTGTCATTCTGTTGTCGGAGATAAACACGCATGGACTTCTTTGCATGTATAATAATGTTATTCTCAGTTCTGTGATAAGACCAAATGAAAGCACATTCTTTCTTCCCTCTTGATGCTGTTTGGCAGCCAAGACATCCTTTGGTTTAGCAAACTTGAAAATAGTTTCCTGCAATTTTGTGCAAAAAGAAGAAGGGGAGATGAAGGTTAAAGGATAAAATGAGCTTCCTGGTGTGAGAGGGGTGAGCAAAACGCTCAGGTCCAACTCTGGAGGGGAGCAAAAGAGAAGAATGTGTTGCTAAGTCTTGGCGATTGGTGCTCAGATTCCAACAGAAGCAGTAATCTGTATGTGCTAGTGCAGAACCCTTTTTAAGGATTCAACTGGAATTTCCTTGCAGGACTTTATATAATCTTGACCTGAAAAAGCGGATGAAGTTTCTGGTGCTTTATCATGAATAGGTGAGATAAAGCTCCAGATCTTTAGGATTCAGGATGGGTGCAGATACCATTGATAACATTCTGACAACTCTCCCCACACAAGAAACCAGATATTAACAAAAATATTAACAGATAAAACAGGTTTGTTTTTCAGCACCTGTGAGGTGCTCGTAAGGACATCAGTATCTCTGTTAATCTTTCTCCTCCTCCTTTTGGCTCTGCTGTTACTTCCTCAGACACACTTCCTTTTACTTAGATGAGGATTTAGTTTTATGGAAAATCAAGTGTCCTGCTGACATATGAGAGTTCAGTGCTGAGCCAGCCAGACTCTCTTCCTTTCATTTTCTCCGTGGATGATGATTAGATAGATGGCAAAACTTTCATGATGAAGGGAATAACCTTTCTGGAGATGCAGTGATCAGGTTGGGTGACGATCAAGTTTGAGATCTGGAGTACTGAAACGAGAGCCTGGAAATGAGGGACTAATAGACTGAACTAAGGAGCAACAATACTGAAATGAAGCAGGTATTGATTTCACTGGGGTGGAACATCAGATTTTATTGATCCAAGAGATAAATATTGAGTGAAATAGCATCATGTGTTCCCTAACCCCGTGTGATTGTTATTCCTCTGGAACAGTTTCCCTTCTTTTCCCTTGTCTTTTCCCAGAAGATATCATCTTCCCTTCGGCTGCCCTGAGCTCCTGCTGCTTTTGCAAAGCCAGCGTTGTTTCCCACCTAGATCTTGTAAACATCAGAGGCAGGAAAAATGGCTGTGATGGTGTAAATCGATAAAAGCCTATACCCCAAAGCTATTAACAAACTAAAAAGATGCTTGAAAATCCAAACAACCTCTTATAAAATAATAACAAAAGGCTATGCAGCATCATCAGGTTCTTTTCTCCACTTACACAAAAAGAAGTGAAATCTCATTTTAAGGAAGTGATGATATTTGATCGTTTAGGGGGAAAAATGACTTCATTCTTAATGATGTTTAAGGCTGTCACTGGGATATGTTTTGTTGTTACCTTCACGTAAACACCAGTTTATGAGTCTACAGAAATTTTGCTAATAGTGAGTAATTAGAGGGAAGAAGCAAAGAAGATAATACGGGACAGATACCATAATGGAACTGTTACTTTAGAACCACACAGATGGCTCTACCTTTGTGTCAGTGTGATGAAAATTCAAATGTTGCAGACTTCAAAATCAGTTATGTGATTGCAGAATGTTTGTCTGGGCGAGTACCAGCTGTGTTTGAGGAGAGAGGACTTCTGCTGAGCATCTTGCTGGTACTATCGGTTGAAATGGTTTTTTAATTGTATGATATTTGTAAAGAATTGTCAGGGTTTGAAATTGTTTAAGGTTCTGCCTGCTGCATTGTGAAAACTGTACAGAAAGGGAAATGAGTGAGGATGGCGGTAGTACAGAAAGGGGGAGGAAGAGACAAATATCTGCAAATTCTCTCTGGGCCTACTCTGCCCATCCGAAGCACCATCTCGTTTTGTTTCCTACTGAAAATAACTTCACAATGGATTTCAAGCAATCGTTAAGCCTGCAGGCAGCGAGACAACATCGACTTTCACTCTGTGGAGCAGTGGCAGTTCTGTGCTGCCCAGCGTTACCTCTGATTCTCAAGCTTCTCAAGTTGTCAGGTTAAGCAGGTGATGGGAAACATAATTGGAATTTAGACCTGCATTATGATAGTTCACAGAGATTTCCCATTGGCCTCGTCGCTAAATCGATTTTTGTCTTATTTCAGCATGGGGAAGCGTAGAGAAATTGGAAGAGTCTCGCAGCAAACTCCCAGCCAGCAGAAACTTGGCCACTGGAAAATTCTGGGTGCATTTCCTTTTTGAGTTTGAAGGGCAAGTTCTGAGTGGAGAGCCCAGAACAACTCAAATGTAAATTAAAGAGCCTGGTACCAAGAGAAATAAAACAGTGGTTTTGGAAAGAGTGGGAGATGGAATGCACCAGGGAGCTGAGCCCATCCAGGCAATAGGGAACAGATGTCTGTTTAACAGCTGCAGCCGCAAGTAGCCGTCTGTGTAGATGGTTTGTTTTAAAATCTTCTCCGAACCCCAGTTAATAGTTGAAATAAACAAACAGGACCAGGCTGCTAGTTCTATTTTTGTTGGATAAGAGCAGAGCTAAAATTTTCCCTCATGAGATGTATAATAGGTTAGGATTAATCACTCAGACGTTGACCTGCTTGTTCTTTAAGAGGCAGCATCTTCTGCTCAAACCTCTGGACTAGTGATTGCTCAGGAAGAGAAATTTTGACAAAAGTAAACGTTGAGCTTTCAAACCTTACATCAGTTTTCCTTCATGGTTTTTGCAGCAGAAACCCCCCCAGTTACAAACTGCTACCTTTCTGCACTGTACTCATCACTGGCATGAAAGCTCAAGAGTAGTTTTTCTTTTAATGTCATTTGGACAGAAATATTTTCTTTGAGTGGGTTAAGAAATTTACTGTTCTCTATTTTCCCAGCGAGCACCGAGTCTGGTTCCTGCGCTCACCACTTGCAGTTTTTGTGGTATAATTATTGTTTAGGAGTGGGGACGCACTGCTGGGTGTATTCTTGTGGAAAAGGGCTCTCAGAAAATACTCTCCAAGCAAAGGGAAGTAAAACCATTTTAAAACTCACTGACATGTTCCAGGCAGCTTTTCTGTTTGATTGACGTACTTAATGCCCTGAGAAATCATGGCACTTTGTAAACAAAATGAATTCATAAACAGAAATGACCTAATGCATCAGGGGCTGAGGAGTGTTGGGCTTGCAGTAAGTGTGGTAAAAGACTGACAGTTTCAGAAGAATCATGACATCATATAACTGCTAAATTCCTTAAACAAAGGGGCAACCCTGAGCATGGTCACAAAGCGATGGTCTGGAATTAATTCCCATCACCTTCCACTTAAAATTTCTTTGCCCAGGGTAAGACATGATGACTTCTTTGTGTCTCACGGAACCGAAGCGACATTTTTCTTCACGTCAGATATGACCAGTGCCTCTCACCCTTAGACTTGATAAAAAGAGTCCTGAAAATGCAGTTTTTACTCCCCTGAAAACGATCCAGATTCTTGGAGACTGAAGTCTTCTCAACTTCTGTAAAAAAACCTGGGCCTTTTTCCCCTCTCCTCACGTCCGCTTTAAAATTTCGCCTCCTGAAGAATGTGGTGGCACTGTTGTTTGCACGTGGCAGCGTTACAGGTGATGCTGTTGCTTCTGCAGCTTGTCTCCTGGGGCTCACGGTCAAGCCAGGGCAGGTTGGAAGTCACTGCCAGTGACTGGTAGAAGTTTTCTTTACTGCTTACTGAAAAATGTGCTAACTTGACTCCCTTTATGGCAGGTAGAATTTCTCTCCTTTCTGACATTTGTGTGTGTGTTTGCATGCAGATGTTCCTTGAGAAGAGGAAAACTGGAGCCTGCGTGCAGGCAGACCTGCCGTAGGAGCTCTAGAAATGTGGCCTGAGGAGCACATGATTCTTACCCATCTTTACTTCTCCTAACTCTGACCTTGCAAGGTTGTTTTTTTTTTTCTTTTGTTCTCATAACGTTCCACCTTTTGAGAAGGTGAACACAAGGTTTTGCTCAAGGTGCTCTAGCTCAGCTGTAGAGCTGTGCTAGGGGAGAAAGACTGTGGGAACAGGTTGGGCACTCAGTTGATCTCCAAAAAACTCCAAAGATTAGTGTTAATTTGTACTGGCTGTGGATTTGCGAGTGTAAGATCGTAAAATTTAAATGCTGCCAGCAAATTTGGTGCATAGCTGTTTATTATTGGTCTTGTTCTTCAGCTGTTTAAAGCTCCCTTGTTTTACCAGGGATATGGCTCTTCCCACGCCTTCCTGCTTTTCCCTTTCAGCACCCTTGTCAGTAGAAAAAGGAGTTAAAACGTGGACAGAAGGTAAAAATGTTATGGAAGAAAATGTGCCTGAACTAAACGTAAGGCAGGGAAAACGGTAAGATGGGTATAGATGTGAATCTCAAGGGAAGATGAAATAGAAGACTGCTATAAGTAGATTATTATAGAGAATATCATGAGTTTCTTAGAAAATCGATAGACGTTTGTAAGTCATTAGTTAGTGATTAAGTGGTTATTTTAAAGCAGAAGGGAAATTCAATTGATTTTGGTAGGAACGGTTGGACTTGATGATCCGGTGGGTCTCTTCCAACTTGGTGATTCTATGATTTCTTTGCAGAGCAGCAAAAGCACAGAACATGAAATCCTTTTAAACTGGGTATTGCTGCTATAAAGGTAGTACTGCTTTTCACCATTGCCTTGAGATCTGGGATTTAGATTCTTCCTTTTTTTTTCCTAAATAACCAGGTTACGTGTTGGGTACAGTTTTTGGCTCTGTTTTGATCCAGGACACCACAGATACTTAGAATACAGTTGTAAGTAGGTACATGGAAGTAAATAAAGGACTCTTTGTTACTTGAGATCACGAGGAAATACTTTGGGTCAGTAAAGCAAAGCAAAACGTGACTATAAAAATTGCTGGTGTAAATTCACACAGAAAATTAAAATAAGACCTGACTTTGAAAGTTTGAAATATCACTTTTATTTCTTGTTTCCTCCTGTTATTACCCATAATGTCATACCATCCTTAGACCAGAAAAACAAACTCCAAAAGAGAGAAAATCTTCCCGAGGTTCTGGTGCTTCCAGAGCAACAAGAATCTTTCAAAAACGTCCTGTTCCTATGAGGATTTGAATACATTTTGCAGACCTAAAAATAGAGTGAGAGATTTTGAAAAAAGGATTTGGTGAGCATCTAGCATAGCTAAACAACCAACCTTCTGTTGCGTTTGATCTCCGTGAAACTCCTTTAGCAGTACAGACGTAATAATACTTATTTTAGGAAACGTGCCTCTTCATAATTATTCTGCCTCCTTACGAGATGCCAGTAATCTACGCAAGTGAAGATGGTATTGGGGGAAAAGACCTTGTGGCTGGAAGTTCTAACATGTTTTATGAGCATTTGTATCAACAACGCCCGCAGCTAAAATCAATGTCTGGATTTTTAAACGATGATCTACCTGCATCCCAAGTTAATTGCTTTATATAAGCAGAAGTAGGTCCTGTAGTGATTTTCATTTTTATTTTAGGTTTTTTTTGCCAATCGAAGTATTCATGGTTGCAAACAAGTTTTGCTATTGATTTTATTGACTGGCCTTCCAGTCTTTCTCTCTTGGCAAGTTTCTTGGTGAGCTTGTCTATTAAAACTAGTCAGTGAGTTTGGAGGGCAAAGATATGGCCACGCACGATGCTTTTTTGGGTCCTTATCTCCTCTCTTCCTCCTCCCTGCTGCTGAAGCCAAGGTGGGAGCAGTCTCCCTGCACTTGTATTTCCAGAGCTGCGCACGGGGCTGGCTCAGCAGTTCCCTGTTTTTCAAGAGTACAGAGAAAAAGTTGAGTTTTTCTGTTTTGTGGCTACGGACAATGGAAGGAAATAAAGAAAAGGTTGTTATTTGTGTGCAAAAAGTGGCAAAGAGAAAAATCTTCTCTGTGCCGTTAAGGTGACAAAAATTTCATGCCTTGAGATTAGGATGGATGTGAACACAGGCTTGAATGTTAATGTATTGCTTGGTGTTGTACCACAGAAGGGTATTTTGCAGCTACCAAGTCACCAACGTGCAGTTATCTCTTAAATTGTAGTAGTTTTCAGCTGAAACTCTTAGGGAGAACAAACTCTATTTGAAGTTAATAGCTCTTTTTATCACTGGAAGTCACATTCAGCAGAACACAGAGTGCTCGGAAAAGGACATGTGGCTCACAGATCTGTTCCTACAGACTGAAGAAGTAATAAAGAACGATCTTGTATCTTGTTCTTTGAACCTAAGAAAACCAGCAAGTTAAGCTCCTGCACCCCACCTATTCTTTTTTTTAATATTTTAAACCACTGTTTCTCCTTTATTTAATGTTTGATAGGATTGATTGGACTTGGTGATCCAGTGGGTCTCTTCCAACCTGGTTGTTCTGTGATTCTGTGGTTTATTGGTTGTGCTTGGCGGTGCTAGCTTAAAGATTGGACTTGATGATCTTACTGGTCTTTTGCAACCTGACTGATTCTGTTTCTGTTCTATCTAAAATTGGCAAAGGAAATATCTGCTGTTAGCACAGGGTTGGATTAATAAGATCATGGTCAGGATATATATATGGGTTTTTTGTCTTTGTTTATAGGGCTGCTTTTCCAGGGTGAGTTTTCCCAAAGTCTAACAGCTTTCTGCTTCCCACAAGTGCTCTGTTAGAGCTTGTGTCTGTGCCAGCTCCTCCTCCAGCCAGGGAAGCGTCAGTGCTGCTCCCTGCTTACATTCCAGCTTTCTCACTTAGTGTCAATCATTTGTTCAAGTCTGAGGACTTTCTGTCCCTTGGTACAGGTCAATGACTCTAGTACAGAACTGACTAGATTTCCAAAATGAAAATACATCTATTTTCTCCAGTGGTTGCATGTACTCCCAGTTGAAGGGCTAATGTTGTGTTTATAAATCCTCCCACTCACCTGGAAATCTGCAGCAATCCTTTGGGCTCTGTTCAGCTGTCAGTAGTATTTATACTACATCTTAGACTATCTATTTAAATTTTCTTTTTTATGTCCTTCAGAAAATAAAATTAGGAAGAAAACATTTTATATGTGAAAATAGAGAGTTTTAAGTCATACTGCTAGTCACTTCATTTTCTATGCCTGCCAATAAGCACTGTGTTTGTACCTTTTATTATCTTTATTTCCCATCCTGGAACTCTGTTCCAGCAGCTTTGTTGTTAGATTGAGACCTGGAGGAGTCAAGGCACAGTGCTTGGTGGCTCGAAAGGAAGAGAAAAGCCTGTGAATAGTAACTCCTCATTTACCAAAGTCAAAAGGTAATTTCGAAAGTCTCTTATGTCTCTAATTAGCTTGGTCCTTTAGAAAGCTGCCCCAGGAAGGCTGAAACCAAATCATGTAAGAGGAAAACAGGTGAAAATACATCTGAACCTTCAGTCTTCAAAAAGAAAGCAGCCTTCACTCCAAATCTGCAAACCCTGAGCCCCTGCTTTTGTCTTCTTTGTGCTTCTATATGTAATTATGAAATATTAATTATAATTTTTACCCAACAACAGTGTAAGTTTCTTCAAAAGTAATTATATAAAGCATTCTCATTGCAAACAAGCACAATATTTCCTGCTGCTTGATCTTCCTTTTCGTAGTTAGTGCTCTGTAAAAATGTCAAGAGTGTATTGCAGGGTGAGCCAAACCAACTCTAGCAGTGATGTGTTTCTTCATAGAATGGAATTTCTCTCCCAGGGCAAGGTTTTGTCCCAAGATTCATCATCCAGAAACTAAAAACAACTGAGAAAGGAAAACACTGAAACAAACCAGTGGATTGTATTACATTTATCGTAGGGTCTCAGGGTTTTTCTTAATATACTGAATCTAGTTAATTATGGAGCTTTGGATTGGATTTGTTTTTCAACTGTTGTATTTATTCCTGGCATGAAAGAGACATTATGCCAATACATCATCAACTTTGTGATTAGGTCAGCTTTACTCTTGTTAAAAAATAAAATAAACTTTAGTAATGCTGGGATATATTTTCCAATGTCGTGCTGGGAACAGGTGTCAAACTGAAACACTGGTTGTACGAGATTGTCCATGAAAATCTGATTATTACCTAGATCCTCATGAGTAAGTCTTCTCCGTCACTTGCCTGCTAAGTTGTTGGTGTGCGGGAGGAGGAGTCGGTGCCATCACAGGCAACAGCAGCCCCTGTTGGCACAGGTGACCCTGTTGAAATTACCATCCTTAATGGGGTTGGCAGAGACGAAACTTAAGGATTTATCCAGCAGAAGGATAAAAAGTCAGAGGGAAAGTGAATCTCCTGTAACGCTTCAGGCAAACTGCTCCCAGTTGCAGCGCTGTGGTTCTGCATTTGTACAGACAATTCATCTTCTCCTCGGACAATGACATTTTAATTACTGTGTATTTATTTTCTTCTCCCCTTACCTCTCCAAAGGAAGTTGCTGCTGCTTTGCCTAAGGAATTTAAGTCATCTTTGTCAGAAGAGGTTCTCTGCTTTGTTTTTATGATTCTTTACCTGCCTGGTATCAGGTACCATTTTTTTTGGTATTAGCAGATAAAGGCCTCTGGTTTATCTTACTTGTTCTGTTGCCAGTATGCCTGAGCAAATAAGCTTTCAGGGATCTTAGCTGAGCTGCAAGAAACAAACTCAAGCATTTGCATCTGTGTCATGGTTAATCTGCAGATATTAGTTTGGGTAATAAGGGTAATGTGTGTATAGAGAATTGGGCACTGGCTGTGGCGTTTGCAGGTAGTTGGTGAAATATCAGGGTGAGGGCACAAATTATTAGCTTTTTGAGAAGTGATTTGTATCTGAGTAAGGCTCTTTCTTCCGGTTTTACCTTTTTTCTGTTCCCCTGAGAAGCCAACATGGACTTTCTGATAGGATAACAAGAAAATCTTAGCAAAAATCACCTCAGAATGTTTTTTTGGGGTTTTTTTTTTTTTTTTTTGTAAGGAAGAGGAATTTCACTGAAAGCATCAGCCAAGTTTTAGGGATGAAGTGGGTAACGTTAGTTCTGAAATGTCTCTTTCACTTGTGTTTAATTCTGAACTATTAATGTTTTCCACAGTTACCATCTCTGTCCCCCTGTTTTCTTCTCTTTCTATGAAATGTTACAGTTTGTCTTTTCACTCATAAGCTGTGCTAGTGCAGAGATTTACATTTAAGTTTGTAGCATATGTGCAAGACTATGGTGGATTCATGCTCGGTTCATTGCCTGAGCTACCCGAGTCAGTAACAAACAGTTGGAGAGAAAATTGTGAAGTATTTCTGGAGTTTTTGTTTAAAGCTAGGGAGGCTTCCACACAGTTATGCAAAGGAGGATTCGACATTGTACAGTTTCTGCAAATACAAACAAACCTGCAGGTCTGTTCTTATACCTGTGAACACAACTAAGGACTTCTAACAGCTTTTGACTGGAAGAAAAAACATTCATCTGCCACAGAGTTAGAACAGTGTCCCTAATAACATCAGCACTAGTATAGCCTTCTGTAAACTCCATCTGACATTGCCTCTGTGATGTGTGGGACCATTACTCTGAAATATGATGATGCTTTTATGGAAAGTCACCCTGATTCCTGGTCACTGAAGTTCTTCCACAGAGAGGAGTCTCCGAAGGCAAAAGGGATTTTTCAGAGTTAGAAGTATGTGTCGTCGTTTCTCCCAATCAATAGAGTTGTACCTTTTACAATTTTAATTTCTGTTCTGGGGATGTTAATTGTATCTTGAGCTGCATCCAAACACTGAGTTGTTATGTGTTCATAAACATTCTGGAAATGCCAATGTAGCCGAGTTGCTGGAACCTTTTCAAGAACATACATCTAATAACAACTTCAGTGGAAGGAAGTGCTTTCAGAAACCTGCCAGAGTCTGTTTGAAGGGAAAGATTTACTAGTGCGGAGCAACTGGTGAGGCAGACAAATTAACAACGTGCATGGATTTGTGTTTGCATGCTAAATATGTGCCAACATTAAAATCCCTTAACAATAAGGTGAGTTTTCCACCTCCTTAAAGCAAATTATTACAGATATTATGTTATTATATACTGTACTGAACTCCCTGTTCTCCATCAATCTTATACTAAATGCTGACTTTTTTTCTTATATAAATAGCTGAAAACTTCCAATAATTTCATGCCAGAAAGAAAACAGCAAATACCTGATTATGCACAAAACTTTGGAGCTTGTGGTATAGCAACATGTTGCAATACGTGAAAGTAGAATCTCATAGCTCCAAATGAGCAGTGAAGCAATTCCACTGTGGTCTTATCAATAAGCAGAATTTCATCTCTTCTGGTCTTGTCACAGCAACAAATTAGCTTCAAAAGAAATCGAGCAGGTTCGATATTGTAGATTAAATTGTGTGCTTTTAAACCCATTTGTTTGCTAAAATTTTTGGATTGGGATTGGAGGGAGAGTAATAGAGTATTAGGAAATGTAAATTCCTCTGGTCTGTTTGTTGGAGGATTAGAGGAGAGGTCACAAAATTAGGGAAGGTAAACACATAAAGGAGTTCTGTGCTCCCTTGTGAAACTGGTAGTCTCAAAACCTGATAAATCCAAGAATTTTTTTTCTACCTGGATGTGTATGAGATTTTAATTAAAGCAGCAGATTTTCTCATAGCTTCTAAGGGTCCTTTCCAGCCGTTTTAAATCGCTAAGAATGCTCTTGGTTTTAAGAGTTTAATTCCTACTGAGCTATTTGTTATTTCTACAAAAAACAAGCGATTTAGCAGCATATCTTCAGGGTGAGTAAATAAGGAGGGAGATTAACTCAGCCACCAGGCATCGTGCTGCTTTGCAGAAAGATGGGGAAACTGGTTTTTGCTGGTGTTTTTGTAACTTGCGGTTTATGGATAGATCTGGCCTTCAGCAGGGTGTAGGGATTTGTTTGGTAGATGCAGTGCAAGGGTCTTGAGCCACCTCTCATTTCCAAGTGTTAGCGAACCCTTCCCTGGTGCAAGGAGCAGAGCTCTACCCTGTAGTATCAGATATTATAGGTGTTTTGGGGCAGGGTTGCCCTTGACAGAGCACTGCAAAGCTCCTCTGGGCTGCCCTGTCTCTGCAGCTCAGGGGCCTTGGGGATTCCTCCTGCTTTTTGCTTTTGAATGTTGTATGAAATGTGCCTTATGGTTGGTGTCCAGGGCATTTCAGCCTTCTTCCTTCTGTGCTGCGGCAGCCTCGGTCTCAGAGCATGGTGGCTAATTCAGATGTGTGCGGGCAGCTCCTTTGACTTGAAAGGATTTGCCCAACCTGAGAGCCTGTGTTTCTCTCCAAGCAGAGCCGTGCAGGGGTAAAGGCACCTGGAGGTGAAAGCAACCCTCGACGCGGGGATTTTGTTTAAAGATTCTGCTCCTGCTACTGCAGCAGTGGATACGCTTGCAGAACAGGAATGGCACGTGTTCCCCAGCTCCTTGGCTGTGCCAGTTGCCCCACAGAGGTGCATGGAACCACGAGCCTGGGCTTTCTTACTGCCTTTTCATCAGACTCTCCCTTATTTCTGTCATTTTCAGGAACTCTGCCTTCCTCTTCTGGCTATCGGTGCTGATGTTGTCTTCACCTGCTCCTAATTTAAATCCTTCTAGAGGGATGCCGGCCCTGAAGCCCACTTTTGCCCTCTGCAGTATAACTGGATTAAAAACCCAGGCAAACCAGCCTCCCTCTACATTTTTTTTTCCCAGTTGAAGCAAAGTTCAAACTGTAGTGCATCCCTAGTGATGATTTTACAGCTTAGAGCTATGGTTTTTTTCAGATTTCTCTGTGGTTTTCTCTAGAATACTAATGCGGGTTTTTTTGTAACTTCTGCAGGCTTTTGGTTATGCTTTTGAACTCCACACATCTTGTAAGTAACATTCACCCTTTAGAAATTTGTTCAATTCTGCTGTTAAAAACTAAAAAACTGTGTTTGGCTTCTTGTTGCTCATAATGTGTTCTCTTTTACTTTTTTTGGACAAGCTCTTGCTTGTTTCAGAGGTTCTGGTGGTCTGGCTCCTGCTGCTTCACACTGGAAATGAAAAGGAAAAAAATACACTTAGAAAAGGGTTTGCAGGGAGATTTTTCTTTTAAAAGAAATGCGGGTGGACGAGGTACTGAGGGACACGGTTTAGACACTGATGGGAATGGTTGACTCAAGGATCCGGTGGGTCTCTTCCAACCTGGTGATTCTGTGATTCTATGATTTGGTCAACTATCTTATTCAATACATTTTATTAATTGAAGGAAGGAGTTTTGCACCAGTTCTGGTAAACACAAACGGAATGGGAACTTCCATGCTCAGAATCAGAATGGTTTTCAGTGGTAGCACAACAGTAGGAGATGCTAAAGAATGTTATGGATTTTGTGGTACTGGGTGTGCAGCCAAAAATCTAACATGGTCTTCTAAAGATGTGACTCAACGTCAGACCGATGCAAAGTGGAAGAATATTAAGTTGATAAATTGTATTTGAAACTGAAATAGGGCACATCAGTTCCTGCATACACACCCACTTTCATGTATATAAATATGCTTTAACTCTGACCAACACCCATGTCTTTGCTCCTAATGCCAGAGAAAAGTATTTTCTTTATTTTTTCCGATCCGTGTCCAGGTAAGCTCTTAAACCACGCAGCTTCCTTGGTACCTCTCACAGCTGAATAATTCCATTGCTCCTGTAATCCTTGCATAAACTCAATACACGTTTCTTCCTTTATCTTTCTACGACAATAGTATTGGTATTACATCTTCTGTTATAGCCTATGTTAAAAAAAATTGTTATCTGTCTGACTTTGTAAGCTGATTTTCCACTTCTGCTTCATGGGTTCTTGAAACTCAAAGCTGGGAAGGTTTGCTCAGGCAGTTTCCATGTGGGATCATAAGCAATAATGCATTGTCGGGTTTGGAAGCCCTTAATTTGCAGCAGCTGCATTTAACCATTCATTTCCCCCTCTACCTAAGTTTTAGAAACATTGGAAAACTCTCTCTAGCATTTATTTGGATGAAACAGGCAGATGTTCAGCTGAAATGAACAGGCAAACCCCTATTGAAATGTGTGGATTTACCTTACTGAGTGTTCAGCTCCAATAATTAGCTGAACGGTGTTTAAACACTTGGATTCGCTCTCCAGGGGGAAACTGAATTTCTGTTAGATGAAATGTCAGTGACAAAAGTGTTTCAAAGAGTAGGAATATGAATTTGAGTCTGCTTGTAGAGGCATTTCATAAATTCCCAATGTAAATGACATCTGTCTGCTGATGGAACACTGAGTGCTGCCTGACCCTGAGGACTGTGCAGGTGACGTGGTACAAATAGCACGTATTTGAGATGTTAGTTGTGGTCAAAAAAAAATTGCAAGCGGAACATCTGCTGAGTTGTGTTTGTGTAACATTCTGACTAACAAGTCGTAAGAGAAAGTCTGCAAGCAGCCGCTGGACATGGCGTGTCTCCGAGGCGGTCAGATCAATAATTCATCCCAACAGGGAATGTGCTTCAAGAACATTTCTTCAGGGGAATCTTAAAAATAGAGATATTGCTGATGAATTCTGCTTCATATACCATTGAAACTGAAAGGAGCAGCCGGTGAGCCGCAGTGTCATCGCACTTGGCTGGGACAGGGTATGGAAAATAACCTGTTTGACAAAAGAATACGTGTAGCTTAAGCAGACTAGACGTAATATCCTCTTATTAGTCTAAGAATTAATAAATCTACAGCATGTCATCGCATCCCCTCAGTCCTGTGGAGGTCTACAGGGAGGTAGTTTCAGATGATGCATCATCTCCTTACAGCAGCAACCTGAGAATCAAGCTGTTCCCTCAAATATCGACTATTAAAATTAGACTCTGAAGTGATACAAGTTAATAAGCACTAGAAAGATATCAGGTATGCCAAGAATTCCAGGGCTGTGCAAAGCACTAGAAAAAGTAGCACTGATTCGGAGTAGGAAAGGGTGAGTGGATATTGTCTACCTGATCGGGTTTCCTTGCCCTTCCTGGGAAAAGTGTCAGCACTAAGCAGCTACTAATGGGTAGTATTAATAATGTGCTATTTGGATACTTCTAATACAGGCAAAACCTGAAAATTTAGCCTGGTCTTCAGGAGCCTGTAGACGAAAAGGAAAGACTATATGGCAAATCTCTATGTTTCTACCTAGCTGTAAAGCTTCAGATGGCTTCACTGAAGTTCTGCTGCTGCTGCGGAAAATGCATTACGCTAACACCAAACAGGCTAAAAGTGAGTCCTCTCCCTTTAGTTCCAGTGAAGAACAGGTGTTTCCTGACCTCAGTGGTTGGAATGGTTTAGACAACAGTTTAATGTTGTTGTGGAGGAGTTAAGAGACCCGTGAGACTTATATGTGCGTGGTGAATGCTGCTGGTTTGGCTCTGTTTCTTAGAGCGCTTGCTGCTCTGCATTACAGATTTATTTCCTTCCTGTAGTAGAGTTATACAGCAATAAACCACAGACCTAGAAGAGATGAAAATGGCATTTCTAGCATTTGCCATTTTTGCCCATTTTGTTAATTAGGATAGATGATGTAAATTATTGGCAGTAGAAGCAGCATACAATGAGAAACACCAAGTTTGGTTTGTTCTTTCTGATGGCAGCTCAGAAGTGATGTATAAGTTCATAGAACTGAAATAGGCCTAAAGTGTGTTAAGATTTTATGTAGGTCAGTTCCTTTCATTCAGCTGCTGCCAAAATAAACATCTAACTTCTGTGTTAAAACAGCATCTCAGAACATAGACATCAGATCCTCTTTTGAAGCATCGAAGTAATAAAGAACCAAAACATCTAGATCAGATGCCTTTTCTAGCGTTTAGTTCTAAACAACATTAAAGAAAATCTTCCTCCTGCTTGCAATTAGCTTCAGCCTCCAGCAGTTGGAACATTTTCTGCTGTTATTGACTGGAAAGCTACGCAAAATCTGAAGTTATTTTCCCATGGATTCTATCGTAATGTGTTGTAAACTGTAACCGAGTCACCTCTTTGACCTTTCTTGAATAAGCTAAAGCAGCCTGGGTTTCCCAGGAGTTCCACTGCGATGATTGCCAAAGCTCGTTTCATTCACACATCTAGATACACGTATTGCCTCTGAAGCACACACTGAACAATGGGCACAGTTCTTAATTAATCACCCTTTGCAGAAGTAACACAGCTCCTTGTGCCACTCTGATGGTTATATTTTAAATATTCCTAACTGTGGCATTATTCTACAAAGTTACTACTGACTCCTATCTTAGAAGATTCCTAAGTACTTTCTCAAGGCATGGATTCTGTTTTACCACCAGCGTCTTTTGTAGTTTATGATCTTTCTCTTAGTAGTACTCAATGAAATGAATCGTTTTCTATGCTCATTTAAGTGTTGGCATTTCTCCTCTCAGTTTTCCTCATGACTGATTTCTGCTTTGTAAAACTTGCTTTTTTTCAGAGTTTTATGGGCCAGATTAACAATGACAATCAGAAAATTAGATCAGAATCTAAATATCTTTGTGGCGCTGTGTTTTAGCAAGTGTGAGACCAATAAGGAAATGTTGCTGCCAAGTCAGGTGGAGGTGAGGTATCTAATACAGTTGAGTGAGGAAGTTTTAAGCAAGAAGGGAGCACGGGAAAGTGTTTCTAGGAGCTGCTCATGAGAGAAGTCCAACAGCAAGAGGTGATTGGACTTGATGATCAAGTAGGTCTTTTCCAGCCTAGTGATTCTGTGATTCTAAGTGGGGTTTGGTACAGTGAAGAAAATGAAGAGGATTATGACAGTAAAGGTTCTTCTCAAATGGTTTGATAATTTTATTAATTTCATGCTAGCGCTAGGAAAGTTAAGTGAGGTCATGTGCAAGACTCTTTCCCACTAGAAAGAGAACAGTTTATTCACAGCTTACAGACAGGTAGGAACACAAAGCTGTTTGTTTCTCCGTTGAAAGAATAAAGCAGGTTTATATTTTATGAGAAGCTTATGTTTCCAGTGAGGGCACTTCCTGATTAAATTAGTATTTGAAAGTAAAGGTGAGATAAGAAAATTTAATTAAAAATTATTGTTGATGCATTTTCTGGGAATAATAAATATTTTTTTTTCACATCATTATTGGCTTCTCAGAGAAAAGATAGTAAGTGTTGTAAAAGCCTTGTTTGGTAGGAGTGGTTGGACTTGATGATCCGATAGGTCTCTTCCAACCTGGTTGTTCTATGATTCTATGAATGTAACTTTTCCACTAATTTTTGGAATTCCTTGTTCGCAAAGTCGTCCCTGGAATCAACAGCTTCTCTACATTTCAGTGTATTTTTACACAAAGAGATCAGCAGGGATAGACTCACTGCTGCAGAAGAGCCATTAGACGAAGACAGCTTGATTATATTTATTGGCTTCAGTATGTTTCTGAGAAATGTTGAAAAAGAAAGAAAATGAGACGTTTGGATTCTTTACATGCATTTCTTAAAGAATGCCTGTAGCCAGGTTTTATCAACAGAGACAATTGGGAAAGAGCATCTGAAAAAAAGCCATTTTGGTCTGCTCTCTGCAGCACTATTTGTTAAACAAAAAGTTGCTGCCAGTTCTGTTGAGTGTCCCGTGTGAAATGAATCAGAAAGGTCAGTGCTGTACCTAGAGGGCACTCGTCTGTGCCATGAAAACCCTTTGTCTGCGTTGGCTACAACGTGTGTTAACAATCACAGGCAGGGTGAGCGCTGAGTGTTGCGCTGCCCCAGGCAAAGAGATGTAGAGTTCGGACATTAAAAAGGAAACGGGAACCGTATTCTCTGTGTGCCAGCGCCTGCTTATTCCAAAGGAATATGTGAGAGTGGGACGTGGTGTCAAGGTTCTGTTGGCAGTACTTAATCACAGGTTGAGGGTTTCTGTATTCGTAATATGGGGCAAGCAGGAAAGCAGCAGTTTGAGGGAGAAGAGGGAGGGGAAAGTGTCACCTTGAGTATCTTGGTCGTCAAATCTTGGTCTTAACCCACAATGATTGGACTCGGTGATCCGGTGAGTCTCTGCCAACCTGGTTGTAATGTGATTCTATGAAACTACAGCCCCAGTGGCCTGCGCCTACATAGGGTGCCCCACGGCAGTCTTAGCCCACAAAAATATCGCTCCTTCTTGCCCAGAGTTTAGGTATCTTAGTGCCTCCGTGAACTGCCTACGCGATTCTTGAATGAGTGTTTGTTGTTGCCCTAATCCCATTTTTGCTTCTTTGAACTCCTTTAGCTCTCTGTTACTGACAATTCATAGAATCATAGAACAACCAGGTTGGAAGAGACCCACCGGATCATCGAGTCCAACCATTCCCATCAAACACTAACCCATGTCCCTCAGCACCTCGTCCACCCGTCCCTTAAACCCCTCCAGGGAAGGTGAATCAACCCCCTCCCTGGGCAGCCTCTGCCAGTGCCCAGTGACTCTTTCCAAGAAAATTTTTTTCCTAATGTCCAGCCTGACCCTCCCCTGGCAGAGCTTGAGGCCATTCCCTCTCATCCTGTCCCCTGTCCCTTGGGAGAAGAGCCCAGCTCCCTCCTCTCCACAACCTCCTTTCAGGTACTCATAGAGAGCAATGAGGTCTCCCCTCAGCCTCCTCTTCTCCAGGATAAGCAGCCCCAGCTCTCTGGAGGATTGATGAGCTGTTCCTAGCCCTGGGGTCACCTGTATCATCCTGAGTCCCGCTTGTCAGACCAGGCCTATCACATTCATTTATGTCTTCCTCTGCATCGAAGGCCCTTGTTTTCACAGCCTCAGCAATATCCCATTCCCCTGTTTTTCTGCATCACTAGGCTGGTACCATTAAAGCTTCATTCTGCCCAGAATAACTACTTGCTATTACTCTCCATATCAAAATTATGGTTGGACCACATGATTATACAGAGCTAAGCAAAAAATAAAAAGCCATGTGATCATTTAAAAAAATTGCTGTTACAGCTAAGAAAACTAAAGTAATGCTCCAAGCAGGCTAAAAAAATTCAGAGAAAGTAAGTTCAGAGTTAAGGCTTTGCAGAGGTACCGATGTTTGGGTATTACCAACGGCACTTCTGTATTTACTGGAGTAAAACCTCCAGTAAAACCTTACAAAACAAGTCACTGGGCAGTGTCAGAGGCTGCCCAGGGAGGGGGTTGAGCCACCTTCCCTGGAGGGGTTTAAGGTGCAAGTGGATGAGGTGCTGAGGGACATGGGTTAGTGTTTGATGGGAATGGTTGGACTTGATGATCCGGTGGGTCTCTTCTAACCTGGTGATGCTGTGATTCTATGAAATGTGTTTTACAGATAGCAGGAGAGCGCAGATGGATGTTGTAGCGTTACCGATGTAAATGCTTTCAGTGCACAGCCACTAAAATAATAATCGGCAGTTGCTGTTTCTTCTAGAGGGTAATACTTATACGTTATTCCAGAGCTGTGAGGCTTTCTTGGGCAGAGGTATCCTGAGCAGCATGATGTAAGAGGTCCAGCCTGTATGGAGATCCAGTGTCCTGTATAGACTAAAATGCTCTGAATTCAAAACAATCTTTCATCAGCTTCTACTCTTACAGCAGAACGTGAATATCTAGTTAAGTTTATTAGATCAGAATTCCAGCCAAATTCGATCAGAAATTAGCTCCTTAACAAGATGCACAGCAACATTTTGACAATCCAGAATGAGTCACAAACAATGCGTTTGTAAATATTTTTCTTTTGCAAAATATATTAATTTTACTTCAGTATAAAAGAAAGCCTTGATAAATGTAATGCTTAGATTCTCTCCACGAGTCTAACTGTAGGTCCGTGTTCAGTATCTCCCGTAAAATGCAAGGGAGTTGGAGACGGTTTTAATTACAAATAGCTGGAAGGTAGGAAATTACACACTTGAATGCCAGGATAATAAAAGCGACAAAAATCAGATTATTGAAAGACAATGTTATGATATCAGATGGCTTGGGTTTTTTTTTTTTTTTACATAGATAATAATATCAATTCTCACACATATAATAGTACAGTCTTATTGGGAAACCAATTTGTTCTGGCATGAAAACACTTAGAATTTGTGTTTTATTATTTTAATACAGAGTTGTTAGAATGGAACTGTACCGAGAGTTTAACTTTGCAGTGATATTTCTCTACTGTTATGAAAACCAGCAGAATTATATTAAAAATTTCAAAAGCCGCAGAACAAAACACTCATTTGCCAGAACTGTGGAAAGCTAAATTCCTCCTGTGCACCGTTCTCCTACCCCCTTTTCTATCTAGAACAAGCTGGGTATCTCGCATATCCCCTTAGCTTGTATTTTGTAAAATGAGTTGTATTTTTCCCCCAGAATAGTTCCATCATAGGGAAGCAAGCTTAATCGTTTCAGAAAATTAAAAAGTGAAAAAGATCTGTGTGTATTTGGAAAGAGCTGAGAGGTGTTTCATGAGACTGGAATACCAATAACAGCTTCTGATGCTGTTAGGTCTTGGAATGCTATGGAGAAATTTCATGCATATCCTTCAAAAAGAATATCTAAGCCATATGAAAAATAAATGAGAGATTCATTTCATGTAGGTTTGTCGAGAGGGGAGGGGAGCAACGTGGAGCGAGGAGGCACCTAGAGACACTCACCTGCAGTGGTGGCCTCTGTACCGGTCAATCTTCTCTCTCCAGTGTGGGGCGAGAAGTCACTGGGATCCCAGCTCAAGCTTCCAGCTTGGATACTGGAAGAGTCCCAATTCCAGGTGGGTGCCCTGGGCTTCTCCAGCCCTGAGCTGAGACTGGGAACTGCTTGTGATCTTCCTTAGAAGACCCCAGGGCTGCTCTGCTGGCTGCTCCCAAGCAGGGAGCTCAAGCGTTGGTAGTTTACTTGGAATGGGCTTTAGGCTCTGCTTCCACTGAAAGAGTGTCTGGATCCTAAAGGAACTTTCTTCCTGTATTATCAAGCAGTTGAATTTGTTAGAGGACGTTCTGCCATGCTTCATCTTTGGTGTGGCCAGAATTCCTCTTTTTTACCTGAAGAAGGGTAATTTTTACCAATTTAAATTCATCTATGACTTGTTCTCTGTTCTTATCTGACCCTTCCCCTTTCCACCTTTGTTCTCCCCATTATAAGGCAGGGAGGAGAGGGCTTATATAAAGCTGTAATTCAAACGCCAGCCTTTTGAGTTCTAGGAAGACTCCTTAAAATAATGAGCTAAAATTAATAATAATTACAATGAGAAGCTAAAAATTAAGATTTAAGTCTAAGATTTGAGAAGAGATCAAAATACCTACTCAAAGCAGATACCAATGATGTTGGAGCCCCAGGGAGAGGCTTTTTGATGTGTAAAGAAAAATGTTCTGCAGCTGCTTTCATTTGAAGTTTTATGTAATCCAGAGGGTAAAGTTAATGTATTAACCCAGTACAACGTTAGGCTCTAGTGTCAAACCTGTAATGATGATTAACACCATGAAGGTGTAGAAGGAGCATCATTTTCTGTGTGTTTCTCCCAGCAGCTCAGCTGAGAGCCAAACCAGATCTTCTTATTCTGAGAATTGGAGTGGGACTAAAGAACAGGTCTTAATGCCGAATTTTGCTGCCTTTGGTGTGGTGTCTGTTGCCAATCTGTGTGGCCACGTGCCGTGAAATACTGGAGAGATGCTTAATTTGCTCATAACTGTTAGATGACCTTTCCTCTTGATGTGAAGCTATATTTCCCAATCTCGCTTTTACTAAAATGCTGATCGAGTTATAAATTTCTGCATATTTTAAAAAGATATTTCCAAATACTTTAGAAAACTGCTTCATGCTGGATGGTGCTCAGAGCTGAAACAGAAGAATATATGTGCGTTAGAAAGCTGAGCTGTTTGTGCTTGGTAGGGTTTTGTGTCCCTTGCCTTAGAGAGGGTGACTGAACTTCAAGAAATGATATTTTTTCCTGGCTACTCCCTTGCAAATGCTGCCTGGGAGTATTCCTCAACATACAATCCTTCCAAGCTCCCTGTCTCAGTGTGTGTCCTCTGCCCTTGCTCCTCCTTCCTATGATTTGCGAGGGTGAACACCAGGGGGGGTGCGATGAAGGCTGCTTGCTTGTTTCTGAGTGTCAGAGGATGCCCTTTTGAATCAAACCACATCTTGGGGCCACCTGTGTGACAGTGCTGCCGCAGTGACTGTACTGCAGAAGCACAGAATCACCAGGTTGGAAAAGACCTACCAGGTCATCGAGTCCAACCATTCCCACCAATCTCTAAACTGTGCAGAGTGGAGGTAGGAATGATAATGAAAACCTGTGTTGGAATCAATGAATGATAATCTGTCAGCGAGCGTGTCTATTAACTGAATGATAGAAGAGGATCTGTGGAAGGGGCCTTAGTACATCCAGTGATCACTTCCAGCTCAGCAATCCAATTGACATATTTGACAGGTCAGTGAGTGATTTTCATCTGCCTGCACAATTTTGGCCATTGTTAGCAATAACAGAAAACTTATTTTTTGATGTATTCTGTGATAGCTACATGGAACAATTGTACTGGGTGATCCTGAATATAAGAACTTATTTTCTCAGGCAGAAGTACTTGCGTTGCAGCTCTGAGCCCAGAGCTGGGCCTGTTTTGCAGACAGCATCCAGCCCCTGAGTTGCTGCTTTGGGCTTTCCTGGCCAACTCGTGTTGCTAACATTCCCTGCCCAGTAGCTTGGATATTACACACTTTAAAGAAAACATACAAACTCTTTCAATCAAGCTCTACCATATGTCGCAATGATCAGCTGCAAAAAGTAAGAATGATTCCAATTACATAAACCTCTACCCTGACTCAACCCTTTATTCCAAGACAGATCAATTTTGCTAACTACTCCCTTTTCTCCCCCTAAGTGTTTCTAGCAGCTGTTTGATCCTTTTGAAGTTCTGTATTTTTAGTTCAGTCCTTCTGAAGCTTGTTACAAGCAGCTAGACATTTTTGCCAAGCCCTTTTAGATAAATGAGTTAGAAAATAATTTACTGTGCTTCTAGCAATTCTAGTTAAATTACTGTTTAAATCGCGCAAAGTAGATCCAAGATTTAATCTCTCATCAGTGTCCTCTCACGTGATGTCGTCAACTCAGGACTGGTTTAGTCACTGCAATTGCAATAATGCTTTTACTTGGCAAATAGGTCTCCTTTTTCTTTTATAGAAGATTTCAGAGTCCTGGGCTGCATTTATCAATTATTCTGCTTAAATATTAACTTGGTGCTCTTGGGAATTTCCTGTGGAAGGTTGGTTTGGCTGCATGATCAGCTCTGCTGATAGATGAAATGTTTTTTTGACACAACAAAGTAAATGAGCCTTTAAATAAGTACGAGTTTCACTTACTTAAAGAACTAGATGACATAAAGCATGAAAATTGTTTAGAATGGTTTTTCCACTGAGTGCGCTTCGGCTTCTTTAAATAGTCCCTTATAGTCACAGACTTTATTTCTGAAGGAATGGACTGACATGACTGTTGAGTCTTTGATTAAATCTTTAAGGTAGTGGGTCAGTCTTCAGTGGAACCAGGGGATTCAAGAAAGCAGGTTGCATGTCCATCCTGTTATTTTGTTTAGAAATGCTTCTGTGTTCTAGGAGTGTTGAAGGTCAGGGAAGGTCTGGAAAACACGGAGGGAAAAAGCCATCAGGTAATTCATTCTTGTGAAAATTTTTTTCCTAATGTCCAGCCTGACCCTCCCTTGGTGGAGCTTGAGGCCATTCCCTCTCGTCCCGTGTCCTGTCACTTGGGAGAAAAGCCCAGCACCATCCTCTCTCAAAATTCTCCATAAAATCTGCTTTGCAAGAGCAAAGCTACACCTGGATGTTTATGTGCTGCATGGGAAACAGAATAGATCACTGAAATCACTGGTGCCACAGTGTTTGTGTGACACAAAATTCCCGAGTGATTCCTACTGGACCAGGCCACAGAGGCAAATCAAATCCTTTCCTTGTGTCTGCCAGTTTATAATTCTGCACCACGATGGATAAATTTATTCTTGGGAGCAGAGGCAAAATACACTAACCAAATGCCTGGTTACTTTGCGTGGAGCAGAAGTGTATGTCACTCGACCAGTCTCCTGGAAAAAGAGAAATCAAAGCAGCCCAAACCAAACATGGAAACCAAATTATGTGGCAGGGAGTGGTAGAAAGTGGGCAGGCAGAGAAGGGAAGTACGTGGGAAGTTTCTAGCCTGTATTTGGCTAAGGGCCTTCTTCCTTCTAATAGGAAAATGCATTTGGCTTTGATCTGGATGATTTCCAGCTGTTTCTGGCCCTCTTGTACCCAGCTTCTACTTGTGAGGTTGTGCCAGTTCTGTTACTGTCTTTATGTTACCTTGGAAGCTCTGAGGTGTCATAGAAATAAATTGTTTCTTAAAGAGATTCCGCTCTCTGAAAGGGGCAAAATTATACTGGAAATGGACTTTCTCGAACCAAGTAAACTGTCAGAAAAAGACTCTGCAGAAACTGGTGAGAAATTGCAGGATGGGTGAACATCTCTCAAGCAGTCACAAATGAGGTGGTTTTGACTTTTCTGCCTTAGTTTGGTGTCTGGATTTCCTGATTATTCTTCTTTGTGTTCCCCTGTCACTGAAGCTGGTTCTCTCCTGGCCTGTCCTGCTGGGTGGCTGCTGAAAGAGCAGCAACTGTCATCGTCTGTGGCTTTGATAAAACAAGTGTGATGCTCTCCAAGAGACTAAACAATGCAGCATCGATACCTGAGCTCCACTGGGAGGTTGTAAACTGTGCCTTCTAAACACTAATTATTCTTTGTCAAGTTGTTTGTTTTAATTTTCTCCTTTTAATGGAAACAAAATGGTTGGACTCGATGATCCGATGGGTCTCGCCCAACCTGGTGATTCTATGATTCTGTGAAAAGAGCTGAGACCCACAGCCAGTCGCAGTGATATAGATCATGTTTGTTCCGATAATGGCATTAAGTGCAACTTACTGACATCTTCCTGGATCACATAAAGAGCTGATGGATTTTCAAACAAGTATATTAAGCTGTACCTTTCACTTGTTCCATATAAAGTTCAGTCAATTCATCTGAGGACAGGGAAATATTTCACTTAGGTTACTAACCAATGTAGTATGAATGTTATGTATCTGCAACCAGATGTTTCCAAATCAGCCGTGTTGGTCACAGACTGAAAAATAAAAAAAGAATTTCAAATATTCCAGGATTGGAGAACTTCACAGTCATCTTACAAATAGTTTGTTAACAAAAAAAACCCCTTTCTTAAGGCAAAATTTGCTGTTCACAGAGCTCTGGTATAATGATGCCTCTGTGGAAAGAGTGTGACTAATGAATTTATCATGTGAGCCTCTTTCGTCTTGATCTATCTTCTAATGGGTTTTCCCTGCAAGTTCTTGCACTCAGAGACTGATGCAAAGCAATAACGTCGGGCACTGAAATTTATAAACCAATTTACACTGCAGAAGGAATAACAGATTTTCACGGAGTTAATGTTTAATTATCTGAGATCTTTCGTTCTTTATTTCTTGTCACTGAATTGGTTTGTCACTTCTGTTAATTAATTAGACCAAAGAGGAAAAAAAACCCCATCCTTTAGGCACAGAGTTGCTCAAATTAGTGTCAGTTGTGGGATTAATGTGTGGTTTATTGTCCCCATGGTTTGTTGTCCCCATGCACATGCGCCACCTTTGTTTTGCTGCTACAGAGGCCAGTGTGGGCTCCAGAGCTGAACCACTTCCAGCTTCGAGGGAAGAGGGGAAAAGAGCCTTTTCAGGCTGGATAAGGTTAGAAATATCCTAAGCTACCTAGAAACACAATTCCTTTAGCACAATGACAAGCTGGGAGAGTCATTAGTAATCATTCCACTTGGCTTTAAAGCCACAGTTTTGCTGCCAGCCTGAGCAGTGCTCTGGAGGTTGCTAAAGAGGCTTTGGGTGATGCCCAGTGATTCCAGACAGGAGGAAGTAACTAACTGAGTAAAGCAAATAATTTTTGAAATTGGACTTTCAAATATATTTGCATGATTGCTTGCTCACCTTTCTTCCCTGACACATACGAGCTGTACATCAGCCATTTAGGACATGGTTTCCCAAGGACAGAGTAGACTGTGGACTCGGTTTTTCTCGCCTCTTACTGTTCAGGAGGCAAAACATGTTAGGGTGCAGGTGATACATTGCTGTATTTTAACCTCTTCTAGGGGAAACATATACAGTTTGCACACTCCTTTTGCAAGCTCTAGAGAGATGTCACTTTTTCAGTGTTTCATGATGTGCGACTGTGTCCCTGTGCTGGTCTCAGCAGTGCTACCACACTTGGCTTCCAAACCTGCAGTGATTTGAGACCTTTCGGAGGTTATAGACATAGAAAACATGATTTAGCTGGTGACAAGTTGCATTCAAACCGATCTCTTACATAGTGAAAGCATCTCAAGCTTGCTTGTGGTTTTTAAGATGAAGGACTTTACAACAACCATGGTGGTAAAATGGGTCCAGGCTTCATATGTGCTGATTGTATCAGATTTTCACAGAATCACAGAACAACCAGGTTGGAAGGGACCCATCGGATCTTCTAGTCCAACCATTCCTATCTAACACTAAACCAAGTCCCTCATTTCATTTTTGTGAATAATTCTGATAAGAGAAGTAGCATTTGAATCATAACTGAAATATGTCTCTACTTTTAGGGGCACATTAGGTGCCTGTAAAAGGGCTTTTCTGTCTTCCTCTGGTTAGATATTGAAAGCCTTAGGGCTTATTAGAGTCTGTCGGAAGCCAGGTTAGTGCTGAAGTGATTCAGGCATTTGGAGTGTTTTTCTCACAGGAATATGCACAGCACTTCTGTTGAAATTACAAATATAGATATTATTTTTCAGACTAGTATTCCAACACACCTGACTTGTTAGCTGAGAATTGAACTGTGCTCTCTTTTCTCCCTCTTAGATTAGCATTGATGGAGACTACAATAAAATCAATGTCAAGTTTAGCTCAGCTGAAGTAATTTGACGCCTTATGACAACCGATTGTTGCCACAGCATTTCCTCAGCTAGAGCAAGTGACGTGTGTCCTGGAGACAATCACACCTGGTGGGTATTCCGGTAGCTTTTCATTACTCTACCAGGTCATGTAGGCAGCATCCTTGTTCCGCAGAAGCAAACCTGGGACTTGGCGTCATGTGTCACCCTAAGACATGAGGTAAGGCAGCATTGCAGGCAGAGGGTGAGGGATTATCCACTTTTGAGGTGGGTTGTGTTGGGTCTGGAAATAGAGAAATAACAGTATGAGAACAGGCTGCTCTGAAACAAGGAAAGCATCTAATGCAACTCTGAGAGGAGCATCTGTCCATTCACACAGGCTCTACTTATCTTTCAAAATGTTTCAGTCCTGCTGGGAAGGAGTGCTCCTCTTCGAGAGGATTTTTGCTTTTAATGAATATCACACCATTAGCCAGTTGGGGCTTGGCTGTGATCTTTGGCAGAGTGTTTGTCAGGAGCAAAATCAATGCCCTGCCTGCCTTTTCGGGGCACTCGTCATCAAAGCTTTAATTGTTTGTCTCTCCAGCTCTCAGCTTGAGCTGTCAGGATTGGCAGTCAGAAAAGTCATCCTCTTTTAGGTAATTGGAGGAAATGCTAGGAGAAGGTCAGTAACATGAGCAAAAGGGAGACTCTGATGTCGTTTCAGATGCAGTTGCTGATAGCCGAAATCTGTATATGATGGTTCTGAGCCCCAGAGCCTCCTGTCTCTGTGATTATAGGAATCCTTTCAAACAGGAATGGAAAAATGATATTGTTTTGTTGCCTGTAATATGTTGGACCTCTCGGCAGCAGTCATTATAACGTGCTCTTTCCTGATAAGTCACAGGGGTTTACCTCTCTCAAATAGACAGAATATGTGAGTTTGAGGCTGCAGTAATGCAATGCAGCTTTGGACGGCATTAGAATAGGAGCTTAAGTCTACCTGCAAAAGGTAGAGGCATGTCGTAGAGTGGATGTTCTATCAGGCAGCAATCTCACTCCTGTTAGGGCCCTTGCAGGTGGCAATTAGTAATATCATGAATTAATTTCATAGTGTTAACGTATTGAAATAATAGTAGTTGGATTGCTGTTAACATCATAGTGGTCATATGTGAAGAGTAATAGTTGCTATTATCAGGCTTGAGATCCTTCTAAGAACCTCTTCCAGCTTGACAGTCCTGTCACCGGCTCCAAAGGTTTCCAGTCTAAGTCAGCAAGTGATATAGAGAAGAAAAGAAGCGGAGCCTGTAGGGAAAGGGGATACTCACTGTCAACTCCTTAGCTGCACGGGTAAGGAGGGAAAGAATTCTGAAGGGTCTCGGAGTTTAGGAAAAAATAAGGGGATAGGGAGGGTGGCAAAAAGTTGAGCTCTGGAGGATTTCAGAGAGGATGCTGAAACAACAAGGAGATGGGTACACTGAGGAGTGTCAGTCTCTAGGCAAGGAGGCTGGTTTAGGGGTGCTGTTGTGACGTGAGTAGCATGTGTAGAGTTTTGTTGGCCATTATCCTGCTGTGATAAGACCCCTTGGGCTTCTGGTTCAAGTGACACAAGTTATGTGACTCAGAAGGGCAGTTGCACAACTGCTGGGACCTGCTAGTTAGCTCTGTCAGTTGAGTTATAAACCAGACTGGCTAAACTCCCCTGACCAACAATGCCTGCTCTCCAAACCTGCCAGAAAGCCCAAAACACCCTACACAGAAGTTTACCTGTTTTTTTAAGCAGATGGGTCTCTGAGATAGGACTGAAATGCTCAGTTTGAGGAGTGAAATCAAAGATTAACCTCTGGGGTTAATACTGAAAATGGAAAAGAAGATATTCTGTTTGTATCAACAGGAAGATTTCATACAGTGCAAACTATTCTCTAGGGAAGCATCTTTTGCTGTGGTCTAAATTACGCACTGTGAGTGATGATTGTCTTGCACTGCACATAGAGATCATCCAACCGTGAGATTGGAATCATGTTAGTAATAATTAAAAGAATGTACTGGCTTTTGTGCTTAAATACACTGTTCTGGCCTGTGATTAAAGCCTGCGGTACTAGGACATGAATTTTGACTCATCCCAGCAATCATTTATAAAGTAAAATCTCACCTCTAGTAGGTGTATACTCAGTTACTCATTACCTTGTGTGATGAACCAAGTCCCCAACCTTCTTGGTGGTGCATGAAAATAATCAAATGGGTTGAAGGGTCTTATTTATGCTGTGGTTAGTTTTCTGTGATGGGGGAAGTTTACAGAGTCACCGAGACCATCACCCTTGTACTCTTTGAAATTTCAAGAAAAGAAATTTTCTGCCAATTCTGAAATATTTCCCGGCGAGGAACGATTTCTGTTGAACAGTGTTGCAGTGAGGATGATCGAGTGCTGGATCTCCCCAGAGATCCTGAGGAGCTTCCATCCTTGGAGGAACAACGGACACAGATTTAGAGGAAGATGTTGGACTAGCTGACCTCCACATGTCCTTTCCAGCCAGAGTTTTCCTGTGGGTTTGGTTGGTTTCTGTGGTTTTTCTTTTGTTTGTTTAATTTTTTTTTTTTTTTTTTTTACTTCAAATTAACTTCTGCTGGTTTTCTGCAGTGATAGTAGGTGCCCTCGTCCAGGAACTGATGCTCACCAGTAGAGTGGAACAAGAACTATTCAGGAAAGCACAGAAGTAATTATGAGGCTAAACAAAAAAACCAAACGCATGTTGGGCTACTGTTTACTTCAGTGTACGGAGTGAGATTTTTGCAATATGTCCTTGGTTGTTGACATGTGTAACTTCTCTGAGGTCACTGGGATTTCCCTCGATAGTCATCCAAGTGTGGACTCCTTGTGCTTTATTTGCAGACCTTTTCATGGCTCGTGCTCTCTGGGCTTAGAGCCAGCTGCCTCCCAGCCCTGCTCAGACAGATTGGTGGATCTTTTATACTCAAACACACTAAAACCTAATCAACAATCGTGTCCCATCACATCGTAAATCCCACCTTTGAATCTAAGGCAATTAGTTCATTGAAATTAGTAATGCTGACACTCCAAATTACATAATAAAGCGGAATGAATGTGTCGCTTCACTATAGCATTCTAGTCAGAATTACCTCTTTTAGAGAGAAATCCCAGATAACTATCTCTGTAATTAAATATGCTCCTGCTTGCTTAATAACTATAAAACCAGTCACTTTCCTGGTATAATTACTTAGCGGTATTCAAGAGTGCTCTGTGCTATCCCCCGATGTGTGTCTCTGGGAGACTTATGGTCGGAAGAAACAAAAAGGCAAGTTGCTGTTTAAGCACGATAAATACAGGTATATACTATTAAAAACTTGTTTTTCTTATTTAAATTTGTTTCCTAGAAAATTAAAGCAAAGCTCCAGAAATGTTAATGCCAAATGCGTGATGCTCCAAAGGTGTAGGAGCAAGAAAGGTTATCTTAGTGGGTTTTCTTTTCCTCTCATTTTTCTCTTTTCTGTGATCATTGAGTCTTTTTTCTGTGTTTTGCTTGTTGCATGTATTGCTCTATGGTAACTTTTCATCAACACAGGGAGAGAAAATAAGCTGCTAGTGGACAGTTTTAAAAGTTTCTTGTTAAGGAGAGATAGTGTTATAGATTGAAAAGCCAAAAAGATGGATTTGAAGTCTTTGTAGATCTATTAGAAATTTAAATTCTTTCTTTTTGTCAGGCATTCCCAGTAAGACTGTGTGTTCAGCGATGTTTACAATCTCATACAAAGGTGCTCTTTTTTTTTTTTTTAATGTCACAAGAACGTAGACCACATTATGATATTCTCAGAAGCTTGACTGATTGCCTGTTGATTGATGCCTTGTCCTGGACGGCGCTAAACAAAGAGGAAATTACTACTGGAGATGGATAGTTTATGTGTGGCTGTACCTCCCCACCCACCAAATTCAGATTCTTCACGTTAGCTGCCAGGATACAGGCTCTAGTGCTGTGTGGGAGCTGGAGAGACACTGAAATGCCCTCAAAATGGAAATGGAGGAAGACTAGGCCTCAGTGCTTGCTTTGGAAATGCAGTGAGAAGGATGTATCGTGTTCCTCCTGCTTCCCTGAGGAATGATTGGTCTCGATGATCTGGTGGGTCTCGTCCAACCTGGTCATTCTACGATTCTATGGCTTGTTGTTCATCTGAAATAGACAGACTGGTGCTGCAGTACGTGCTTGTGTGGGCACAGAATGGGTCTTTTCTGCTGGCCTTGAGCTTGGTGTGTAGCCACAGGAGCCTGTGTCTGGGCTGGAGAAAGGATGCTGGTTTGATTCGTGTAGGAGCACAAATCCTTTGATCATAATACCAAATGTGAATTTCTGCTTTGCAGGTATTGAGAAAGGTCACTACTATTAATATATATCGTTTCAAATTTTCAAGGTGTATGAAGTCGCATTCCTTTCCAAGTTATCTGTGATGGTTTGCTAACACACCCTGCATTGCGTTCGCTTTTCAAGAACAGCTCTTACTGCATCGTGTGCTCTTGATTCCCATGTGAAAGCAAAGATGCTCTTGCTCGTCAAATCCAAGGTGTCATATTGAAGGCTGCTTTACGCTACGATACATTTAATTGTACACTACAGCGAGGAGTTTATCTGTCCTTACATAGTCATTTCAGGCAGTAAATATTCCTTCTGGTCTGATAAGTACTACTGCTTCTGCATGATTTATGGATCCTAACAAGATTCTCTGTCTCTGCCTTCAGTGACTGACTAGGAAAGCTTTGCTTATAATTTCTTTTGTCATTTTTGCCCTGGTTCTTTCAATTTTGAGTCACAATAGTCTCTATTAATATGCTTCTAGATCGTTTTCTCAGCAGGCTGATTTTTTTTGTTCCTTTTTCTGCTGTAAAATACATTGTTTTCCCCATAAATAAAACTCTTATCCACTGACATTCTGTTAACCACTTTGAGGTGACCTCTTAAATTTTTTTGTTGTTTAGATGTATCTTATAGCTTCGTTTGTTAAAGGTCTAGTACTGTACCTAATGATGCTTTTAACACGGTTTTTTCCACTATAAAACTGGTGTAAATTCTGCTTTCTGCATTTATACTGCTACAATCTAAGATGTTTTCATATAGTCCTAAATGCAGTTTGTATGTAAGGAGAGGATTATTCTATCACTGTTTGTGTCTAAAGGCATAAGAACAAGGGAAGAAAGACTTACAGGGGGAGATAATACAAACACCACATTGTTTTCTCAAAAATGAAAGGGAGGAGGAAATCTACCAAGGAAAGCAAGAGGGTAAGTAGATGATTACCATATAAAAAGAAAATTAAGATGACAAAGGGCCAGACCCACCCCCTCAATGATTTTGGCTCTTTTGTTCACTGTGGAGGAGTTTGGGGATAGTCTCTTTTCCAGAAGAGATAAATGCAATGAAGTCCATGGAGCAGGGGACAGAAAACTCCTTTACTCCTGCTCAGACATGAGCCTTTTAACTCAGGAAGGCTTGGGAGGGAGAAAGACCAGCTGCGTTTTCCATAGACTTCAAGAAAGCAACTTGCCCTGCTAGGGGTTAGAAAAAGGAATGAAAATAAACCAGAAACCATCATTATGACATTGCTTGATGGTGCTTCTGCGTCTTGAAAACTGTGTGTAGCTCTGGCCTCATCTTCATAAAGTTATGGTAGAAGCGGAAGAGGCTCTTACAAGAGCAGCCTGAGTGATGGAATGTACCGAACAGGCTCCACAAAAGGAACAACTGGGACTCTCTCACCTGGAGGGGGTAAAAAAAAAAAAAAGAACCTGAAGAGATATAGTAAACTGGGAGGTGAATGTATCTTCCAGGTCAGAATCTAGCAGGAATCACCTGAAGGGTCCTGGATCAAGCCAGAGAGAAAGTAGATCTTAACAAAGTTGGTAGCAAAGCTCTGAAAGGCCACATGACATTGTGGGTGATGATAATGTAACGAGTCTCTGAATATAAAAAGACGAGCTGGATAAATTAATGGGAGAAATTTCTTCCCTGGTGACGTGTCTGTGACAGTCCCACCTCTCTGTCATTAGGTTTTGTGCATTGAAAAACATAACCACAACACTCTATTAGAACAGCTTGCATTTAATTCAGTTTTCTCTGTGTTAATTCATTTTATAATGAGAACAAGGGTGTAGATTTTTAGTCTCTGGGTTGTGAGCAATTACATTTCAGAATTTGTCTGAGCAGTAGTTCACGTAAGGAACAGCTAAGAGAGATGCTTAAATGTCAGCTTCCCTCCCCCAATCACTGCAGAATTTCCGTAGTGGCTGCAAGTCACCAGCACTATGTTGTGTTACACTTGTCCAAGCCTTGGGTTCCAACACAAACAGATTAGGTGCAAACCTGGGCAACCCTTCAACTCTTAGAAGGCTTAGAGAAGAGGCAACTTTAGCGTACGACAGTTATCACTAGTGTTGAAGGCAGCAGCTATCGCAGCACTGGAAGCATCGGATTTTCTTGGAAGTCAACCCTTGGGGGCATATTTTGTCAGGGTCTTTTAGAGCTGTTGTATGGAGGAAGCTGGAATTCTGCCAAAAAGAAATAGAGCAAACAAATAGTAGGGTATGGGTAGAGGTTGATTATTAATCCCTTTAAATCTGATCTGATCTTAGAATTTCAGGGGGGAAAAAAAACTACAAAACCTCTTGTGTGCAGATTTTTCATTGCTGCAGTTTGTAATAATTTGGCGAAAGGATCAAAGTATTGAAATCACAGGCTGAAGATTTTCCAAGCAAGTAAAAAAATCTGTTTGGAAATAATAACCTTCCCATTCGAGCAGATCGATATGAAAATGCATGTTCTATAGGCTTTGGTATCGCTGAGGAGAGCGATGCTTCACCTCCACGTTCCTCTCTTCCCAAGCATTATGGCATCGTGTGTAACGGATGCTCTGTCTGGACAACTCGCATTTGTGCAGAGGTCTTCTGTGCTTTCTTTTTTCATATTGCATTTATTCCCATTATTATTTATCTGTAACCTGCCCCCTTTCTGACTCAGCTAGCAAACTGAATGCACTAACGTCTGTTTTCCCTTAATTAATGCTTCCTTTTCATTTTAAAAAGCGGCTACTCCAATTCATTCTCCTTTTGTGAAAATGCTTAGAGAAACGTGACATTCTCAGCATGAGAAAACCTGAGTTCTTCCCCCAGATCTCATGCTGCCTGTGAGAGATCTTAATTCTCCTCCCTCTTTCTCTCTATGTAATGGCTTAAACAATTGGGCTCCCAGGGAGAAATTTCCCTGACCTTTCTCTTTTTGTGATTTGCTGCAAAAGGGAGGTGGCATCTTGGTCTCTCAGCACCAGGGTTGCTGTTGCAGGTTTCAATAAGCTTTTACCACTGTACGGTTAAGCAATTAGATTTATTCCACTGTGTTTTGTAATAGAAAATGGAGCTAGTATTAAGTAGGCCAAAAGGAAATTTTATTGCCAAAAGGAAATTTTATCTCCAAAAGGAATAAGTGTTTTTCAATAATGTGCAGCTTCTCTCATTCCTTACTTTCTGTGTTAAAGTTTTTCTTTAATTATTTGTAAACATATGACATAGAGCTTAGAATCTTATCAGGTTTAGAGTGGAGGACATTCAGTCCTTTACAATGTGTAGCAATAATTTCTGGTTTCGTGTACTTTCCTCTGTCTGGTTTAGTGATTCAAGAGGCTGACATATTCCTCCTTCCAAGTGAAACATTGTTTATGGAAATCAAACGTGGAGGCAGGTGATTTATCAAGAATGCCCTTGGGCAATGCAGATGAGAGTACCCAAATGACTGATAATGATTTCCTCTCCTATAGATACTGGAACTGAGCTAGTCTATCTTTACCAAGACCCTCTGTTAGCGAAAGGCAGTTGTGTTGACATTGAAGCTACTATCTTAACGCATGGATGATGTTTACATCATCAACACCTGTTCTGCTGTGTGTCCTTCCATCCCGAGAAGGACAAGCCAGACCTGAGAACAAGGAGTTTCCCCTGAGAACCACTGCAATAGCTGTGCAGGTTGAGATAACTGGGGTCTTGTGTGTGAGTTACTCCACTTGAGTACAAATGCCCAGGAGTGTATATAGGGCCTATAAAGTCTTTATCCTTCTATTTATTAGGTGGAAGGTCACTTCTGATGACACCAAGAGTGACAAGTTTTGTCTTTTACGCTCTGAAGCTGCAGCAGAAGCTCATACAAGTTAGTCAGAGGAAATAAAAGCAGCAGGAGGGAGAAGGCTGTGAACTGGCATCCAGATGTTGTCATACGCTTTGCTCCTTTTGATAGAGATGTCTGTGATCAGAAAGTGGTTGATGGCTCTCGTCCTACCAGGCAATGGAACAGCAGTTTGGAGTTCTTTGGAGCGTAGTGGGTTAAGACTCTATCGAAAAGGTAAAATTTATATGATACTTGAAAGAGGGACTGAATGTCTGACTTACGGAGTAAGAGGTAAAAAATGTTTGTAGAGTTCTCCCTTGCTGTGAAGTCATTCTCATTTCTTATCTGCAGTATAACACTTCTATTAAGACTATCATGGTAGAAGACAAAGGCGACATGTCCATTGACCCAGGAGTTTGTCTGTTCGAGTTATTTCTCACATTAAAATCTCTTTCGTGCCTTTCAACAGACTCATTGCTTGCCCCTCAACCCTTCCAAATGCATTGAAATATGTGGTTTAGAATTGCAAATAGCATTCTAGATGCAGGTGCATACCATGTATTGATATGAAGAATCATAATATTTTTTTCTGTTCTCCTCTGTTCTTTTTCTAATAACTCGGTGCACTCTGTTTCCTTTCTGACCTTTACATGAACCTTCAGGTTCTTTCTGAACCTTCATGTTCTCGTGGAGCAATGCATTCCAACCCCAGTATCTCGGTCAGCTTGGGAGCTACTGTTCTGTATATGAATTTGGAATTATGCTTCTTCATGTGCATGATAGTACATTTATCTACAATGAAATTCACCTGCTCTTTCTTCCCACAGTCACTGACTATTACAAGGTTAGGATGCCTCTATTAATCAGTGCTGTCCTATTAGCTGATAATCATAGAATAGTTTGGGTTGAAAGGGACTTTAAATATCACCCGGTTCCAACCCCCCTGCCATGGGCAGGGACATCCCGCTAGATCAGGCTCCATTGTGAGTCCCTGCATTTACATTTACTATGCAGCAAAGGTTGATTGTGCTCTAGGAATGATCTCGAAATGTTCATCGTGTGTGTCGAGCCTGCAGGTTAGTGGGGACTGCATACAAATCTTCAACCCGTGCGATAGAATATAAGCTTCTATTATCAACAGTGAGTTACTGGCACTAGAACTAGCAGTCACGATCGCTTTGCTCTTGCAAGAGCTCTGTATTAAAGTGAGAGATGGAGGAGAGTGGTGATGACCAGGGCTTCCTTGGCAGCAGCGTATTTGGAGGAGGTGACAGTAGCAAATCACTCCATGTTCTTGTCATCTGTGCTGGAGGACTTGGCAGGGGTGTTTAAACTACACAGTTAACAGCTCACTGAAACGTGGAAGTTGTTATTGTTCATGGCTCTCAATTTTAGAAGAAATGAAGGTACTGATGGAAAAGTCACATTACAGTTTATCACATGAACTGTTAAGCTGCCCTGACAGAATTGGGTTGTTTCAATAGCCCTCACTGGAATAGACTGCAGGGGATGTAACAGGGACAGAACTGTAAAATGGAAACACTTATAAAAATCACAGAAATTTGGCATTTGTTGTTTCAACAAAAATATTAGAACCTCTGTGTGGGAATGTGCATACGTGGGACCTGTGCTCCAGGGCCAGCAACTGGACTGGCAGGAGGATTACCTGCCCCAACCTTCTTGTGTGGGTTCAACACTGTGCACTGGCCTTCAGAGTTAATCAGGGAATCCACAGGTTGGAAAAGACCCTTGAGATTATCAAGCCCAACTGTACCTGTACACTGCTAAATCATATCTAAGCACTTCATCTACCTGTGCGGCTCTTCCACTGCTTGAGAACCCTTCTGGTGAAGTAATTTTCCCTAAGGTCTAATCTGAACCTCCCCTGGTGCAACTTAAGGCCATATCCTATCACCTGTCATTAGAGTGAAAGAGCCCAGCCCCTGCCTCGCTCCAACCTCCTTTCAGGGAGCTGTAGATAGCGATAAAGTCTCCCCTCAGCCTCCTCTAGGCTAAAAATCCCTGGTTCCCTCAGCCGATCCTCATAAGGCCTGTGCTCCAACCCCTTCACCAGCCTTGTTGCTCTTCTCTGGACTCACTCCAGCCCCTCAAAGTGTTTCTTGCATTGAAGGGCCCAAAACTGAACACAGAATTGAAGGTGTGGCCTCATCAATGCTGAGTGCGGAGGCAGAATCACTTCCCTGGTCCTGCTGGCCACGCTGCTGCTGATACAAGCCAGGATGCCACTGGCCTTCTTGGCTGCCTGGACACGCTGCTGGCTCATGGTCAGTCAGTGCCAGCCAGCACCTCCAGGTCCTTCTCCGCCAGGCAGCTTTCTCACTCAATTCAAGCAGAGGACTGTTGTATTTCTCCTTTCTCCAAGTTCATAACTTGATAGGAATGGTTGGACTTGATGATCTGGTGGGTTTCTTCCAGCCTGGTTGTTCTATGATTCTATAAACTAAGAAGTGCACAGCAATGATGGAAACAACATCAGATTCAGACAGTGACTGCCAAGTACCAGGTGATTACTGTTATACAGAAAAAGAACATTTCATTTCAGGATCGCTAGCTGGGTTGGAGATAAGTACACACACACACATATATATATATATACATCATCTGCTTACATTGCCCCGTGATCCATGGGAGTATCAACTCAGGTGTGGATTACTGCCTTTCCTTAAGAGATTTTGCTGAACTGGGAACTGATTCTGTAAGTTTGCTTTCAAATAAACTTGAAGTGATAGGGAATGAATTGAAAGACATAGAGGTTGATTTTGGGGAAAGACATATTTTCAAATACTCTCTTAAGGCAGAACGGAAATTGTCAGAGGAATTGTATGCCTTTACAATGAATATTTAGTACAAGAATTTGTCTGCCATGCTAAGAATTTACCACTAAGAATTTCTACACTATTGTTGCTTTTGAAATGGAGTTTTATAACAGTTTTTGCAGTCATTTACAGATTGAACTCTGTAAAACTTGTTTGCCAGGGAAGTTTTCTTGCCTAGTTATGATGTTTACAAATTTTAAGTCCTACCCTATGATTTCTTTGCTCTGCATCGCTCTCGTAAATATTTTCATAAGCAGGCCCCCTGCCATCTGCTTAGCTTTCAACTTCATTTTTTATGGACTTCATGAATTATAATTAGAAGCTGTATTGAAATCCTGGATGCTTGCTAGCAAGAGCTGGTGATTTGAATAGTACTACTAATATCAGATAATTCTATAACTTCCCTTTAAAATATCAAAGATAAAGGTTTCAAACAGATTATAATAAAAACAGAATGGAAAATCTAGGAAAGTCAGTGCTGTGGAAGTGAGAGAGGAGGAAGACAGACAAACTGGAAGCTTGGTTATTGCCTAGTTTTATTATTTTAGTACAGGTCTTTCAAAATTTAGACCTTTCTCTTAATGCTCCACTTCCTGGAGTCCCGTGATTATCAGAAAAGTAGATTCTTATTAAAAGTATTTCAGAACATCATTGATTGGAAAGTTAAGTAAAGTAATTGGAAAAAATATTGAAATATCACACATGTAATGATTAAGAAGCTCAAAGGCAAATAATTTATTGCTTTTCAAAACATGACTTGAAAAGCATTGCTTTAAGCTTGTTTTCAGCATATTTCAAACTTGTTTTGACTGAAAATTTTTTCTTGGGATGATAATTTTCTTTGAGGTGCTCTGAATGTTTTCTCTAATTGAAGGTTTGCATTAACACCATTATAAATAACCAAATTCCTATGAATTCCTTAGATCCTTTCAACAAGTTAGAGAACTTTTTGCTAGTAAAAGAAGGATATTTAGGATGGTCTAGGAGTGATATGTCTATGGGTCAAAAGTGTAAGCATCTAAGAAGCTTTGTAAGATCACTGACCACATCCAGAGCACACTGACAGGTTGTGAGGAGTTTAGGTACCAGCATTCTGTCAACTTATTCCAGGAAGGATAATAATGCTGTGTCTCTGAAGCCCACTCTCTGATGCTTTTCCATTTGCTGTGGCTTTAAAAGGAGGATGTAGCAGAAGATTCCCCAATAAAAATTGGGTGAGTTGCAACGTTTTCTAAAATGCAGAGTGAAGCTTCCTTCAAACCTTCATGGGGAAATGTTAGAAGGGTCAGTTATAAAAGCAGCCACATAACTTGTTAGCAAATACTGCACGTTCCTCATGTGGATTCCAAAGAGGAAGGAGGGTCTCGTACACATCTCTTGTGTATGAGTTAGCCCACGGGAGAAAGGAAGCCAGAGAGGTTACTTGCAGTATCTGGTTTGTTTTCAATGAAAAGAGGGCAAGTTAAAGAAAGAGCAGAACTAACCATTCCCTGGAGCAGCTACATCTCCCTCTCTCACGTCAAGGGGCATTAGCTTCACGTCACCCAAACTCCACAACTTCACAGACCTGATGTTTGAGTCCTGAAGTGGCTCATTGTGACGAAGAGGCTTATTTATAGTGGTGATATCTGGTTACCTGGAGTTCTGGCTTTGATGTTGTGGAAATTACGCAAGACTAAGAGTTAGTCTGTCTTTCTCTAGCACTTTCCTTTTCATTGTTCCTCGGGGAGGTCATCCTTACTGTTTACCTAAGGACTTTTCTGTATCTTCAAGCTAAGTGAAAATACTTGCATAGACTGGCAGGGAATATTTTGTTGTGAATCGTCCTGTGTTACCCAACTATATTTGCATCATAAAAGTTTTAAGCCCTGTTAGCTGAGAACATAAACAGCAGAAGGGTGACAGTTTAAGCTGCGACCTCAAAGCTCTTGCAGCCCTGAAGGAGCTGGCCCTTGCCTCCAGGGGATTAACTGGCCAAGTTTATCATCTCCGTTATTTTCTGCAGTGGATGTTTTCGAATGCCAGACTGCTTATCATTCCCATTTCCCCCATTCTCCTGCTGATTTGATCAGCTGCTGGCTCCAGGCCGTGTCATTGTTAACTCATTAGCTGGTTATATCTTCAGTTAAAAACATGATCTGATAAACAGTGTTCGATTTTAGTCAGCTTAACGTAGCAAGAACTTCATTTAATTTCCTTTTACACAATTGTGTATTAATTTTCAGCAAAATTCAAAATCATAGAATCATAGAATCCCCAGGTTGGAAAAAACCCATCGGATCGAGTCCAACCATTCCTATCAAACACTAATTATTAGCTATCAAAGATTTTTTTCTCTAATTCTTCTTCCCTGTTCATTTACCCTTTCAACCTTTGAATCCACAAGTGACATGCAAGAGCTTATTTTTCTCAGAATCACAAGAACTAACTATACTGAGAGTGTCAAAGAGAATGCAAGTGTGGCATCTGAGAGGTTTTGGCTCCGTATTTCTCTCTGTGGTGCATGGACCAGTTGCTTTATAAGCCACTGTGGCTCAGAAAACCAGCACATCACGTGGATTAAATGCATAGAGCTGGAATATTTAACTCCTGACTTGAAATACAAACACCTTTTAGAAGGTTCTGTATATACAGATACATCGTGTGTGAGAATAAATGATCGTAATCCAAATACTGAGGTGGAAAGACAGGCAATTTTGACGAACCTGTTCCTTTGTTCAACAGTTTCCTAATGCCTCTGAGGAGCTGGAATGTGTGAGTTTATTTTCCCCTGAGGCCTCTCTGCTGTTGCTCCCCAGTGTGCCAATTCCATTGATTCTCACTGCAGCACGGGTAAAACAGACATATCGAGATGTGCTGCAGAGGTAAAGGAGATTTAAAGTCACGTATATTATGTACTGGACTCGATGATCCCGTGGGTCTTTTCCAACCTGGTGCTTCTATGATTCTGTGAAATCATTTCCTATTTTAAGAAGCAGAGATTTTTCATTAACGTGAACGGAGTCGGGAGTTAACTCTACAGATCTACAGTTGCTTCACCTTCCAAGGCAGATATGTGTTTTCTTGTATTCTATTTATGAAACTGCACCTTAATTTTAAACTCTTTTTAAGTATTTCTTTTTTCCTGTGTCCGGTTCTGGGTCCGTCACCTCAAGAAGGAAGTTGAGGCTCTGGAGAGAGTCCAGAGAGGAGGATGCCGTGGCCTTGCTTTGTGTCAGAGACAGCTGGGAGGCAGTAACTGAGGTAAAAGAAAAACTATGCTTTAAACTGTTAATCTATCTGCAAAAAAAAAAGCAGATAATCCTGGAATTTCTGGGTGCTAATTAGCAAACAGTGTATAGCAAGGCTAAAGTAGGGAGAAAAACCGATGGAAGTCTTGCTGTGGCAGGACAGGCAGTGTTTGTGAGTATTGAAAATGGGGAAGCTACTAAGCCCATGGCATGAAAACTCACTACCAAGGAGGCATAGAAGCAAGCAGCATGCTTCAAGCAAGGGCACACAGTAATTTGTAGCAAATGTAGTGCCTAAAACTTTAATGGCATCATGATATTTTGGTGTTAAATATGACCTTTTCCTTTGTCTTTACTAAGCACGGTGCCTCTTATAGATGAGAAAATGGAAGATAGCAGAGAAGAGGCTGTAATATCTGCTTTAGTACCAGTTGCAGACATTTTCCCTGCTTTTTATTCTCAGTATCTCTTTACAGCAAAATATCACAGAATCACTAGGTTGGAAAAGACCTCAAAGATCATTGAATCCAACCATTCCTATCAACCACTAACCCATGTCCCTCAGCACCTCAGCCAAATATCTTTCAATTAGCTCTAGGGAAGGTGAATTCAACCCCCTCCCTGGGCAGCCTCTGCCAGTGCCCAATGACCCATTTCTGTGAAAAAGTTTTTCCTAATGTCCAGCCTGAACCTCCCCTGGTGGAGTTTGAGGCCATTCCTTCTTGTCCTGTCCCCTGTCACTTGGGAGAAGAGCCCAGCTCCCTCCTCTCCACAACCTCCTCTCAGGGAGTTGGAGAGAGTAATGAGGTCTCCCCTCAGCCTCCTCTTCTCCCGGATAAACCCCCCCAGCTCTCTCAGATGCTCCTCATCAGGCCTGTTCTCCAGCCCCTTCACCAGCTTCGTTGCTCTTCCTTCAACACGAACTAGTCCATGATTATATAAACAAGTGTCCAGACCCAGCTGGGACTTTTTTAATGCCTTTCCCCTCTCATCTGCAGCACAGCAAAACCAAATAGATGAACAATGTTGTTCCACATCAATCATTCCTTTTAATTTCATCTTAGTGTCACGTAGCATTTCAAAGATTTTTTTTAAAGCTAGAAAATCCATGTCCTTTTAGCTAGTTTTATTACTGTTTAAAGTTTAAAAAAGTACTAGTAAGTCAAATGTGATTCAGTGCAGTACAAGTTTGCGCACTTGTACTTTCTAAAGCATTTTGGCAATTCTGTTAATGAGAACATGTGCATTCATTCCTTATTTATTCTTTATAATCAATGCTCTAATTTATGCTGGGATTGCCTCTGAAATGTTCAAGACATTTTTCTTGTAACATAAACACCTTTTTATTAGGAAGAGTCGTTACATTTATGAAAGCAGCTATTTGGCTTAATTTTCTTCCTGAGTTTGCTTGTTTTTTTTTAATTCTGTTGAAAATTAATATAGTACTTGCCTTTCATCAGCCTGTCAGGTCTTCGAGTTTTACAATATTTTTCAGAGATAATGATCAGCATTAAAAAGCGAAACTATTTACTTCATTTATTAGTCTTCAGATATTCATATTTTATCTTCATCAATAAATCTGTGAATTTGCAAGCTTTCCAAGTATTTTCACATTTTATTTCCATCGGTATTTTATAGTTCCTTCTGCTTTTCTAAGATTCTTTCTATTCTTGTAAACAGAGATGCAAATGATAGGCATTACAAATTAGTTCAGGATGAACATAAGGAAAAAAATTCTCCCAGAAAGGGTCATTGGGCAGTGGCAGAGGCTGCCCGGGGAGGGGGTGACCCCCTCCCCGGGCAGCCTCTGCCACTGCCCAATGACCCTTTCTGGGAAAAACTTCCTCCTAATGTCATCACCACTCTCCTCTTGGACATTGAGCCTCTGACCACAAGTCTTTGAGTGCAACTATCCAGCCAATTCCTTACCCACTGGGTGGTGGTCCATGTCTCTCCAGTTTAGGGACAGGAATGTTGTGTGGGACAGCATCAGATGCTTCGCAAAAGTAGAGGTGGACAATGCCAGTTACTCTTGCCTTATCCAGTAATGCCTTTAGTGAAGCCATGTTGGGTTTCACCAGTCACTCCTTATCTTCCATGTGCCTTAGCAGAGTTTCCAAGAGTATCTGCTCCATTTTCTTGCCAGGCACATAGGTGAGACTGACTGGCCTGTAGTTCCCCAGCTCTTCTTTTTTTACATTTTTAAAAATAGGAGTTCTGTTTCCCCTTCTCCAGTCAGCAGGAACTTCACTGCACTGCCGTGACTCTCAGATATGATGGACAATGGCTTAGAAACTTCATCTGCCAGTTCCCTCAGGACCTATGGATATTTTCAAGTGCTTTAGGTTGTATCCTTGTGATATTTCAGTGACCAACCTCTAAATTACAAACTGTGCTTTAACTGGCTACAGAAATACAGGAGAGTATTCAGGATGGGTTTATGCAGAGGACTCTGATAAGACTGAGTTCCTCTGATAAGGAACTGAGCTTCATCAGAAATTGCAAGAAGCACTGCTAGATATGTCAGGAAATTATGGAAACTGGGAAGGACTGAGGTGGCACAGCAGACATACAGGATCTGTTTAGTTGAATGTGAACCATATGTAACAAACACTCACTTTTAAACGTACTGCTATGAAACCGAATTACACTGAGAATTATTTCCAAGAGGGTTTTTCTTCCCCATATATTTTTCTGAATATTTATATTTCATTATTATAGCAGATATTTTCCTTGGTTATGATACAACAAACACCCTTAATGAGCTATTAAATGTCTCATTTCCCTTTCCACTTTTGCCCTCTCCCCTGCCTGGTCTGAGCCGAGTTCGATCATTAAGCGAGGGTCAGTTTGCATCACTGTAAAGGGCAGTAATTTTCTTTAGTATTTCTCGCCCTTCATCAGCTGTGAATTTTCTAATCTATGCCCTCTCATAAAGAAAACTAATGTACTGTTTCAACATAAAACTAATAAACAGAAATAATCAAACCACAGCTAATGAGCAGACTACCACGTTTTCACTGGTAATCGTGGTTATTTTTCCAGATAAGCACGATCGATGGAACAAGAGTTTATTCCCAAGGTGGAACGTCGTCGTTCAAGACTGGGATAAAACACCTTGTCTGGTAGCCTTTGAGATATCCTGGAGAGAAGGGGCAATTCTTGACCCCACCAGAGCTTTCCCTCGGCTCCCCAGGCAGAGTTAGGTTGCTCTGTGCCCTATCAGGCTGCAGTGCCTAAAGAACCTTTTCCTTTTTTTTTTTTCTTTTTTAATTTTGTGAAGCTGTGTAAGAAGTGCTTTGCTTCCTAGAATGGCAGGAGCAGCACCTTCCGTATTTGCGTGTTCTGCAGCAGATCTGAAATTGCAACATAAGCAAATAGCCCTTTTTTTAACAAGTTAGAGCAATCAGCTAATTTTGTTATTAATTTGAAGTTGTTTGTAATAGGCGGTTAATCAGTGTATTTTCTGTACTGAGTGACAGAGCTGAAAATGACAACCGGTGCTGCATGGAATAGCTGATTTTCTTTTAATTATGGGTTTATTTCCTATGTTGCAGAAAACAGCCTTTCCAGGCTCACTTCCTTGTTTCAATTCCTTGTGGATGAAGAAGAATCAATACAAAGGAAGGCTTAGTTTTGCAAATATGCACATTAGTGTTCAGTGCGGTTACTCAAGTTCCAAATAATTTGGAAGAGCAGATCTCTGTGCATAAAATGAGAAGAGATAATTTATTTTTACCTGAGCAAAAGTGCACAAGGCATCATCGTCTGCGAAAACCACAGCTGTGAGTAACTATTAATTATACTGCTGGAGGTAACTGCAGGTGATAAGAGGCTTGAAGTATTGGCTCTTTAGCAAAAGCGACGTTTTATGTATAACATATTTATTATTAAAATAGATTCTTCTAGAACAAGCTCCTCAGAGTGTGACTACTCCAAGAGATGGTTTACTTTTTCTGGTATTTTTAAAGGAAATGGCAATTTGTTTTTCTTTTTGCCTTATATTCTGGTCCTCTCTCTTAGAAAGTAGTATTTTTTATGTTTCAGGGATCAGACTGAAACAACTGTTTGATCCTGATGTTTAACCATAGTTGAACTCATGGGTTAGTGTTTGACAGGAATGGTTGGACTCGATGATCCGGTGGGTCTCTTCCAACCTGGTTGTTCTATGATTCTATGAAAAGCATTAGCAGAGAAGGTAACTAAGGAACAAATCTCTGAGCGATTTGCAGGGTTGTAGTTAAAAATCTCCAGTTAAATATTTTGCTTGACTTGCTACTGGACGTAGCTTTAGTTGATCCAGAAGTTCCAAGCTCACCGGGGAGTGTTGTGACGTGTGCTCAAATGGGCTTTTGTTCTGTGACCCCCGTGGGATGTGCTGGACCTCTGAGTGTTAAAACTTCTGGTGACTTGCGTATGGCCGAGATTTCATTTGAACTGCAGAATATTGATTAGGCCAACAAGTTTGGAAGCACAGTGTTCTAAGAAGTAGCATTCATTCACCTGCTGTCTTCACAAAATCAAAGGAATTGCTCTTACTAATTCAGCTTTGAGCAACTCCCGCTTTCATTAATAGCAGTTTGCAAGGTAAAAGGCGTTTTTTTCCCCCTTAAAGCACTGAATAATATCTTTAATGTTGGCATTTGTGAGGATTTCAATGAGCTCAAACCGTGTGGCATTCTTCAATTAACTTTGATTATGCTCATGTATAATTTACTTTAGACAATAACTGAAAAATTGGTTTTCGTTCAGGAAACAATTGGAGCTCACCACATCTTGACCTCCTGTGCACTCATGTAATTTTAATGAAGACAGAATTGAATTTTATTAGGCATGAGACCAGTGCACTTGAGAACAGAATCTCTTTCTTTTCCACCCCACATTGGCAGTGAGAATGATGGAGATGAATAAAGACAATAATGATGGGAAGTAACTATTTCCATTATTACAGAGTTTTATGTAAGAGAGAACATGCAGATGCTGATGACAATAGAAATGTTTGGAGGCTGTCGGGAAATTAAACCTCTGTGCAGGAAAAAACGTAAGAGTGGGGGTGTTAAGGGTGAGTTTTACGCTTTTCCCCTTAGTTTTGTTCTTTCACTATTGCAACTGCCTTGTAATTTAACTTGAAAATTGAGGAGAGAGCAAAATCCGTCACAGGAAAGTTAGATTATTTGCAGAGTTAAAGTGACAAGTAGCCATGTCCAGAAGAAGCTATTCAGAGTATCTTCTAAGACTGAGATAATTTCATGGACATCCCTGCTAGTGTGGAAAAAACCCCCAATACTTCATCTCCAATGCAATAAACCCTGTTTGTTGGGTGACCTGATAGTTTTAAGGGAAAATCAATGTTGTAAAGCAAGTTGATAAGGGAAATAGGATTTGATCTATAACTACGATAAAGAATTTAGAATAGAGGGTATAGTATGATTTTTCTCTCTTCAGATCTGTTGCAGTTCATCTCCACATAGTTTTTGTTTCGGTTAATGAACTGACATGTATCCAAAACTCTGGTTCAAAAAAAACCAGGGAAGCAAAAAATCCCCCAAATGAACTATGATATTCATGAACACTTGCCAGAAAACCGCTTATAATCTTATTTTTCTTTCTGTTGTGATTTCTGCAAATATTTTTATTATTACAATGCCTGGATACTAGTTTTCTAAATGTAAATTTTATGCATTAATTAGCCACCATCAAACATTTCTCCCAAAATACACAGATTAAGCGTTTCAATGTGCTTTTCTAATTACATTAAAAATCAAGCTGTAAAAACGCCTAGAGTCAGTTCTGCACAGACGCAGGCATCAAGCTCTTACGTACGTCTCTAAGAGCTAAATGCAGAGGGAGAGAAAAATTACACCTGGGATAAACATTATTAAAATGTGCGGAGGTATTTAAACTTCTCTCTGTATCTATTCGTGGAGAATTGCCCAAAGTATAAGGTCTGGTCTATATCCAACCCACAAAAATAATTTCTGCCACGTGTGGAATTTATCCTGCTTCACTCTAAGCATCTTCAGTGGAGTCTGAATTAGTGGATTTTGTTTCCTGTTATTGTTGGTGGAGAGAAATAGGTACTTTTTTGCTTGTTGATTTTTAGAACTTTAAATTTCATAACTGTTGATTTTTAGACGCTTAAAACCTCATAGGAAACAACCTTTTTTTCCTGTGCTTTGACTATGAAGTGAGCTTTTACAGACTCGTTTTTCTTACCATGTCTCTTGGAGATCAGCTTCAGTTCACTGCCCTTGTTGCCAGCTCCGAGGGCAGCAGCGTTGGGCCTCACAGGTTCTTCCCCATTAAGAAGACCTTGTTAGAAGTTACCAATTGGATCTTGATGGAAACTAATGGAGCAGCTGTGACCTAGTGTGATGAGGAATCTATCTGCTGGCATCTTGATGCTGACTTGGGGGCATTTGTGAGGGGTTTGGAGTGAAAGTTACATTTTTGGGGGCATTTGTGAGGGCATTTGGAGTGAAAGTCACATTTTTTAGGAATGGTTGGAATCGATAATCCTGTGGGTCTTTTCCAACCTAGTGTCTCTGTGATTCTGTGATTTTGTGACTGCTCAAATGCATTATTGACTGCTCAAATTTGGTCTGGGTTTGCCTGCATAGTGTTCAATGTCTCTCTGTTATATTTTTAATCAGGTAGGATATTTGTAATCAGTAGAGGAAGGAATTTATCTAGTTACATTTAGAAGCTGTGATGCAGACTCTCCAAGGCAAAGCGGTAGTTTATCTCCATTTTCAGTGGGACTTGAGAACCTGAAATCATTGCTGGGTCTGTGCTGATGTTGTGGTCTTATGAGACCTTATGAGGCTCTGGAGCGAGTCCAGAGAAGAGCAACGAAGCTGGGGAAGGGTCTGGAGAACAAGAGGAGCGACTGAGAGAGCTGGAGGTGTTTATCCTGGAGAAGAGGAGGCTGAGGGGAGACCTCATTGCTCTCTCCAGCTACCTGAGAGGAGGTTGTGGAGAGGAGGGAGCTGGGCTCTTCTCCCAAGGGACAGGACGAGAGGGAATGGCCTCAGGCTCCACCAGGGGAGGGTCAGGCTGGACATCAGGAAAAAAATTTTCACAGAAAGGGTCACTGGGCACTCGATGATCCAGTGGGTCTCTTCCAACCTGGTTGTTCTATGATTCTACGATTCAACCTGGTGATTCTAGGATTCTAGGATTCTATGAGAGCATCAGGGCACAGACCATGTGCTTTCTCTAGTATCTCTTCCAGTGGGGCTTCTGAATCCTCCCTGGATTCTCCGTAATAGGAAGTAATAAAGCGTATTATGTAGGATTAGGTTTGCAAATCCAAAATCAAGCTTTTTATCAGGGTCACATTTGCTGCAGACACTAATCTGAGTAGTTTAAGTCAGTCCCAGAAGGAGCCAGCTTGGACAGAAGCTAATGAAAGGCAGACTTCTACAAAGAATCCAGGATACTGTCTGTCTACCTCAGGCTTGTCTGTGTCACTGGAGATTGAGTTCACAGCCAGGCAAAGCCCTTCAGTGAACAAACACATCCCAGCAATTTTAAATAGAGCATGCAGAGCACAAAGGAGCATGTAAAATAACTTACAACACTTTGCTGTCTGAAATTCCACAAGTATAGGCAAAGATAATTACGCCAGCATCAGGAAAAGCTGGAAGGATGTGTCTATCAGTTGGATGTTTTGGGATTTTTTGTTGTTGTTTTTATTATTGTTATTATTATAATTTAAAATTGGACACTGCTGCCATCTGTGAGGTCTCTGCAGCAACGGCACCACTAGCACGTGGGCAGAAGAAAGGTACGTGGAAACCTTGAAATTTAACTTCAAGGAAGGGAGGGAAATCTTCAGCAGAACAGAAGACAGTGGTTGAAAACTGGAGTTCATTCAGGAAAGTGATGACTAAGACTAACAGTTGGTTATGTTCAGCAAAATGGATTCATTACCTCAAGTTAATGGGAGAGAAAAGAAATACCTTACATATAACTGTAAAGCATCTCTAGCTGTCTACTAGAGAAGAAATCTTGAAAGATATTGCCAAAATTTTTGCATCAAGGCATTTGGCAAAGAGTCTTAGTAAAGTAAAACAAGCATGAGCTTGTGTTAAGTATCTGGACACGAGCTTATGTTCAGTAGCTGAGCTGGAGGCTTATCAGTGCCTGTTAGGCTTTGTTCAGCACTTGTCTACATCTCCACCCATGTCAGTTACTGTATGATGCCCGTCTAGCAACTGCTAGTGTCTGAGCAGATTAGGCTTTGATTTGGGGCCAAGAGCAGTAAAAAAGAAAATATTAGATATCTCTGCTTTGTCCAGGGGAGAAGTACTCTTACCAAGCAAGAGGATGAGTGAAACAAAAGCTGAAAAGCTCCTAAACAGGAATTGGAGACTACATGAGAGGTTACTGTGGCAGAAGAAATTGCAGGTAGAAGGTAAATAGGCTTTTTCATTAGTCAAGAAGGGGTCCAAAAACTACTTGGCACAGTAAATTGACTAGTAGCACTTGCCTGGTTTAGGGTTGAATCCTCCTGTGTGAAGAGACCTGTAAACGTGGAATGTCACGACAGAGTTTTCTAAGAAAACAGGAACTTTCATTCAAGAAAGCTCAGTCCTGAGGGAAAAGTATCCCAGAATTGTCCAAAGCACTGTTTGGCAAGTGCTGGGATATCTTCAGGGAAACTATTCGTTATGCTTCATCTTTCGCTGAGCATCCCAGAGGCAGGATTAGCAGGAACCTTTGATCTCTCTTGGCTCTCTATTAATTCCAGCAGAATATTGGTGTAGCCTAGAATAACGTCACTGCCACAGACAGTAATGCTGAACGCCTCATTGCAGAATGTTCTAGAGAAAGGAAGCCTTGCTTGCTAGTTCAGTTAATGTATTGAGTCTAAATATTTTGTTTACCATGTTATGAATTACAGGTCATGGCTGTGGCTCATCTAGCAGAGAATATGCAAAGTAGTATCTGGAAATCCATCTGTGTAACTGTTCCTTTGAATGGCACCAGAATGCTGACTAATTCTAATGGTAAAATATTAAATTTGACACTTGCAGTAGCATTCCAAGGCTGGAAGAGCCAGGCGTGTGCAGGGGAGAGCCTGGGGATGGTCTGCTCCATCCAGGCTCGCTCTAGGAGGTAGCAGGCAGTTCAAATAATTAACTTCAGTGAAAAGCAGTTCCGAATTACTCCATTAGATTATGAAATGCAGAGGTTGAAAAGCTTCGCAAGGTGGTTTTATTGCTTTATCAGCTTTAATAAAGCTGTGCCCCCAAAACTGACAGAATAAATGTTCGTTCTTTCCTGTATTGGAAAAACTAATTAGAGTGATTTACAATAGGCAGAGTTATTTCAGGAAGTTATAGTCAGGATCTTAAGGAAAATGTTAAGAAAATAACGTTGTTGAAGAGCTATGACCTCCCTTCACACCCACCCACCTCTAGTTCTTGTGCTTGTTTTGAGCTGCATATTAATCACTGAGAAGATGGAGAATAAAGGGAGATTAAAATGTACTGTCATAGAATGGCAGGAATGTCACACTTTTAAATTAAGCGAACACAAAATCTAGATATTTCCAATTCTGTGTTAAAACATTTTGAAATCTCAGGTGTATATAAAGAGCACGTGACTCTGTTTTAGTCCTTGCTGAGGTGCAAATACTGCTGGTACAATAACCTGCTACTTGCCCTCCTCATTCATTGCTTTTCACAGATAGAAAGTAATAGAATTGGTGGAATTAGCAGCCTAGTAAATTGCTGCCTTTCAAATGTATTTAATTATTCAGGTTTGGTATGTTAGTTTTCCATGCTGATGCATACTACTGGACACATTTTTATCGTTTCCCTGTAACTCATTAACATTTGATCTAACTGCAAGTAGATACAGAACTGGCATTTATTTGTTATTGCTAATTTAAATATCTGCGGCTCCCTTGTTTCTTTTATTAACAAAGAACTAAAATAATATTAAAAAAATACACAAAACAGTCAAATTTACTGTCTCCTGTGATCTTCAACTAGGGAAGTGTTATTTATGAATTTAAGCAACCCATCAAATCATGATTTTTTTGCTTCAGTTTAAAGCCCAGTTAAGTAGTGCAGTAAATATTAAATCTGTTGATGAATGTGCTACATTTTTATCATGTTCAAAGTGAACCATGCACAATTAGGTTTGTTTGAATTAAAGTCTAAGAATTGTAGAGCTCATTTAAATGCAGTGCTCTCTATTAGGAAAAATAATCAGAGGCATCCTAATGTTTTCTCATTCTTTCTGTGTAGTTAATTTAATGCCTAATAAAATTATATATTGTTCTAATTTTTACAAATGGCAATTTTTCACTAAGGCCCTATGCTTGTTCACTGAGGTGAGGCAAGCTCTGAAATGGATCCTGGAAGTAGTAGATGAAGTTTTCTATAATTTTATAATGCTCTAAACCACCGATTATTTGTTTATTCTCTAAGTAATGACTTCCATTTGCTGAGGCAGCTTTCTGTAGATTAACTTAGTAAAAGAATTCACTGCAATTTATCAAACGCTGACTTCTGGGAAAGTGGGGTAAGGCATTTAGGAGGGTTGGAACTTGTAAGAAAATTTCGGTTTTCACTTTGTATTTCCAAACGTGTGCCACAGAGTCCCCAGGAAAGTGTGAAAATCGGGATACCTGTTTTGATAGCGAAGATAAAACTCAGAAACAAGAGTTATGAGGGCAAACTCCTTATGCAGCGTACGGCAGGTTTTGATCATCTCCACATACAAAGAAACCGCAAAGAGCACAGCTGGACTGGTAATTATTTATTTAGCCAAGTAGGGATGCTTTGGAAAGCAACTTTTCTGAACTCTGCACCTTTCAGATGCTGAGTCAAGATCTGCATCAACGGAGAATCAACTTCTGTGTTCGGGTGCTGCTGATGTAGGGAGGTAATAGCCACCCCCATGGGCACGTGGAGAGCGAGAGGAACACTGTGCAGTCAAGTCCATGGTCACAGTTCTTGCTGTGCTTCATTTAAGCAATCTGCTCCTGGTCATTTCAAAGTTCTTAAGCCAGGCAGAAGTGGCTTCAGACAGGCAGATTGTTAATAAAGGCTGTTTTGCTCTGTTGAAAAGGACTGAGGATCCTGTAGGCTCAACAGAGAAAAAGATGGTCCAGGACTTCCTAGTGTGGTGGTTGGTGGATATCTGGAGTGGATTAAACCCCCTGGTTGTCCTTTTCTAAAAGACTCAATTCTAATAACAACCCACTGCCTAGGTCAGGGCTTTGCCTCACAAGTAAGCACCGTGAGCATCCTGCAAAACAACCAAAGTGTGCAGTGGGTAAGAATGGAGAATGGCTTGGATAAAGGTGTCATCCTGCATCTGAATAATTCAAATGAATCTGAACGTCTCAATTGGTCCATTCTTGAACACTAAACGTGAGATAATACATTGCTATTTTGAATATAGTTAGAGGAAAAGGAGGGAGATGTAGATACAGGAATACGTTGTTATTTTTTCTGTAAGCTCACTGATCACCAATTCTGTTTTCCCTCTCAGTTCTTTAAGTCACTTGTGGAATTGGAAAGGCCAGAGGGACTGCGGTGGGATCAAGAAACTCTCCAGGTAATTGCTGGTCAAGAGAATATGATTTGCCTTGAATAAAAAAATAGATGAAGTGCATAGTTCTCTTTGCTTCTCTCCCACAATTTTAGTTTACTCTTTTCCCTGCGGAAACAAAAGGATTTCTTTCCTCTGCTAAAATAAACTGATAAAATAGCTTACCATAAATAGAAATGGCATTTAAAGCTATTCATTTAAACTTATGCAGCAAAACCATTGATGAGACCACTTAATCTTTTGGCAATTAAAAATGGATGTTAAATTAATTAGGAACATTTCTCAAATGAATTACTGTGAAATTGAAATAATGATCTGTACTAAAGTATTCCCGTTAAAATTTATGTGTCTCTGATTAGTTAATATTAATGTATTTTTAATAGACTGCGTTCTAAAAGGAAAAAAAAAAAAACCTGAACAAACAAGCACATAATTTCTGGAAGAATTGAAACATTATGTTGAGAAGCATTCTTTTCTTTTTATAATTCCACTGGCTTTATCACCTATTTGCTTGAAAACAGTCACGGTGAGTGGCGTTCCTCAAGAAATACAATCAAATAGAATAAATGCTCACAGAATTTTGTTCTAATATCATGATTTGATTCCTTATTTAGCAAGGTATTTACCTCAATGCCTACCTTTAGGCATGTAAATTCCAGTAGGGGAAGGTATTAGGGGATTTTTCCAGTGCTATAGGATCGAAACATTCCAGTAGGAACTATCTGCACAGAGTTGTCTCTGCTTGTGCTGCTGGTGCTAATAGCGTGATGGGCAGGTCATTTCACTAAACCTAACACCGAGCATGCTCTAGTACCTATTAGGCTCAACTTGACACAGAAATAAAATATTAGTGTGAATAAATCTCTTGTCTAAATCCCTTATTAAGAAAATGCATGGGATGAGGAGTATGAGTAACATCATAATTGGCAAGTTCTGCATACATTTTGGAAGATGAGAAATGTACCTATTTAATATATCGTGACCTTTAAAAAGAACAAAATACTGCTTGAAGCAGCACTACTGCTCTACCAAACCTTTTATTCCGCCTTTCTTTTAATTTATGGAAGAAGGCCTTGTGAGAGGACACCCCAGAGGCTGCTTCATCCCATATATCTTGGAGTGGCCCATGGGGGAGGAGGCTGAGAGGTGAGGTGAAGAGTTGGGGGGTCGTGCTGAGATTGGGGCCGTTCGTGGCCTCGGTACTTGAGCTGTCGTGATTAATAGCTCTCGATGGATCTCTCCAGTGTCTAATGCATAGTGAACCCCTTGGTGCTTCTGACCTTCTCGACACCCTGTGACAAAGACTTTTATGGTTTTAATCACGTGGTGTGAAAATGTAGTTCATTTTATTTTTAGTCCCAGTAATTACTCTGGGTGTCTCAGCTCTTGTGTCTTGAGAAACAGTGAATAACGATTTCCGCTTTTGCATTTTGTCAACTGCCATAATTTTGTTGACCTTTATCGCGTTCCTCATTGTCTCTGGCCATGCTGCTAGGTCACAATTTATGTAGTTGCTCTGAGGGCAACAATTGCTCCATTTCTGCAGGCGACTCTATTGGGCTTCTCCACCTTTCCGCATACTTTCTGCAGTCTTTTTTTGTGTGTTATGAGGACAGGAAAGCAGCAAAAAGCTTTTCAAAGGCTTCTTCACTGCAACTGGGTTGATTTTGTTCAGACAAACTGAAATCTGGCTCTTAGAGGAACTCTCCATTTTGCTCAGACCTGTGAAATGAGAGCAGTGTTACTGAACAGTTTCAGACGGGGCGGGGAAAAGACCCTTCCTAGACTAAACAAAACCTAATTTTGCATTAAATGTTTGTGTTCCTTCTGCTTATGAGCCAGACTGGGGCATGAAGCGGGAAAACCTCTCGTTTGCTCGTGTTCAGGGCCAGAATTGCTAAACTCTGGCTTGGAGCAGACACAGCGTGACCTGCAGGGCCAGGGAGGTTCTTCTCCCTCTGGACTCGGCACTGGTGAGACCAAACCTCGAATCCTGGGGTCAGTTCTGGGCCCTCTGCTCCTCCTCTAGCAGGAGTTGCAGCCCTCGAGGGCCCAGAGCTGCAGCCACACTCGGGGTTGGGTTGAGCTGCTGCTCAGCCAATTGTGGCTCCTTAGTGTCCCTGAGCGATGGGGTCTGAGGGGCTTTGGCGGCTGCTGCTGCCCCGGAGGGTGTGGTGGGTCCTGCAGAGGGTGTGGTGGGTCCTGCCCAGGTGTTGGTGCTTGAGGGGAGATGAAGGAGTGCAGGTGAAGCCAATGTGAGGGCAGGAGGGGCTCTGGGGAGCGCGGGAATCGCCTCCTGGCGCCTGAGGGGAACCTGCTGTCCGTGTGTCCGGCCGCACTGTCTGTCCGGCCCCCGAGGGGCTGCTGCCACCGAGGAGCCTCTGCCGAGCGAGAAGCCGAGATAGGAGCCGCTCTCGGGGCAGGGAGATGCTTCTCCCTCTTGGAGAGCAGACCTCCAATGGTGGGGTCAGCTCTGGGCCCTCAGCACGAGGAGGATGTTGAGGCTCTGGAGAGAGTCCAGAGAAGGGCAGCGAAGCTGGTGAAGGGACTGGAGAACAGACCTTATGAGGAACGGCTGAGAGAGCTGGGAGTGTTTATCCTGGAGAAGAGGAGGCTGAAGGGAGACCTCATTGCTCTCTCCAACTCCCTGAGGGGAGGTTGTGTAGAGGAGGGAGCTGGGCTCTTCTCCCAAGG